>CM061142.1:618428982-618973180 GCA_030789695.1 Scilla litardierei
GAAGCTGAGTTTCGGCTACCTAAGCCGATGAGGGAGAGGGAAACCCGCTACGGACGTCGAGTATCTTGATTTGGTGGAGGATGAGCTCGTGGAGAAGTTCATAGCTGAATAAGTATTTTTGGACCCCCTCCTGTGGAGCAAGGACCATGGGTTGTATCCTCGGCATGACAAAGCCGTGGCAGCATATCTGCAGGTCCTGGACGAGGATCCTGATGATGGATTGGCGACGTGCAAGTATACTACACTCGTTGTGGAGGATCACAACCCGGACGTCGTGAAGATCAGAAATATGGTTGCTGCAGCATCCATGGGGCGCTCCAAAGAGAGATAAGCACCAGAGAGGAAAGAGGATGGACGGACTGCTAAGGGTCCGAAGGAGGCGTTCGAGCAACCAACCCCACAAGGGTTGGTCGGGAAGAACGATGGGTGCATTTCACATGCGTCCAACATATCGCCTCACTGAGCTGCAGGGGTTGAGCTAATGACCTTAAACATGCGCTTGGTGAGAGGCAACCCGTCCTATTTTCCTGTATTTCAGTTTTAGTTAGATTTTAGAGATTTTTTAGTTTAAAAATTTGAAAATCCATAAATAACTGAAGCTTATTGATTTTGGCAGGGACTTGGTGGCCATGATGCCAAACAAAAGGGCAAACATTTAAGATTAAAAACGGTGAGAAATACGAAATGAGTTAAAGGCTGGGAGTACTGAAATTCCAGATCGCTCGACCGAGAGCATAAAGCGCTCGACCGAGTGACCAACACAAAGCGAAGGGGAGGCCAAGTCGAGCTATGTTCGCCCGAGCGGGAGCGCTCGCCCAAGCGCTCGACCGCCCGGGCGAAACCTATATATTCACTTTGGGCTTCGAGCTCCCCCTGCCTCGATCTCCCTCTCCCCAAGTGCCACCAGCAGCCGACCTCTCTCCTCCTCCTCCAACCTCCCTTATCCTCCCCTCACTCCCCTCCTCTTATATCTCCATTCCCCCAGGCACCCTCCTCCCCTCCCAATAGCCCTAACCCTAACTCCAACACCAATCTCCCCTCACCCTGAGCTCCACCTCCTCTCTGACACCCCCCTCGCCCCGAGCGCCACCACCTCCTATCCTCCTCCTCTCCACCCGCCACTCCCCCCTAAACCTCAACCCCTCCACCGCTCATACCCCCAACCCCCCCAAACTCGAATCAATCCCAAATTGAACCCAAATTCAAATTTTCAGGTTGGCGGGAAACTTGGCGGGACCTCAAGGCTGCTCTTGGAGGTGCATCACACGTGGAGCTTGAGGAGTTGCTCTCGCATCACTAAGGGTCCACTCTATATCTCGATTTTCATTATATATATCATTTTGTTGGTTGCGCACGAGCACAATGCCCCGTAGGGCCATTATATGATCACCTTCAACCGACTCTCCACCACGCATCATAGCACCTCCACACACTACTACCACAGCACCCCCACACACATCCACTTTCGTAACCAGACCATCCACATCCCAACCCCAGCTACATCCAGCACGTAGAAAGTAGCTGGCTAACAAGCCATCTTCCTCTACCCCCATGCACTTCCACCTCCACTCCCCCCCCCCCACGACACCCCCGCGCACTACCACCACACCCACAGCTACCCCCACACTTCCACCACACCCATCGCCCAATCATCCCAATCCCCACCCCCTCCACCACAAGCTTCCAAGAAGAGGAAGTCCTCGTAGAGGGCTCCTCATTCTAGGCCATGCATTGCCATACTCATTCCCACCCCATCCCCACCATCATCTCCTTCACCCCCACCTACCAGGAAGAAACACCAAGCTCCTAGCTCCTCAGTGGGGACACGAGCCCCCCACCCCACGAGTCAGCCCACACCCACAGCACCACCCCCACCACCCCACAGCCCGAGACCTCCGAGAGACCAACGGCATCACTTTTATAGATGACGCTCATCGTCGTACTTTTGCCGATCTCTCTAGGTGCCCAGTCGTTTCGACCAAATTCGCCGACCTAGGTGCCTTAGAGCAGCTAGGTATTTTGCCCAGGGTTAGGCAGCTGTACGTGAACCTGGGTTGGGAGCATTTTCTAGGGCTTCAGGCGAAGACTTACACTCGCTTGACCCTAGAAGCCCTCAGCCCACTTCGTCGTACCGACACGGCGATTGTGTTCTCCATACTGGACGTGGAGATGCAGTTCACTTACACTGGACTCCGGGCCCTATTCTAGTGGCTCGCAGTCCCGGATGTCGAGACCGCCTATATCCCCGTCTCAGATACTCCCCGCTATTTACACTACACGATTTTGGGAGAGGGTTTCTGTAGGAATATTATGCCCTCGAGGCCATTTATTCCTGTGTGAATAGCACAAACATCTTGTTCGAAATAACAGTAAGCTGTTTGGTAATGATTTATCTAAGTTATATTATAATTAGATATCGACTTAGGTAAAGTCCTGAGACTTTATGCAAGGTCAAACGGGTATCGAGATGAGTATCTCGATCATGGAGAAACGTTTGACCGTCTGTAGCATAAGTCTGAAATGGTTCGTGGTCGTAGATGTTCCGAGACAAGGATATCGAAACATCAGATAGACCATTGTGTCTTAGTCTTCACCGTTTAGCGGTGGCGATGATCTCATGATCGCTTGACTTGGCGAAGTCGAAGACGAGACACATGTGCTCATTAGAATGAGTTCACTGAACGATCCACTAGAGTTATCATATGGTTATATTGACCAATCTGTCAGTGATAACTCTGAGTGATGATATGATAGTTGGTCTTTTGACTTGAGGTCATTTTGACAAACCTGTGCGTGAACGGTGCCACTTATATCAACTGACCTAGCTTCGAGGCAAGGCCTGTCGAAAGGTCTTTTGATTGGGTGTCACTTGAAACGTACGAGGCGAGTAATGACCAAGAGAGGATTCGTCTCTCCCGGTCAATGGGAGTTAGTGTCGTAGAGTTAGTTCGGTCTTTAGTAAAAACTCTGCGCAGAGTATGTTGGAAGAAGTCCAACATTAATTGACTAAAGATCGATAGAAACTAACCGGAGTCAAGTTATTGGGGTTGACAGTTTTGACCGTATCCCAGACTTGATCTGCACGACATAGTTAAGACGAAAAGACTATAACTACGGAATTCATCACGGAAACAGTCAGGGTGGTCCCGACAATACTCATGTCAATGAGTTAACCACATAATGATGATTCCTGAAGCAGGGACGGCAACCACTGCTCGTGGTCACTGCCGTATAGGGCTTCGAGCCCAACCTGTTGTAAGGGTCAGGCTGTAGGGTCTCACACAGAGTGCGATTCTTCATTTAGTAATAGGTAGAAATTAGTTAGGGAGAATAATTGCATTTTTGATGCAAGGGATGAAATAATTGCATTTGATGCAATAAGGTAATTTAAGCTTAGATATGGACTATTTTGCATTTGATGCAAAAGCGATTAAATGTGTATTAAATTGTTTAATACAATATTTAATAAAATAAACGCAAGGAAAAGTTCACGGGTAAGACGGGAATGTCCCGGTCTACGCTCAGGTTCGAACGGCGTCCAAATCGGACACCGGATGCTCAAGTTAGAGCCAAAACAGCCAAACAGATCAGACCGGGTCAGACCAGGCTGACCCAGACCAGACCAAGTCTGGCCTGGGTGCCTGGCCAGACCTGGCTGAGCCAGGAACCCAGACAGGCAGGCCTGGGCACAGGCCCAGGCGCTGGGCGCCTGGGCCTGCGCCCAGGCGGGCCCAGGCGCCCTGGGAGCCCAGGCGCCCTCGGGCGCCTTGGGCGCCCGGCCCAGGGCCCACCTGGCGCCGGCGCCTGGCGCCTGGGCGCCCGTGCCAGACCTAGGCGCCCGTGCCCAGGTCTGGCAGGCGCCCAGTCAGCCTGGGTTTGAGGCTGTGGGGCCCACAGATTGGGCCCCACCTTAGGGTGCTGAACCCTAGGTTTGATGGCAGATTTGACGGCTGGTTTTTGCGAAAAACTAGTCGTGGGCTGATCTTTGGACACTCAATTGGATGGTCAAACGAACTCCGATTGACGAACGGTTTTTTCCTATGCGTTCACCATTGAACACCCTTCGGATTGATAGGTTGTATCAATCTTGAAGCTCAACAGTGAAGGAGTTAAAATTCACAGAAGTTTGCACTTTGTGAAGTGCAAACTAACTTGATTTTAAATTAACTCAAACTAATAGTCCCACATCGGATTTTGAGAAAAGGGGAGAGTCCGACGCCTATATAAATAGGGGTCTCCCCCCTTTCTCAAAACTCGTCCCAAGCTCTAGATCTGAGCGGCTCTCGTAAATGTTGGAGCACGCTCGGATCTAAGCTTAAATTAATATTTCTCTTCTCCCTAAATTTCTGCCTTACTCCTGCGGGCTCTAGCAAAGCCGCAAAGGAGTTCGGATTCTGGATCCGAAATCTAGGCGGAGGTTTCACTCGCGTGAAACTTTCTTCGGCGCGTGGTTGACTCGGCGGCACGGGGATTGATCGCCTCGGGATGCGGAGCGGTTCGAGGAGCGGTTCGGGGAGCGGTTCAAGGAGCGGCTCGGCGTGGGACGGGAGCAGCTCGGAAGACGGCGCGGAACATCTCGCCTGCTCCAGGGCTGAGATTCCGGGTATGTGGTTAAAGTTTTTTATTAGCATTAGTTTAGTTTAATCGCAGTAGGCTAGATCCTTCTTGGGATGGTCAGATCCATCCCAAGTCGGCATAGATCTTGGCATAGGGTCTTGGACCTTAAGGCAAAGTTAAAAAATTGTTTTTAACTGCATGTTAATTAGTTAACATAAGTTTTTCTTCCGCTGCTATTGTTTTTGTGTCTATGTTCCGTCCGACTTAGGACGGGACTAGAGTTTTTGTGCCCTAAGGGACCGCGAATTTCCCTACAGTGGTATCAGAGCCTAGGTTTGCGTAGTCGATCTAGGTACTGCGATTTCATTAAACTTGTTAATGCTTTTAAATGTTTTTCAAATGTTTTTAAAGTTATGAGATAAAATTTTAAAAATGTTTTAGATGTTCAAAAATTCTTTTTTGATAATTTTGAACATGAAAATTTTTAAAATGACGTTTTAAAATTTATGTGATAATTTTAAAACTAATTTTAAATCTTTAAAAGTTTAAATTTATTTTGGATGCCTAAAAATTTTTATATGATAAATTTTTTAAGCATGGAAATTTTAAAATGGTGTTTTTAAATTTATGTGATAAATTTTAAAATTGATTTTAAGGCTTTAAATTTATGCGATAAGTTTAAAAATGTTTTAGATGTTTAAAAATTGTATATGATAAATTTTTTGAACATGGAAATTTTTAAAAGGTAATGTTTTAAATTTATAAGATATTTTTTAAAACTGATTTTAAAAGTCTAAAAATTGTTTATGCAATAAACTTAGTTTATTTAATTGTTAAATAGACATACACTTTCATTTTATGTTGATAAAATTAGTGTAGCTTTATTTTAATGGCTTGTTAATCTTGTCCCTTATTTGATAACACAAGACAACCCTTTAGGTTAGCCATTAAAAATGATTAAAATTTATTACTTGAATTTTAATGACATGCTATGTTTTAATAAATCATTAACAACAATATAAGACCTAATTCCTGATTAGGGTAGTCCTTTTAATGAATTTTTTTCAATTCTAATTGTTATAATTAATTTTCATTAAAGGACTTCGCTTCTAGCGTTGTTAATAAAATTTATTAAAATCCTAATAATGATTAGGGTAGCACGTGAACCTTATAGTTGATAAGGACTTAATAAAAGTTATTAAACAAATCCTAAAATTTTGAATTTAAGGATTCAACTAGTTGATAGGATTAATTAGTTGTTAATAAAAGCTGTTTAGTCTATGGCATACATACAAAAATGACAAGCTTCATTCAATGGACCATGATCCAGTCAATGTGCTTGGCTAAGAGTTCTGGATCACCCTTTAAGGGATAGTGATCCTGGCTTAGTCAATTCCCTGGCTGAGTTCCGCTGGACCGCAATGTCGCGAATCATGATTGTATGACACCCTGGACTATATCTAAGTCAAATACGTTAATGATCTTTTTCAAGATTAGCCGTAGCCCTCCTTGTTTTAGGGGTTAGCAACTATAGGGCCCGTGTTACAGTTGTTGAGATACACTCAAGCTGTGACATGGCAACCTTGTAGAAACAAACTTCTTAAATACATAAGATGACATCTTGACCTGACCCAAACCGACGTGTCGTGCATACACCGAGCTGAGGGGCAAGTCAGGCTAGACATGAAAACAAGGGTCCGACTAGACTAGACATTGTGATTTGGATGAGCACACTCATGATCACGAATGGCTAGGGGCAAAAACCGATTAAGAGAGTCATATCCGATATGATCGATGAAGAGTCATCTTCCGATCGCAGAGTCAATCAACTTGTTGAGCTACACTCAAGGTTGTTTAGACTAAAGGTGATTGGAACTCTTACCCATTAATTTTGATTCGATTAAATCGTTCGTTATTAAGCTTTAAAACGATCGTAAAAATAGTGGGAGGATATAGATAGATAAAAGCCAATCTACCTATATTTAATATTGAACATATGTTAAAACTAGGGCAAGACTATGTTTACCGAAAGAATCAATTGATAATATTGGAATTAGTTAACTGGTCAATAAGTTGATTAATTGAATATCGAGTTAAATTCTAATTGATAGAATTAAAACTATATTCTCGTTGACATTAAATGACCTTCTAAAGAACAGACTTAAGAAATATGGTTTCATTAAGTTCTGGGTCCAACAAATAAATTAAAGCTACATGTCACTCGTCTCTATATGAGGCAGCTTGAACATAAAGGACATTCAAAGTATGTTTCTCCCTACAACTTGTCGAGCTACCCTCAAGGTTGTATGGACAAACAATTTTGATCCGCAAAGTTCGAGAATTCGATCAAACCGTTTGAGTCGAATACGAGTGCATGAGCGGTGCAAGACTATGTATCCCAACCGGATCTTGAGACAAGCAACTTCTTGAGCTACACTCAAGATTGCAAAGCTCAAGCGTTTGGATACATAAGTTGCTTGCATATCTATTTATTTATGTTGATATCTAAATGTGATTTAGAAAAAGGAAGAAGGCACTCCGGAAAGTCAATCGAGTTAAATAGTTTAATTTATCATTAGTAAAGGCATAAGTAGGAGGAAATGAAAATGTGACATATTTAGATGTCACAATTTCAGAATAAATTGTTATACAAAAGACGTTTAACACATTTTGACGAATGTCGTCACATTGCTTCTGAAGTAATGTTTTGTGTTAAGTAATTTGTAAATAACTATATATATATATATTAAATGTTAATATATAAATACACAAGATAGTAGCAAACTTATATGGTAAAATTAGACTAGGCCGTATCAAGAGATTAAGCTTCACAAGTCACATAAAGAGGGGTCTGACCTCTCGTATTATGAAGTCTACGTACACTTGTGAGTCTTAGCCTCTTAGATACAATGACCGAAACCCATCTGTGAGGCAGTGGGAGAATGAGTTGTCGAACTCAGTCTAGTACATACTGATGTACCCGAGTCTAGATTAACCAAAATAAGTTATTCGTATATTTTATTAAGACACGTGTTCTTGATGAAACACAAGTCTGATAAAATAAAGAACGAAATGACGAAAGTATTTAAACTGATTCGATTAGATCGAATGGTCAAATACTTAGCTAAATAAAATCTTGTGTAATTAAAAGAAAATGTGATTTTCTCTCAGATCAAGTCTGTTAACACATCAGAGTGTTAAAAGGTATGAATCACACTTAGTTAGACTTGGTGCGATCCATAAATAAGTGACTCTGAGTTAACTCCTCCCTCTGGGTTAAGTCCCAGATAGTAATGCCTAGGTTTTGATAATGTTCTATAAGGACATTATCAATAATATATTCAATAAATCAATCGTAAGGAAGTTGTATTATTACTCGAATCTCGTGAGACGGATTGTCGAGTTAGACATCATAACTGATGATGACTTAGTCAACTTCTAGGATGAAATTCGGAGTTGTAGCTCCGATTTAAAACTTGATGAAGGTCCGTGTGCGTAAATAAATTGAGAATTTAGTTTACGTGCCTAAAGAAAATATTTCCTCACTTTCTGCAAGTAAATCTTTAAAAGATTGATGCAGAAAAGAAAATAGTGAAGTACAATAATGTTGGACGGGAACGGCTTTCATCCTAATTTCTTTAAAACGGATTATGATGAAACCGGTTTCGCCAACAGATGTGTACAGATCTACTCGGACCAAAGCCGATGTAAAACGCTTAAGTTGACCATGAAAATTGGAGCATTCACTTATAAATTCGTTTTTCTAAATATGATTTAGACAGACTGACTTATATGAATTAGCCAGATAGTTTTCAAGGTCAGTGGGAGCGTATAAATTACATGCGAATCATCAAAAGGATGGAACATACATTTTGACAAAGTAATCAAAAGAGTTGAAACTTTATCAGAAATGGATATGAACCATTTGAAATGACCAGTAACTAATTTAAAATAATTATCGTAAGGTACGATGAATTGGATAAGATCCAGGGAAATAAAATATTATAGATTCCGATAGACCAAGTGAATTATTTGAATAAGATTCAAAAGGTTGGTCTAACATAAACATAGAAACCCCTTAAGTCTATAGAGTAGACGGTTTTAGCAGATCCACTCACGAAGGCTCTATCACATGAAGTCGGGAAAACTTATGTGTAAAAACGGTATAAGATACCGAGATAAATGGGCATGAGTGCAAGTGGGAGATGTAGGAATATTATGCCCTCGAGGCCATTTATTCCTGTGTGAATAGCACAAACATCTTGTTCGAAATAACAGCAAGCTGTTTGGTAATGATTTATCTAAGTTATATTATAATTAGATATCGACTTAGGTAAAGTCCTGAGACTTTATGCAAGGTCAAACGGGTATCGAGATGAGTATCTCGATCATGGAGAAACGTTTGACCGTCTGTAGCATAAGTCTGAAATGGTTCGTGGTCGTAGATGTTTCGAGACAAGGATATCGAAACATCAGATAGACCATTGGGTCTTAGTCTTCATCGTTTAGCGGTGGCGATGATCTCATGATCGCTTGACTTGGCGAAGTCGAAGACGAGACACAGGTGCTCATTAGAATGAGTTCACTGAATGATCCACTAGAGTTATCATATGGTTATATTGACCAATCTGTCAGTGATAACTCTGAGTGATGATAGGATAGTTGGTCTTTTGACTTGAGGTCATTTTGACAAACCTGTGCGTGAACGGTGCCACTTATATCAACTGACCTAGCTTCGAGGCAAGGCCTGTCGAAAGGTCTTTTGATTGGGTGTCACTTGAAACGTACGAGGCGAGTAATGACCAAGAGAGGATTCGTCTCTCCCGGTCAATGGGAGTTAGTGTCGTAGAGTTAGTTCGGTCTTTAGTAAAAACTCTGCGCAGAGTATGTTGGAAGAAGTCCAACATTAATTGACTAAAGATCGATAGAAACTAACCGGAGTCAAGTTATTGGGGTTGACAGTTTTGACCGTATCCCAGACTTGATCTGCACGACATAGTTAAGACGAAAAGACTATAACTACGGAATTCATCACGGAAACAGTCAGGGTGGTCCTGACAATACTCATGTCAATGAGTTAACCACATAATGATGATTCCTGAAGCAGGGACGGTAACCACTACTCGTGGTCACTGCCGTATAGGGCTTCGAGCCCAACCTGTTGTAAGGGTCAGGCTGTAGGGTCTCACACAGAGTGCGATTCTTCGTCTAGTAATAGGTAGAAATTAGTTAGGGAGAATAATTGCATTTTTGATGCAAGGGATGAAATAATTGCATTTGATGCAATAAGGTAATTTAAGCTTAGATAGGGACTATTTTGCATTTGATGCAAAAGCGATTAAATGTGTATTAAATTGTTTAATACAATATTTAATAAAATAAATGCAAGGAAAAGTTCACGGGTAAGACGGGAATGTCCCGGTCTACGCTCAGGTTCGAACGGCGTCCAAATCGGACACCGGATGCTCAAGTTAGAGCCAAAACAGCCAAACAGATCAGACCGGGTCAGACCAGGCTGACCCAGACCAGACCAAGTCTGGCCTGGGTGCCTGGCCAGACCTGGCTGAGCCAGGAACCCAGACAGGCAGGCCTGGGCACAGGCCCAGGCGTTGGGTGCCTGGGCCTGCGCCTAGGCGGGCCGCCCAGGCGGGCCAAGGCGCCTGGGAGCCCAGGCGCCCTGGGCCGGGCGCCTTGGGCGCCCGGCCCAGGCGCCCGCCTGGCGCCAGGCTGGCGCCTGGGCGCCCGCGCCTGGGCGCCTTGGCGCCCGTGCCAGACCTGGGCGCCCGTGCCCAGGTCTGGCAGGCGCCCAGTCAGCCTGGGTTTGAGGCTGTGGGGCCCACAGATTGGGCCCCACCTTAGGGTGCTGAACCCTAGGTTTGATGGCAGATTTGACGGCTGGTTTTTGCGAAAAACTAGCCGTGGGCTGATCTTTGGACACTCAATTGGAGGGTCAAACGAACTCCGATTGACGAACGGTTTTTTTCTATGCGTTCACCGTTGAACACCCTTCGGATTGATAGGTTGTATCGATCTTGAAGCTCAACGGTGAAGGAGTTAAAATTCACGGAAGTTTGCACTTTATGAAGTGCAAACTAACTTGATTTTAAATTAACTCAAACTAATAGTCCCACATCGGATTTTGAGAAAAGGGGAGAGTCCGCCGCCTATATAAATAGGGGTCTCCCCCCTTTCTCAAAACTCGTCCCAAGCTCTAGATCTGAGCGGCTCTCGTAAATGTTGGAGCACGCTCGGATCTAAGCTTAAATTAATATTTCTCTTCTCCCTAAATTTCTGTCTTACTCATACGGGCTCTAGCAAAGCCGCAAAGGAGTTCGGATTCTGGATCCGAAATCTAGGCGGAGGTTTCACTCGCGTGAAACTTTCTTCGGCGCGTGGTTGGCTCGGCGGCACGGGGATTGATCGCCTCGGGATGCGGAGCGGTTCGAGGAGCGGTTCGGGGAGCGGTTCAAGGAGCGGCTCGGCGTGGGACGGGAGCAGCTTGGAAGACGGCGCGGAACATCTCGCCTGCTCCAGGGCTGAGATTCCGGGTATGTGGTTAAAGTTTTTTATTAGCATTAGTTTAGTTTAATCGCAGTAGGCTAGATCCTTCTTGGGATGGTCAGATCCATCCCAAGTCGGCATAGATCTTGGCATAGGGTCTTGGACCTTAGGGCTAAGTTAAAAAATTGTTTTTAACTGCATGTTAATTAGTTAACATAAGTTTTTCTTCCGCTGCTATTGTTTTTGTGTCTATGTTCCGTCCGACTTAGGACGGGACTAGAGTTTTTGTGCCCTAAGGGACCGCCAATTTCCCTACAGTTTCCAGTATGCCTGCCTGCAGCACTAGCCGCTCGAAGGCCTCCTCGATCATCCACCCCTGCCTCAGGCTAGCCCAGCGCCATATTGCCACCACCATGCTCTGCATGAATGAGCCCATGACTATGTCCTTTATCTTGCTCGTCCTTTTATGGACGCATGACCCTCCCGCTTGAGGCGCTACCAGATGGCACCTCTCACCCTACCTAAACTATTGATCATGCCTAGGTCTTCTGCAACCGATTATGCTAGGCTGCTACTTTGCAGAGACGCCCCATTTGTTGTGGCGGCTTTTTCACCACCGTCGCCCTTAGGGAAAATCTAGACCTCCCCGAGGATCATCTGGAGACGACGGTCTCTATCACCTAATCCTTGTGTGTGCTTACACGCATGTAAATTATTAGGGCCCATGCTGACCGACACTGTGTATCTCTTCATGGGCATTTTAGCATCGGTTATAAGTTGCTCCTGATCCCAGAGTAGGCCGTCGTAGCCCCTCGGCAGATTAAGTGGATCCTTCCCATGCAGGAGCGCATCCCCCCATTTACGAGTTAGAGTCCGATGAAGGGCAAGTTGCCTAGCAGCAACCTGCTCAGTAGCCGGGCGCCGCTCCACTACACACTGAGGTGCCACACCCCCCTCCTTTGTTGGATCTGGATCCTAGCCTAGAGGGGGGTGAATATGCTAATAAAAAAATTTCGCGCAACCCACAAGAAATCACACACAGTTAAAAGCACAACCAGAGTAAATAAGAGACAATCACAGAGTACGCACAGATTTACACTGGTTCGTTCGCAACAACTACCTACGACCAGCCCCAAGCAAATACTAGCACAAATATGTTCCTTTTGTACACCTACAATGGGGTCCTAGCTTCAACTCTCCACCTAGACTATACCACACTCAACAAAGTGCAGAACCCTATCAATTAGTAAATGCGTATCTTGACTGCAACAACACGTCAAGACCCTCTTGTCTAGTCCAACCAGACAAGTCCAAAATAGTCACAAATATTGGTAAAGTTTTCCTTACAGAGAACGTTACACTAAGACATGAATATAAAGAGTAAAGAGTTTAGAAATACTCAGTTCGTGTCCGTGTAGTTGTCTTTGTCAAAAAGCACGTCGTCAGCTCCAATCTGACGCAAACGGTGTCTCGATCCGACTCCTGGATGTCAAGTGGTAGCCCTTTGAATTTTGGTACGCAAATAGGTATGTGCGTAAAGTAAACTTAGTTCAAGCTTATTTTCCAGCGGTCTGTGCGCAAAGCAATACCCTAAAAACAATTCCACGTCTGCAAGAGGATCTCTTCTCTTGTGATTTTATTTCACGCAAATGTGTCGTCCCCACGTCAGCCTTCGCTTCACAAAATCATCTCTCCGTCAATGAGTTAGGGCATGCAGTGGCGAGATTGCATTCGCCGTCCAACTTCGCTTCGACGACGGAGAGCACACGAACAGTCACTCCGACGTGGCAGCGGGCTTCGTCTTCTACTTCTCCGACGACGTACGACTTCTTCAGCGTTCGAGCAACGAGTTTTCGTCTCAGGCAGCGCTTCTCCTCGACGGCAACTAGATGGAGAGCTCTGATGACTTCTTCGTGCGGCAGTGTCAGGTCGACTTCGACGGTGACACCCTGACTCTTGCAGCGGCTTCTCCAGCAGTCTCTGATAAGATGAGGCACACGACGGGCGTCTAACTTCTCCTCTTCGAGCTCTCGTCGGCGAGTGCTTCGGTAACTTCAGCGTCGTCTCCAAGCGATGTTGTCTTCTTGGCACGCTGCTTGCATAGATGGAACGAGGGCAATCCTCGACATCGATGACGCTCCTTCGACAGCGAGCAAATGACGGCGGGGCGACATGACTTTTCTCCTCGACGACAGACAGATCACGGTGAGCTTTAACGTGTTGTGGCGGTCACGACGTAAGGACGATGGCTGCTCGGTGATGATGCCGATCTCTCTCTCTCTCTCTCTCTCTCTCTCTCTCTCTCTCTCATTGTGGAAGCTCGTCGTCAAGTCGAGAGGTCACGGTGATACTTCGACAGCGGCGTGGAGTGCTTCGTCTTCGAATGATCGACAGCTCCGACGGGGTGCTGCTGTCCTTGCCTTACAATGTTGCGAGGGCTGCTGCGAGAACAGCTCAGGCAACGCTACGACGACTTGGGATGGAGACCCAGGCGCTTCTCCTTGTGTGTGTTGATGAAGGCTCCACGAAGCTTTGTGCGACGATGCGGAAGTTTGAACGGCAGCGGGGTCTCGATGGCGAACGGATCTCGGATGAGGATGTCGACGGAGATGGACACTTCACCGATGACGAGGGCTCTTGGCGATGAGGCTGAAGGCAATAATGTTGTGGAGCTTTGGCTTTGAGGAGTTCTCTTTGCCTTGTGAATTAACGTGTTGGCCGTACCCTGCTTTTTATGTGTCGCCTCTTTTTCGTTTTATGCCGCACCCACCCTAGATAGATGATATGGTATATATATGAATATGGGTTGATGGGAGTTTTTGCTTAAGCTAGGGCTTCTAGGGTCCCCTAGGGTTTTGGTTGTGTCAGCCGTAACCCTCAAAAAATTGTTTGGCCCTCTTTTAATTTTGTGATGCTGCACACACCCTTTTTGATTGCCTCACCTATCTTTTTGTTTGGTTTGCCGTGAGTCTAGTAGAATGAGGAGGAGGAATCCCTAGAATCAAGGGATTTGAATATTTGGATTGGGATTTAGTTGAAATTTGGGTAGCACCAAATCTCCCTAACTGATATGAATAAATCAAATGACTTCTTGACCAAGTCATATTACTATATGAACAGTGCTTCATCTCTCTCCCAAATTGCTATAAGAATAGCAATTCCTCCAACGGTTGACTTAGTCTTTACTTTGAGAATTTACGTTCTCGCCATTCCTAAAACACACTTAGCACACATGTTAATGGCAACACACACGTTTGTCATCATCAAACTAAAGATCCTAGATCGTTGCGTCCAATAATCTCCCCCTTTTGATGATGACAAACCCATAAAAGATTTGAACAAATATGTGGGCGTGTGTGAAGTGGGATGGAGGATGTAATACATACGAGTAATACAATGAGATGTAAGCATGCACACAATATAGAAAAGAAATAAGCATGCTCCCCCGATTTTCAAATGAGATGTAAGCATGCACGCAATATAGAAATGGAATAAGCATGCTCCCCCTATTTTCAAGCTCCCCCTTCATCAAGTAATATCAAACCATCACAATATAGAAATGGAATAAGCATGCTCCCCCGATTTTCAAGCTCCCCTTCATTAAGTAATATCAAACCATCACAAGTAATACCAAGGAATACCAAATCTTTTCCTTTCTCCCCCTTTGTTATCATCAAAAGTGGACTAACGAAGTCATCAAATAACACATGCAAAAATAAAGTATTATTGAGTATAGTTAGCACTTGCATGTATTTTCCATAAAGTAGACAATTCAGATTCATAGAAAATCATAATTTAGACTTCATCACCATGTAAGTGTGATAATATAAACATTGAAGTACAATGGGAGATTCAACTTAGAACATCAACCAAATCAATCCACATTTTCCATTTAACATGAATATCAGTAGGATTGATTTTTTCCACATCATTAAAAATGAGTTCAAGGTACCAAACCCCAAAACATAGCCTATAAGGACTCTTAGATGTGGGGTGGCATTGCTTGACGAGTAAAATACACCAACGCTAAAGATTACCCATAAATCATATGTTGGATACTCGTGGATAGTGTACTTGCCATGAATTGTATCCATTTTACATACGGAGCAATTTTCATGTAATTTTTTTATATCCATTTCTTTTCGTGCTCAATTTTTATTCATGGCAATACACATCATATCCCTTAGATAATTCAGTTTTTATTCATCCTACATTCACTTTCCAATATTCATCAAAAGAATCTCCAAAAGTACTAAAAGTTTAGTATTCGTGAAAGTGCGTATGTAGGTGTAGAAATCAAATTAATCATTTCATGAAGCATGTCATGTGTCACGACCCGCTTCCCTAAAATGGAGGCGAGACGTGAAAAGGTCCGCACGGGAGTGGAGCGGTGAAGCCCCAAACCCGATAAGCGTCAATTTAGTATAAGCAGGTCCCTGTAATTGCAATCGAAACAACAACAATAATAATAATATGAGACGGATATGAAATACCAATCCCAAAGTTTTTCCACAAAATATTCAACATCACAGAAAAGCCACCAGGCTAAAAGAAAGAGTCTAAAGGCCCAGAACAAGGCCAAACAAAAGCAACGACATAACAGAGTAAAGGTGCTACGCACCGACAACAAAACAACTGACTAACAAAAGTAAAACACCACGAAGACACTAGGACTGGTCCCCAGTGTCCACGTACTCCCCGTCCAACACGGGCGCAAGCTTGGCGTCCGCAAACACCTCACCCTCAGCAAGCAACTCAGGCTCAAGGTCTAACATGCGTCACCCAAAAGAGAAAGGGGCACATGTCAGCAAGTCTAAAAAGACTTGGGCAAGGAAACTGAAAGTGACTAACAACCTAGCATTTCAATGTTAAACAATGGCATGGCAGTTGAATATGATGCAACAGTTTAAAAGAGAGGCAAGCACTCACGATGTATCAAAAGCTACCAATTCACTAATCACTTATCACTTATCACTTAACACTTATCACTTTTCACTTATCACTTAACACTTAGTGCATAGAGAGTCCACTTGCTGGCCAGCTCGTGGCTCAGTCCGTTTATCTCTATCACTATCAATCACTTAAACACTAGAGATTTCACCTGCTGGCCGGAGTGGCTGATCAAGCCAACTCGGGCTCAGTCCGCTTATCTCTTACCCCACCCACATGTGTCGAGCGTTGTGGTTAGCAACTCATTATGCTCGCTTCTGATCACGAGCCAGGAAAATAAGTGTGTGTATGGCATAGGAGTACACCTAGCCGGTATCTGAGCGTTGGGGTTAGCAACTACAGGGCTCGCTTCTGGAACACGAGCCAGGAAACATAGTATTGTAGCGTGTGCTACGCAGTCACGATAAATAATCACTATGCAATGCCATGAACAGATAATTGCGTACCGTTAATGGAATTTAAACGTGACAGGCAAAATGCAATGACATGAACATATTCGCGTACCGTTAATTTAAAGTAAACGTGACATATGAGCATGATGGGGGTGACGGACCAAGCTTCGTTGTCAAGCTAGGTCAATGGCGTCTAAACGGCTATCCTTTCACCGTTTAGTCTCTTTTACGCTAAAGCATGGTAAATGGCCTAAGACATGGCCCAAATCAAGAGATGCAAGTTTCACTTGCCTATCACCGGGGATGACGGTTACGAAAGTTCGTTTCCGCGGATGCTAGCTTACGGGGAATCGCTGTTATGGGGAACAATCATCAAAACACAAGTATTTTATTAGGGTTTCATAAAAATTACAATAGGATATGAAAACAACGGTAGATCGATTTCTTACCGAGAGGAGACGGAAGAAACACTCCGAGGAACCTTAGGTTCAGATCTGGAGAAGATTGGAGAAGTTTGGGGAAACTAGGGTTTTGGGGGATTTGGGGATTTTGATGGGTTTTGATGGAGATTTGGGGAAGAGGAGAGGTGGATGGAGTGAATGGATGGTTTGGATGATGGATTTGATGGCTCGGAATGAAGGAATGAAGCTTGGAGGAAGATGGGGGCTCAAGGGGGAAGTTTTTAGGGTTTTGGGTCGTGTTGGAGAAGATGAAAACGATTGGGTTGGGTATAAATAGGTTGGGCTGGCGGCTGCCCAGAAATTAGGGTTTTAACACTGGTTAGTCGGTCAAAGAGCAACCACTGACCGACTAGTTTGGCAACTAGTCGGTCGGTCGACCAACGCTGACCGACTAAGTGCAAACAGTAACTCCTGAACGAAAATAGGATTCTAGAGTTAGTCGGTCCATGAACAAGTACTGACCGACTAGTTTAGCATCTAGTCGGTCGATGAACGTTCTTAGACCGACTAAGAGTAAACAGTAACTGATACAAAAATAATATGATGAGTTAGTCAGTTCAAGAAGCATTGCTGACCGACTAGTTTGCAACCTAGTCGGTCAACCAACGTTCTTAGACCGACTAACGATAAACAGTAACTCCTGAGAAATTTAGAAAGCTAACTAGTCGGTTCAAGAAGGATTGCCGACTGACTGGATCGTCATCTAGTCGGTCGGTGCCCCTTCTTATACCGGCTAATGAGCACAGAAAAGTTCCGATACGGAGCGCGGGGCCCCGGGATCGATTCCTAAGACTCCTAGGCTTGATCTAATAGTTAGATACGACCGTTATGAAGTCCGTCACGAGTGACATACTTCGAAATCGACAATCCTAAGGAAGAAACGAGAAAATACGACGAATCGATCGAAAATGAAAGCTACGGAGACGAAAACCACACAAGAGGAGAAAATCCACCAAAACATATATTATATTATATTAAATCCAGATACATGAAAAGCAGTCGTTACATCCTCCCCAACTTAAGAAAAATTCCGTCCTCGGAATTTCCAAAAACTCACGAGTCCGGAAACAAAAGTGGGAAACGATCTCGCATCTCATCCTCATTCTCCCAAGTAGACTCTCCAGGTGAACCGTGTCGCCACATCACCCTCACAAGATTGACAATCTTGTTTCGAAGCGATTTCTGACGCCTGTCCAGAATCTGCACTGGATGCTGGTCATACGTCATATCGGGGCGAACGGTAATCTCCGAAAAATCCACCGCATGAGACGGATCGCTAATGTATCGACGAAGCTGCGACACATGGAAAACATCGTGAACTCCTTCCAAAGATGGCGGCAAGGCCAAGCGATAAGCTACCTCGCCAACCCTCTCCAAAACGTCAAACGGTCCAATGTATCGCGGGCTCAACTTCCCACGCTTCCCAAAACGAATCACACCACGATTCGGGGAAATCTTCAAGAACACATGGTCGCCCGGCTGAAACTCCAAAGGACGACGTTTAGCATCCGCCCAATGCTTAAAACGGTCCTGAGCAATTCTCAACCTCTCCCGAATATTCCTGACGATATCCACGGCCTCCACGATCATCTCAGGTCCCAACAACTCCCGATCGCCAACGTCATCCCAACTCAATGGCGATCGACATTTCCTCCCATAAAGAGCGACGAATGGCGCCATGCCAATACTCGCCTGGAAGCTATTGTTGTAAGAGAACTCCACCAAATGTAGATGGTCCTCCCACGAACCCTTGAAGTCCAACATGCACGCCCTCAGCATGTCTTCCAAAATCTGAATCGTCCTCTCGGACTGGCCATCCGTCTGCGGATGGTACGCCGTGCTGAAACTCAGACGCGTACCCAAGCTCTTCTGCAAACTCTGCCAGAACTGAGATGTGAACCTCGTGTCTCTGTCAGACACGATACTCACGGGGACTCCATGAAGTCGCACAACCTCCTGCACGATTCACGTTACATCACTATCCAAACTAGGAAAAGGAAATAAAACGGAGAGTAAAAGAATTTTACCTCCATATATCTCCTCGCTAGCGCCTCAGTGGACTGTCCCACTCGGAACGGAATAAAGTGCGCAGATTTGGTCAATCGATCTACGATCACCCAAATCGCGTCATTCTGCTTCGGACTCCGAGGTAGTCCAGTCACGAAATCCATAGTGATGTGCTGCCACTTCCACTCCGGAATCGGAAGCGGTTGTAGCAACCCGGCCGAACGCTGATGCTCCGCCTTCACTTGCTGGCAAACCAAGCACTTGGCTACACTCCGAGCCACGCTCCTCTTCATGCCATGCCACCAATAATTCAGACGAAGATCCTGGTACATCTTGGTGCCACCAGGATGCACAGAATACGGCGAACTGTGTGCCTCCACCATCAACTCCTCTCTGATATCCCCAGCAGGCACACACAACCTGGCTCCAAACCTCAGCGAGCCATCCTCATGAATCAAAAAGTCAGTCCGCAGACCGGCTTCCACCTGCTCCCGAATCCTCACCAGCTTCAGATCTTCAGCCTGGCCAGCCTTAATCCGATCCACGATTGTCGACTGTACCTGCATGTACATCAACGACGAAGCCTCCCCAGGAAGAACAATCTCCACGCCAGACTCGCAAAAATCTTGCTGCAATCTCCACTGCGAGGTCAAAACCATCACCGCTGGAAGCCTACTCAAAGCATCTGGAACCACATTCACCTTGCCAGGGTGATACTGCAAATCAATCTCATAATCCGCCATAAGCTCCAACCATCGACGATGTCGCATGTTGAGCTCCTTCTGAGTGAAAATGTACTTCAAGCTTTTGTGATCGGTGAAAATCTTCACTTTCTCACTCAGCAAGAAGTGCCTCCAAATCTTAAGAGCAAACACAACGGCAGCCAACTCCAAGTCATGCGTCGGGTAATTCTTCTCATGAACCTTAAGCTGACGAGACGCATACGCCACAACGTGCCCGTGCTGATGCAACACACAACCGAGACCCTTGCCAGAAGCATCGCAAAAGATCTCAAATCCACCGCTGCGATCAGGCACAACAAGAATAGGGGCACTCGTCAACCTCTCCTTCAGAACACCAAAAGCACCCTCACAATCACCCGACCAAACATAAGCAACATCCTTCCGCGTCAACCTGGTCATCGACTCGGCAATACGAGAAAAGTCCTTAATGAATCGCCGATAATAACCAGCAAGTCCAAGAAAACTCCGAATCTCAGATGCTGACGACGGAACAGGCCACTCCCTGATGGCCCTAATCTTCTCGGGATCCACTGAAATACCATCTCCAGTCACCACATGCCCGAGAAAAGCAACTCGATCCAGCCAAAACTCGCACTTCGAAAACTTAGCATACAAACGATGCTTCCTCAAAATCTCCAACACCGTCCTTAAGTGCGAGGCATGCTCTTCCTCCGACTTCGAATAGATCAGAATGTCGTCAATAAAGATAACAACAAACTTATCCAAAAAGTCGTAGAAAATCAGGTTCATCAGATTCATGAAAACTACGGGCGCGTTAGTTACGCCGAAGGGCATAACCATAAACTCATAGTGCCCATACTTCGTCCTGAACGCTGTCTTCGGAACATCTCCCTTCTTCACCTTCAACTGATGGTAACCACTCCTCAAATCCAATTTAGAAAACACCCTCGAACCTCCAAGCTGATCAAAAATATCATCGATGCGAGGCAACGGGTATTTATTCTTAATGGTCACCGCATTCAACTCCCGATAGTCCACGCACATGCGACGTGAACCATCCTTCTTCTTAACCAGCAACACCGGTGCTCCCCACGGAGACACACTAGGATTAATATAACCCTTCTGCAATAGCTCATCCAACTGCTTCCGCAACTCTTCCAACTCAGCAGGTGCCATACGATACGGCGCCTTCGAAATCGGCTGCGCACCTGGAACAAGATCGATAGAAAATTCCAAAGCTCGATCAGGCGGCAAACCAGACATCTCCTCGGGGAAGATGTCGCCAAAATCACGCACCACAGCTGGCCACTCCAGCTCCATCTGCATAGCCACAGCCTCCACCGGCCTGGCCCAAAATCTGACAGGACCAAGCGAACTGCTACCACGACTGAACTCGAACACTGGATGTCCGGGAATCTCGAATACCACCTTCTTCCTCCTGCAGTCGATCGTAGCATAGAAGCTCGCAAGCCAATCCATCCCAAAGACCGCATCGTAGTTGGTGATGTTGTGGACAATAAAATCAGCATAAAGCTCATGTCCACAAACCACCACAGAGCAAGGACTGCATCCACGATGCACCGCGACTACTCCATTCCCTGTAACAATCTTCCAACTCTTGGGGAGAGGGGACGTCGACAAGGAATGCTTCTCCACGAAGCTCTGGGCCAAAATGCACATCGATGCACCAGAGTCGAAGAGGACTCGGGCAGGGAACGTGCAAACCAAAACCACACCTAACAAACAGTCTAATCAATCAAATCTTACTCTAGCAACACCATACACAAGCATTCACATAATTTAACAATCAATTAATTAAGGAAGGAACAATCTAGATCGAAAGTTACCTGCAATGACCTCATCCATGGCCAAAACCTCCTCCTCAGTCATCAGAAATGCCTGCCTCCTCGGCGGAGCGGCCTGCTGAAAAGCCTGCTTCTGCGGAATGAGGGGCACCCCATGACCAGCGGGCACCGGGGCTCTCTGCTGCAACGGCGGGGCAGCAATAGGTGTCCTCCAAGGTTGCTTCAATCTCGGGCACTCCCGGATAGCATGGGCGGGATCTCCACAGGCAATACATTGCCCCAAGAACTTCCTACATGATTCCTTGATATGGCCCTCCCTGCCACAGAAATTGCAAGTCCTCCGAACGGGCCATCCTGGCCTCCTAAACTGAGCAGGCTGGTTCGGCCTGAATCCAGGTCTAACCACAGCTCTCGCCTGTTCCAAAGGCCTCTTCCCAGCACCAACAATAGACCCCTTCCTCTGGTTCACAAGCAGCTCCTGCCTCTTGGCTGCTACTAGAACCTTCTGATAAGATTCCCGGTCAGAGGAGGTCACAAAACTCTGGAGCTCCGAAGCGAGTCCCTGCAGGAACCTCTGAGCTCTCTCCTCAGCGTCCTGCACCATCTTCGGCGCAAACCGACTCAGCCTCATGAACTCCTGGTGGTACATGTCCACCGACGAGTTCCCCTGCTTCAGATCGATAAAACGCTGCAGCATCTCTTCCCTGGCAGCCTTCGGGAAGAACTCACCATCAAATCTGGCCTTGAAGGTAGCCCAGACGATCGGCTCCACCAACATCTTCTCTTCAGCATCCCACCAATTCCGAGCATTATCCTTCAGCTGGCGCTTCGCCAAGTCAACCCAACTAACTTCGTTGACCTTGGACATCTTCAGATTGTCCTCGATATTCCTCATCCATTCATCAGCAGCTAGTGGACCTTCGGTTCCATCAAAATACGCAGGACCCAGCTCTCTGAACTGCTTCGCCCCGGGCTCAGGGCGAGGGGCTTCCACCACCCGAGCAGCTCGAGTCACCGGAGCATTCTGTACCTGCAGGAGCACACCCCGCTGAACTTGCATCATCTGCAACATCATCCGCATCATCTCTCCATTAGTGGGCTCCCGCTCAGGCTCCTCGTCATGAGGGGGCGCACCACTACCACCACCACGGGTGATTCGCCTTCCTGCCATCTAATGACGCAGAAAACGAAACAATTAGACTCACAGCTTAGGGCTCAGATGTCGAACTTATTTGTTGGACAATCTTGCATTATTATTGTTATCCCTATAATCGCAGTTACAGAGGACCTGCATGGGCCACCACTAAAACCTGTCACGACCCGCTTCCCTAAAATGGAGGCGAGACGTGAAAAGGTCCGCACGGGAGTGGAGCGGTGAAGCCCCAAACCCGATAAGCGTCAATTTAGTATAAGCAGGTCCCTGTAATTGCAATCGAAACAACAACAATAATAATAATATGAGACGGATATGAAATACCAATCCCAAAGTTTGTCCACAAAATATTCAACATCACAGAAAAGCCACCAGGCTAAAAGAAAGAGTCTAAAGGCCCAGAACAAGGCCAAACAAAAGCAACGACATAACAGAGTAAAGGTGCTACGCACCGACAACAAAACAACTGACTAACAAAAGTAAAACACCACGAAGACACTAGGACTGGTCCCCAGTGTCCACGTACTCACCGTCCAACACGGGCGCAAGCTCGGCGTCCGCAAACACCTCACCCTCAGCAAGCAACTCAGGCTAAAGGTCTAACATGCGTCACCCAAAAGAGAAAGGGGCACATGTCAGCAAGTCTAAAAAGACTTGGGCAAGGAAACTGAAAGTGACTAACAACCTAGCATTTCAATGTTAAACAATGGCATGGCAGTTGAATATGATGCAACAGTTTAAAAGAGAGGCAAGCACTCACGATGTAGCAAAAGCTACCAATTCACTAATCACTTATCACTTAACACTTATCACTTTTCACTTATCACTTAACACTTAGTGCATAGAGAGTCCACTTGCTGGCCAGCTCGTGGCTCAGTCCGTTTATCTCTATCACTATCAATCACTTAAACACTAGAGATTTCACCTGCTGGCCGGAGTGGCTGATCAAGCCAACTCAGGCTCAGTCCGCTTATCTCTTACCCCACCCACATGTGTCGAGCATTGTGGTTAGCAACTCATTATGCTCGCTTCTGGTCACGAGCCAGGAAAATAAGTGTGTGTATGGCATAGGAGTACACCTAGCCGGTATCCGAGCGTTGGGGTTAGCAACTACATGGCTCGCTTCTGGAACACGAGCCAGGAAACATAGTATTGTAGCGTGTGCTACGCAGTCACGATAAATAATCACTATGCAATGCCATGAACAGATAATTGCGTACCGTTAATGGAATTTAAACGTGACAGGCAAAATGCAATGACATGAACATATTCGCGTACCGTTAATTTAAAGTAAACGTGACATATGAGCATGATGGGGGTGACGGACCAAGCTTCGTTGTCAAGCTAGGTCAATGGCGTCTAAACGGCTATCCTTTCACCGTTTAGTCTCTTTTACGCTAAAGCATGGTAAATGGCCTAAGACATGGCCCAAATCAAGAGATGCAAGTTTCACTTGCCTATCACCGGGGATGACGGTTACGAAAGTTCGTTTCTGCGGATGCTAGCTTACGGGGAATCGCTGTTATGGGGAACAATCATCAAAACACAAGTATTTTATTAGGGTTTCATAAAAATTACAATAGGATATGAAAACAACGGTAGATCGATTTCTTACCGAGAGGAGACGGAAGAAACACTCCGGGGAACCTTAGGTTCAGATCTGGAGAAGATTGGAGAAGTTTGGGGAAACTAGGGTTTTGGGGGATTTGGGGATTTTGATGGGTTTTGATGGAGATTTGGGGAAGAGGAGAGGTGGATGGAGTGAATGGATGGTTTGGATGATGGATTTGAGGGCTCGGAATGAAGGAATGAAGCTTGGAGGAAGATGGGGGCTCAAGGGGGAAGTTTTTAGGGTTTTGGGTCGTGTTGGAGAAGATGAAAACGATTGGGTTGGGTATAAATAGGTTGGGCTGGCGGCTGCCCAGAAATTAGGGTTTTAACACTGGTTAGTCGGTCAAAGAGCAACCACTGACCGACTAGTTTGGCAACTAGTCGGTCGGTCGACCAACGCTGACCGACTAAGTGCAAACAGTAACTCCTGAACAAAAATAGGATTCTAGAGTTAGTCGGTCCATGAACAAGTACTGACCGACTAGTTTAGCATCTAGTCGGTCGATGAACGTTCTTAGACCGACTAAGAGTAAACAGTAACTGATACAAAAATAATATGATGAGTTAGTCAGTTCAAGAAGCATTGCTGACCGACTAGTTTGCAACCTAGTCGGTCAACCAACGTTCTTAGACCGACTAACGATAAACAGTAACTCCTGAGAAATTTAGAAAGCTAACTAGTCGGTCCAAGAAGGATTGCCGACCGACTGGATCGTCATCTAGTCGGTCGGCGCCCCTTCTTATACCGGCTAATGAGCACAGAAAAGTTCCGATACGGAGCGCGGGGCCCCGGGATCGATTCCTAAGACTCCTAGGCTTGATCTAATAGTTAGATACGACCGTTATGAAGTCCGTCACGAGTGACATACTTCGAAATCGACAATCCTAAGGAAGAAACGAGAAAATACGACGAATCGATCGAAAATGAAAGCTACGGAGACGAAAACCACACAAGAGGAGAAAATCCACCAAAACATATATTATATTATATTAAATCCAGATACATGAAAAGCAGTCGTTACATCATGGCTACAAAATAGATTCTAGCATGCGCATGTAGCTATAACAATAATACAATGATTTCTACAAGGATATGAATGAACATTCAATAATACCACTTATAAAGATTCATAAGGAGGTTTACAATAAGCACATTTTTTGACTTTTGGTTTTTCAATTATTTTTGTTTTTTCTTTTATAAAAACTAAAACAAGCCTTAAAAAGCAAATAAACAAGCACATGAGCAAAAAATAAGTCAAGCACACACAAACTAAGAATGTATGCAATGAATGCAAAGAGGGGAGAGAAATATACCTTCGCGACGCTATTTGACTAAGGAGCTAAAAGAATGAAACTTTCAATTCATTGCTCCTCGCCAAATCTCCATCACACCTACATGAAAGGTGTTAAATGTGACTTTGAAACCCAACAAGGTCCACTAGTGTTAGCCATTATTGTTTTAGGAACCCACACTTGTTTAAACTTGATATTTGTGTTCCTAAATTTACAATAGTATGATGTGTGGCCTACACTATCACAAGTAAAGCACTTTGCATGTATGTTTTTAGCAATAGAGGGTACAATGTGGAGTTTCTTGAATTTTGGCTTTTCAACATTTTTAAATCCAAAACCAAGTCATCTTCTATTATTGCCATATAATTGATTTTCAATTATGGTATCCAACGAATGTTTACCAATTGAAAATTTTCTTAAAGACAATTCTAGATTAAAGACTTTGGTTTTTAATTGTTTATTTTCTTCCACAAGCAACGTGCATTTACTGATAAATACTTTCTTGTTTTCCTCCTCCTTCTTTTCAAATTCAATTATTATCCTTTTCAAATTATTATCTAGCATGCATAACTTATCATTAAGCTCTTTAATGATATAGTCTTTTTCAGTTTCGAGCTTAATCAAATCCTGCTTAAGCATGCTAATATTATTCAATAAGGAGGGGCAAGAAAGACAAGCAGCTTCTTCATTAAAACATGATTTTTCTTTTTTCATTATAACAATGGTAGAATCACGTGCATCAAGTTCTTCTTTAAGAATGTCAACTTCTTCAGAAATATCACAGTTTTTTTTGTAATTTGAAGCTGGCATTCCTATAATTATTTAACGTGAGTTTTAGCTCATCAGTTTCCTCTTGCATGGCTTTACAGATAATTAGAAGTTCCGCTTTACTACCAGATTTTACCTCGTTATGTTTTGCCATCAAGCAGAGAGATGCGTGTGCTTCATTCTCCTCGAGCTCATCTGCACTATTCATGTCCCACGTTCGCACTACAACTTTTCCTTTCTTCTCTACGACACCAGCTGTTTCTTCTGGGCAATGCTTAGCGAAGTGTCCCTGCTTTATGCATTTAAAACAAATAACTTTACGCTTAATATTGTCACAAAGAGAAGCATCACAATTATTTAAAGGAGCGTTTCTTCCCTTTTGATTCTTTTCGTTACAGCTGAGGGATTTCTTACTTCCATATGCAGTTTCCAAGGTCCTCCATATATCCTGCGCAGAAGAGCAATGTGAGATATGATCAAATATTATTCTATTCAACCCACACAATAAGATATTCATTGCTCTAGCATTTATAGCATACACATTTTTATCATTTAAATTCAGATTACTTTCAGGCATAGAATATCTGTTATCAATAATGTACCAAGTATCAACATCAACGGATAGTAAATAAGTTTTTATCCTAGCCTTCCAATACATATAATCATGGCCACTAAAAAGAGGAGGACGGTCAATAGGCATGTCATGGGAAAAGACTAACTTTGGGGTTTTCATGATAGCTAGACTAGACTAGATTCTCTAACCTGCTCTGATACCACTTGTTGGATCTGGATATTAGCCTAGAGGGGGTGAATAGGCTAATAAAAAATTCTCGCGCAACCCACGAGAAATCACACGTAGTTAAAAGCACAACCAGAGTAAATAAGAGACAATCACAGAGTACGCACAGATTTACCCTGGTTCGTTCGCAACAACTACCTACGTCCAGCCCCAAGCAAATACTAGCATTAATATGTTCCTTTTGTACACATACAGTGGGGTTCTAGCTTCAACTCCCCACCTAGAATGTACCACACTCAACAAAGTGCAGAACCCTATCAATCTAGTAAATGCGTATCTTGACTGCAACAACACGTCAAGACCCTCTTGTCTAGCCCAACCAGACAAGTCCAAAATAGTCACAAATATTGGTGAAGTTTCCCCTACAGAGAACGTTACACTAAGACACAAATATAAAGAGTAAAGACTTTAGAAATGCTCAGTTTGTGTCCGTGTAGTCGTCTCTGTCAATCAGCATGTCGGCGGCTCCAATCTGACGCAAACGGTGTCTCGATCCGACTCCTGGATGTTAAGTGATAGCCCTTTGAATTTTGGTACACAAATAGGTCTGGGCGTAAAGTAAACTCAGTTCAAGCTTATTTTCCAGCGGTCTGTGTGCACAACAAAACCGATAAAACAATTCCACGTCAGCAAGAGGATCTCTTCTCTTGTGATTTTATTTCACGCAAACGTGCGGTCGCCACGTCAGCCTTCGCGTCAAAAAATCTTCTCTCCATCGATGAGTTAGGGCATGCAGCGGCGAGATTGCGTTCGTCGTCCGACTTCGCTTCGACGACAACGAGCACATGAACAGTCACTCCGACGTGGCAACGGGCTTCGTCTTCTACTTCTCTGACGACGTGTGACTTCTTCAGCGTTCGAGCAGCGAGTTTTCGTCTCCGGCGGCGCTTCTCCTCGACGGCAACTAGATGGAGAGCTCTGATGATTTCTTTGTTTGACAGTGTCAGCTCGACTTCGACGGCGACACCCTGACTCCCGCATCGGCTTCTCCAGCAGTCTCCGATGAGATGAGGCACATGACGGGCGTCTAACTTCTCCTCTTCGAGCTCTCGTCGGTGAGTGCTTCTGCAACTTCAGCGTCGTCTCCAAGTGATGTTGTCTTGTTGGCACGCTGCTTGCGTAGATGGAACGAGGGAGATCCTTGGCAGCGATGGCGCTCCTTCGATAGCGAGAAGGTGATGGCGGGGGCGAGGTGACTTTTCTCCTTGATGGCGGACAGATCATGGTGAGCTTTAACGTGTTGTAGCGGTCATGACATGAGGGCGATGGCTGCTCAGTGATGATGCCGATCTCTCTCTCACGGTGGAAGCTCGTCATCAAGTCAAGAGGTCACGGCGAGACTTCGACAGCGGCGTCGAGTGCTTCGTCTTCGAACGATCGACAGCTCCGATGGGGTGATGTTGTCCTCGCCTTACGATGTTGCTAGGGCTGCTACGAGAACAGCTCAGGCAACGCTACGACGACTTGGGATGGAGACCCAGGCGCTTCTCCTTGTGTGTGTTGATGAAGGCTCCACGAAGCTTTGTGCGGCGATGCGGAAGTTTGAACGGCAGCGGGGTCTCGATGGCGAACGGATCTCGGATGAGGATGTCGACGGAGACGGACACTTCACCGACGATGAGGGCTATTGGCGATGAGGCTAAAGGAAATAATGTTGTGGAGCTTTGGCTTTGAGGAGTTCTCTTTGCCTTGTGAATTAACGTGTTGGCTGTACCCTGCTTTTTGTGTGTCGCCTCTTTTTCGTTTTATGCCGCACCCACCCTAGATAGCTGATAGGGTATATATAGGAATAGGGGTTGATGGGAGTTTTTGCTTAAGCTAGGGCTTCTAGGGTCCCCTAGGGTTTTGGTTGTGTCAGCCGCAACCCTCAAAAAATTGGTTGGCCCTCTTTTAATTTTGTGATGCTGCACACACCCTTTTTGATTGCCTCACCTATCTTTTTGTTTGGTTTGCCGTGAGTCTAGTAGAATGAGGAGGAGGAATCCCTAGAATCAAGGGATTTGAATATTTGGATTGGGATTTAGTTGAAATTTGGGTAGTACCAAATCTCCCTAACTGATATGAATAAATCCAATGACTTCTTGACCAAGTCATATTACTATGTGAACAGTGCTTCATCTCTCTCCCAAATTGCTATAAGAATAGCAATTCCTCCAATGGTCGACTTAGCCATCACTTTCAGAATTTACGTTCTTGCCATTCTTGAAACACATTTAGCACACACGTTAATGGCAACACACACGTTTGTCATCATCAAACTAAAGATCCTAGATCGTTGCGTCCAACAATCATGCCCCTATCAGAGCCTGCAGTGGCCCCTTCTGTCTCCACATTTGTTGAGGGCCCTGCATCATTCTCCGAGATCCCATCATCCTCTGCCGATCTACATGCCCATACTTTTGCCAAGGACCTAGCCCTATCAGCTGATGTCCTCATTCCTAATTTGCTCATCGACCCCTCTATCTTCACATCCTCACTGCCATTCGAGACCACACTGGTGCCTGCATCTCTGTCTGTACCCATTCCTAGCACCATCTCGACTATTCTTACGGAGAGTGTGGTGGTTTCTGTCTCCATAACTACTGCCACCACCTCTACCGTGTCTGCACCTGCCCTATCCTCACCTGCATACACATTGGCCTCGAACTCTACTCATATCTCCAATGATGTTGTCACCACTGCAGCCTATGCTCCCGATGCATCCATTCTTCACCACATGTGTCACATCTTATAGGGGAGCATCCAGCAGCTCTCACCCCCGACATTGCAGGTCGATTATATGGGGTGGAGCAGGTTGTACTTGAGCTTCGTAAAGCCGTTGGGACACTCACTAATCATGGGCAGCGGAACAACGAGAAGGTGGACCGTATTCTTCAGCTTCTTCAGCCACCACCACCCCCCACCAGGTGGTGGTGTTGCCTGATTTATAGCTTCTCGCTGTTTCAATGTCTCCCCTCAGTTATGTGCACATCTGTCATTTCGGGGCCCAGTTTGGTCCAGCTTGGGGGAGTCACATTTTGGCATCTATTTTGTTGTCCATAGTGTCCTTCTTGTATATATTGCCCATCATCATCACCGGCATCATCATCATCTCCATTTTTGTATATACATGCATACTGTACATACACATTTCCATATTTTATACTTTCTTTTATTTTTTTCATCCCACCCATTCCCTAGCATCATTTCCCATCTCTACGCACATGTTCTCAGCAGTGAGGACACTACTGCGTTTAGCTTGGGGGATGAGCGCTATAGCTTTATATTTATTTTATTTCCCTTATTTGCACTTTTTATTTCCATTTCCGTCCCACTTTTCTATTTTTAGCATCATTTTATTTTTTTTATTTTCTCTTTTTCTTTGTTTGCATGCATGTTTTTCCTTTCCTTTTCTTTTTCCTTTTTATTAGACTAAAGATGATTCTCCTATGATTGCACTATAAGCTACGCACACTCGACTTGTTTGCTTTACACACTCACATAGGATTCATCACAGTCTATTGCGCTTCATTGCATATATTTATAGAATGGATTGTGATTATGAACTCCATGCCTCCATGAGTTAGAGATATTCCTTGATTAGGATGTATTTTAATATGCTTTTCTATGATGTAAATCCATCTCTCCACAGTGATATTCTCGAAACGGTTGAGCTTAAAAATGCACGATTAATTGATAATTGAAGGGAAAATCACATGATTGTGTGAAAATGTTTATTTTCATAATGAATGGTAGTTCAATTGAGTTTGGACAACCCACGACACTTAAGTAGCGCTTACTAGATATTCTGACACCGAGCCATGTCCCAACTCTATCTTTTTATTTTTTTGTATATAGCCAATTACTATCCTTGATCGTGCTTTGCATTTCAGCGCGTTTACGTGAGTTTGCAAAAATCCCAAAAACATTGGAAAAATAATAAAGACCTAACAATTATTACATAAATAATAGGCTCGAGGGGTTCTTCGTAACTCGATGTCCTAAAACCGTCTGGTCTAGGATGCATATGCCGCTTCTTGTATATATTGAGTTATCTCGTGTATATAAGAAAATAAAAATACGTATATAAAGAAAATTGTATAGCCAAAAACGATTGTAAAAAGAAAAATCTCACATCCTTACCTCACTTTCTATTTAGATTTGGGACATGGCAAGGTCGACGATTTCTAGAATTCGTGAAAGAGTTTAGCGCGGTGATTTCTGGATTTAATTGAATCTACCATCCTCATTTATGAAAAATTAATTAAAATCATCATGCATGCTTGATATGATGGATCATGACACAATACACTGCTTAGGGAATGAGTTGTGGAGATTTGGACTCGAATCATGGATTCTGTATATTAATTGCATGCTATAATAGGAATTTTCCTCTAATTTCATATCATATATTCGAGTTCATGCCATTCATTGAAAAATCCATTCTATATAATCCATGCTAGGCTTAATGAATTCTCGTGAGTCGTGTGCTTTCATTTCTTATTGAGTTGATATGTTGCTGCATGCTATGAGATGAGGAGATGATTTAGTCGCCTTTGTTATTTTTGACTTCTTTTTCACTTTTCTGTTTTTCACCCTTCGGCGAACTTCTTATTCTTCTTCCTCGAGGATGAGTAAGAGGTAAGCTTGGGGGATTTTGTTGTGTCCATATTTTCTATGTTTTACAATGCATTTTCGTATCGTTTCGATCGCCCCAATTCATATTTCTGTATCATATCACACCTTTTCTCGATATATTTGATTCTTGCGATATTTTATGTACTTTCAGGGGATTTGGCACGATTCGGAGCGATACAAGACTTTGGACACAATCGGGACGCCGAAGCTCGCCTCGCCTCGCCACGGCGACCCAAAGGGCCAAAGAAGTGAAGAAGAGAGAAAGAAGAGAAGAGAAGAAGAGAAGAGAGAAGAGATTGAAGAGAATGAAGGAAAGGAGTTAGAGTTGCCAGATCGCTCGGCCGAACGAGTGTCTCGCTCGGCCGAGCTGTGACACCAAAGGGAGTAGCCAATCTTCAAGGGAGTGCTCGGGCGAGCACTTGGCTCGCTCGCCCGAGCGACCAAGCCGCTCGCCCGAGCCAGTGTCAGTAGAGCCTCCTTCTTTGGCCTTGAATCTCTCTGTCAAAGTGGCGTTTAATTCGCTCGATCGAGTGGCATTCCCACTTGACTGAGCGGCCTCTTTTTCGAACGAGCAAAATCAATTCCTCTTGATGAGGCTCAGGCAAGAGACCCAACTCGCTTGCCCGATCGACCTTTCCTCCGACGCCAAGATGAAGCCCCAAAAAACCCGAACCCAATTGACTTTTGTATAAATAGTGAACTATTTTTAGAATAGGTTAAGCTTTAATTTCTGTAGGAAAACTTTCATAGCTATTGGAGGGGCTCTCTCTTTATGATTTCATTTGCAATCCATTTCCTTGTTTGTGGTTAGTTCTCTTTGATTTCTTTAGCATTGCTATTATATTGCTTGCTCTCAGTATTGAAATAGGTTTCATGCAATTTGGCCAAGTAATTATGTCTATCTCTATTGCTATCATATTTAGAGCTAATGCCATGTTAGAGTAGTGTGTTTCTAGGGCATAAGGGTGATCCCTAGGATCCTATGGATTGGATGCTAGGTTAGACCCCCGTTGGATGAATCTAGGGTTGCCCTATAGAGGTTTGAACAAGGGTTTTGGGGGATTGGCCTCTAGATCGGAGTATCACGAAGGCGGCTCCGTATCCTGGGAAGAATCCCCACAAATCTGATTAGGGTTTAGCGGATGTTTTTTGGGGCTCGTGTTACAAGAGTGACTCGAGTGCGGGGACGACTGATAACCCCCAATCCGCTAGTCGGTGACTACAAGAGTATGCCAATTGCTAGAACCAACCATAAGATAGCGTCACACTTCGTAGATCACAAGAGTGGATATGGAACTGCGAGGCGGGACCAAGTGGCAAGCTTAATGCACGCATTCCCGTGCAAAGTCGACTGTAAGAGCACGGTTTCGCATATGGATGTGTTAGACGAGTAGGAACAACGAAAGTTAAGTACTCGTTCTCATCTATGGATGTGACACTCCTACCCTAATCCATCGTCTGACGAAGGACCATTTGACCTGGCATCCATGACCAAAGGGCCTAGTGAGGAATCCCGAAGGCCTTAGTCGTTTATTATCTAGTTAATTTCATATTCCCACAATCAACCAACCAATCAATCGCGACAACCCCCAACCACACATTCTCCTCCTTCCACATAAAGCGAAGCGTTAAATGGCCGCCTCCCTAGAGTTCGACATTCTATACATACTATAACACACTGTCCGCTTGTAGTGTTCTCGTCTGTGCATCGTGGGCGAAGAACAACTGCCCTCTCCTCAGCTTTGGATTTGTCAGCCAAGGCCACTGCCCTTAAAGTGTCCAGCTTCTTGGCCTCGATAGAAAGCTTGGAGATCCTAGTCTCCATAGACCATGCACGTGCCTCGGCCTCCTGCGCGGCTTCCTCGGTAGCTTTGACTACCGCTTGTTTATAGGCGGGTTCACCTTATCATCGACGAGCGCCACGAACTGACGCTGTAACGACAGCCCAACCAAGGACAACTACATCAAAGAAAAACGAGGGTCAACAACGTCCACCAAAGAATGCACTCAAGGCCGCACAAAACTTTACCTGCTGGCCACAGAGCACAACAAAGGTGGACCGTCGGTCGCCGTTCACCCCATCCAGCACCGACCGGTCCTGGGGCAAGAAGGAATTCTCAGCCAGCTGAGCAGCAACTCCTCAGTCTGAGAAGACGAATTCCTTCAAGCCCACGGGAAAATGGAAGCTAAGCAGTTCGCTCTCTGAGCACGGAAGGTCAGCCTCGAACGATCTAAAAACACCTAAGGACCGTTCGTAATCTGTGAGAAGCGAGCCCAAACAGATCGAAGAGAAGCCCCCACGTCCATTTATCCTCGTGCTGTTGAGAACCGGGGGGGGGGACGACGGAACCTCAAAGACGGGGCATCACCGATAGAAACCTCACCGGAGGGAAGGACCCGCGTTTTCTTTCCCTCCGTTCTTCCATGGTCCGCTGACGGGCGGTCCCTTGTCCTCTTCATACCACCCGCAGCTGAGCCCCTCCCAGCTTGGGACAAGCCGCCTCTTTATTTTGGGCAGACAATCAAGACTTGATCACCCCTCCTTGGGGTGGGATTGGGAGGGGGAGCTAGCAGGGCACGCGAAGAAGAACCTTCGCTGGCTACATCTGTCAAGACAAAAATGGTCAAGTGACCGGAGACTAACATGATGGCCGAGCCAAAGAAGAAAAGGCTTACCTCTAGACCACACGGTCTCCTTCAAGGTGCTGTCCAGAAAGATGAATTTGATGTCCCGCTCACTAGCCGGGACTGTATGCAGCTTGTCGATCGCCTCAAGTTCCATATCGGATATGCTCCCACCACCAGAGTCAGCGAGTGGGGCCTACCCCAGCGAACTGGGAAATTCACCTCCTCGGGAGGGTCACAAACATGTAATCTTCTTTCCAATGATTCACAGAGGATGGTAGCCCGACACCAAATTCATGACCTTCCGAGCGGTGATGTAAAGCCAAGTGCCCGACTTATGTCGGCTCAGACGGTAGAAATAGTGGAAGAGAGGAAGGGTCGGCTCAACCCATTGGGACATACACAGCACGAGGAACCCCAACAGGGATCCGATGGTATTCGGGCTAAACTAACAGAGAGTGAGCCCGAAAGCAGAGAGGAATACAGTGACGAAGGGATGAAGGGGAAACCGCTGCCCGAACGCAAATTTTTTCGTATACAACCCAACCTCGCTACGGCCGGGAAAGTAGATCCTCTCGTTCATCAAGGGAGCCCTGGTGCCATAAGGAGGATGATGGTACAAAATACGGAGTGCAGCCATGGAGGTGGCAGAAGCCGCCGACAGCTGCCCTATCACCTCTGTGGGACGTTGGAAGGGGTGCCCTAGCCAAATAGATCTCGGCGCCTGCGTCAGGGAGCACGCTCGCTGTCACACCCCGCTTCCCTAAAATGGAGGCGAGACGTGAGAATGTCCGCTCAGACTTGGAGCTGTGAGGCTCCAGTCTGTAAAGCGTCTGGATTTAAACCGAGTAGAGGTCCCTGCAAGTGCGATACGGAACAAAATAATAATAAAGAAAGAGACATAAAATAACCAATCTCAGAATGTCCATAACAAATTTCAACATCACAGAAAAGCCACCAGGCTAAAAGAAAAGTCTAAAAGGCCCCAGCATGGCCAACAGAAATAAACGGAGGTACATGAAAGAGAAAAGGTGCTACGCATCGACAACCTAACAACGACTAGGCAGAAAACAACAACAACAAGAAGGAGCTCTAGGACTGGTCTCCAACATCCACGAACTCAACACATGCAACCTGTTTGTCCTCGACGACCAACTTTGGCTTACAATCTAACATGTGACACCCAAAAGAGAAAAGGGCACATGTCAGCAAGTCTACTAGAGACTTGTGCAAGGAAACTAAAAGGAAGGTAAAACAACCTAGCAGTTCTAAAAAGTGCGGTGACATGGCATTTTAAAGTATGAATGCAACAATTAAGTAGATGCGACAAGTATGACATGGCAGCAAGTTTAACAAGGCACAAGTACATCATGGCATGGGTAGCAAAGCTACTAAATAATCACACGGATTTTACAAGTCAAGTAAACACGTTGTGCACAGAGATTACGCCTTTTGGCTAGAGTGGTTGTACGGGCCAACTCCTAAGCTCAAGTGATCGCTTATCCCTACTCCTCCACGTGTATCGAGCCAGGGCTTTATCCCCGAACATGGAATGCTTGCTTCTGGATCACGAGCCAGGAAGTGTATTTGGCATAGGGTTGTGCCTGCAACTCAGGTGCCTAGACTGAACAAGGATGTACAAGTATAGTAGCGTGTGCCACAAATGCAACACTCAAACATGGATGACATGGCATGGCAAGTTTGTAATTTAAATGCGTACAGTTAAGGAATTTAAACGTGACAGGCAGAGTACAAGTAATGAGCATGTAGTTACGAAAATTAAACGTGACAGGCAGATATGCATGAATGACATGGCAGGGTGACAGATCTAGCTTCATTGTCAAGCTAGATCTTAAATTTGCGGCTAGGCAAGTATCATTTCGTCGCCTAGTCTCTTTTACGCCTAAAGCAAGAAAATGGCCTAAGACATGGCCTAAAGCACTAATTGGCAAGTTTCACTTGCCTGCAACCTGACGTCCGAAAACATCGTCCAAAAGTCCAAACTACCTATGTGCACAAGTCCACCAGCCTACAGTCCCAATTTAAGTTATCTTGATTAGTGAATCTAAACAATTAAAAACACCAATTTTATCTTGTTTAACAGGCAAGGGTTGGGGATCCTAAGAGTGCAGAACGTTACCACAACACGACGCGAAAGCTACACTGGCGTCGGGTAGTGACGCCAGGGGTTGGATTCCTGTAATGTGAACGGTATGGGATGACCGATACTCTGTGATAAGACATGTGCACGTATGAGTTCTTGGACGGAACTAGAAGCTATTACGCAACCTAAAACGTCTAATATCCCAATTAATTAGGTTCACTAATCCGACCCCGGGTCCACATTAATATTGATGATCATTAAAATTATTATCACTATAATAATGTCCTACTACTAGCACGACAATCACACAACAATTTTAATAAACAACATAGGTTAAAAGTTAACCAAAAGTCGTCTAAACTAACTATTAATCCTCTAATCATCATTAACAACGTTATAACAAGGTTACCAATAGGTCAAGATCAATTAATAGTCCACAAGCTGATCGTTACCGCAGTCCGAAATCTAATAGCAACTGAAAATGACGTATATAAAGGATGGTCACTAACCGTTACAAGGAGATGATCCTTGACGTAGATATCGGGAGTTGTCACGAGGTGTAGGGGACATCGTCACGCGAGGGGATCGATATGAAAAGGTCGGGGAAGGCTGCGTGGAGATCTTGTGACGATGGCCGCGCGAGACACCGCTGCTTTAGCGACGAGCAGCCGCTGCTGCTGCGTGACAGTGCCCGGGGAGGCGCTGTTGGCGATTTGCGGTTGTGAAGTGCTGCTACTACAGCGAGAATCGCGGCCATTTGCGGCGGTTTCCGGCAGTAGGCGGGGACCCACGGTGGCAGGGGGTCGGAGAGTCGTCGGAGAAGCCGTCGGGGGTGTCGGATGCGCGGGGCGGCGCCACCGTGCGCTGCTGCGAATCGCAGCAGCTGTTGGCGATTTGTAGCTGCCGCTGCAGCAGATTCCAGTGCCTAGACGGCGGGGAAGGTGGCTTGGCACGGCGGAGAGGGGTCAGGTCGGAGGTTAGGCTGGCAGCGCAATCGGAGAGGGGAGCCGCGCGGAGGAGAAAGTCGAGCGGTGCATAGAGTTTTACGTGTGCGACGACGCTGGGAAGAAAACGAAGAGGGGATGGCGCAGCTGCGACGCGATGGCAAGGGAAACCGCCAGGCTCATGTGCGAAGATGGAGAAAAGCATGCCGTGACTTGCTCTCGTGTGGAAAAAAGCCAAGGGCGGCGGCTCCTGGAGTTGTTGGGAGAAATAGAATAGGGTTTTAAAAAACAATAGCTATAAAATAGTGAAGAGGGGCTCACGTGAGTAACCCTAGATTGTTTTAAGAATAGGTGAGGGTTGCAAGTCGTGGGTATGGGCCAGGGCGAGGTATAGGTAGGGTTTATTGAATTGTTTTGATAGAGGAGTTGTTATTAACAATTATTATAAAACTCAAACCCACACACACTCTCTTTCATGCTGGTGTGCGGCCCACGAGGGAAAAATGAGCTGAGTCAAGTATTCTGATGTAAATTATCGTTATAGGAATATTAGGGGATAATAACCAACTGAAACTTAGGGTTAAATGTATAATAGGTTGGCCAAAAAGTGAAAGTATATCAAACGAAGCCCAAAAATCATGAAATAAATACTGGGGTGGCCGGGGCGACGAGAGAAAGAAGACAGAGAATACGGATCACAATTTTGACGTCGAGAAACGAAATTAAAAATAAAAAGGGCTCGTAACAAAAGTGAAAATCGCGACGTCTCATCAAATAAGATCAAATCGTGGGAGAACGACCCGTGAAATGACGTTCCCAATTAACACCACAATTTAACATTCTTCGAGAGGGTCACAACGGCATATCACACTATAGGCTTCGGATATAGACAAGATCTAAAATAAATACGTGCACGAACAAGACTACGTGCACGAAAAGCGTGCATAGGATACGGGGTCCAAAAGTGGCGGTAATCCCAAGTTATGCACACGTCGGGGGTGGCTCGCTAAGGATGCAACCAAGGTGCTATGACCCTATCAACTCAACGACACGACTCACATACCAAGCACAAAACCAATCAGGTACTCGAAATTGCTATACGCACAGCGTATGACGAATAGCGAGTACCGGCCGTTACACCCACCGTGGCGGCTGAACCTACCAATGACCCCCCGCATGACCTGACATATGCGTCAGATGGCTCGCCCCAGAAGTACAGGAGGAAGACGAAGAACACATGATGAGGGGGCCCCCTAAAATCCGACGGCAAGTGCGAAAACAACATGATAGAAAGCTACACTGAAGAGGCATGACCTTCTTCTAAAAGGTAACTGCCTCCATTTATGCAGCCCTCTCCAAACTCCTTGCGTCATCCCCAACCATTCGCTCCTACGTACGTGTCAGCATCGTGTAGTGACCCTGTGCTATGAGGAACAAACACTAGAGGGGGGGTGAATAGTGTTTTATAGAATTATAAGGAATTTAAATAAAACCCTACTTAACCAACAAATGCGGAATACAATAATTGAACAACAATCACAAGGAACAATGCAATGCTAACATGCAATCTACCCTGGTTCGGTGCCACCCAAGTCTCCCCGACTTGTTACCGGTGCCCTAATCTAGCAACACCCGGATCACCTCTGGATACTCTAGCAAACCGCTAGAGATTTCCTTTAGCCCACTTGCGGAAACCCCACAAGTGCAATCGACCTACAATCGATGTCCGTGTATCCCACAACCCGGGAACACGCAATGACCTTAGTCCCACAACCTGGAACTACGCAAACTCTCACAACCGAGAGCAAAACGAAATCTTGACTCCCACAACTTGGGATCAAGCCAAACCTCTCATCAACCGAGAGTAACAACTAAATCAAAGTAAATGAAACAATGAAATAAACACTTACCTACAAAATCCTATGCCTTGAGTAAACTTATCAAATATTAGGGCAAGAAGGATTTTGGGGAAGATGATGACACCAAGCCCTAGCTCCACCAAGATGGACAACAATAGGTGGCTAGGATGAGGTTGGTGTCCTTGGATCAGGCTCTTAGCTTGGAAGGCTCACAATCAATGAATCTCTCCTGAGGAATAAAAGTGAGGGAGAGATTCTAGTGAGAAGAGAGAGCTTGGAAATAGAGTTTAATGGCTCCTCTCTTAGATGTGAAAATCTCTCAAATATCAGCCTTGAATCCCTGGTTAGAAGCCCTCAAGCTTATATAGGGAAGAGAGAAAACGGTCACAAAATTCGTGCAATAAATGCTCCAACGGATCTATTTCTGAAGCAGACTAGTCGGTCAAAGAAGGATCACTGACCGACTAGTTTATCAACTAGTCGGTCGGTGATTCAACATGAACCGACTAAGAGGATGACATCCAATAAAGATAGTTCATGAGAACTAGAACTAGTCGGTCTAAGAAGACTTGCCAACCGACTAGTTTCACAACTAGTCGGTCGGTGAGTGTTCTTTGACCGACTAAGAGTCGAAATACAATTAGCTGAACACAAGCAACACTAGTCGGTCTGAGAACAAATTCCAACCGACTAGTTTCTCAACTAGTCGGTCGACTATTGTTCTTTGACCGACTAATGATAAACAGTAGCTCAGGCTGTGAAATGAAGGACATAACTAGTCGGTCTAAGAAGGATTCCTAATCGACTAGTTTGACAACTAGTCGGTCGGTGAACCTTCTTGGACCGACTAACTGCAAACAGTAAATGAGCTGAAATTGATAAGGCATTCTAGTCGGTTCAAGAAGGATTGTCGACCGACTAGATTGCCATCTAGTCGGTTGGTTCTTCTTCTTGAACCAACTAACATGCACAAGAAGCCGCGATGAGAAGCAAAAGGCTTCGGGAAAGATTCTATGGGCTTCTATGATAATCCTAGCTCTAATAATGTAAGACCTACTCAAGGCTTAACATTCTAAGAAATGAAGCTAGAAGACAATATAAATACCATGACGAACCGTCTTCAAAGCTTCAAAGTCTTGAGTCTTTTAGATGAATGACTTGAATATCTTCAACATCATAGTCTTCGAAGCTTTTGACTCATCCAATCCTTTCTTCTCTTTGGATGGAATCTCTATTCATTTGTTGATGCCATTTGCTAAGATTAGATGAAGCCTTTGAGTTCTTCAAGCCAATGCTTCACCGTTGTTGTTCTACCAAGTCCTCCACTTGAATCAACACGTGTAGTCACTTTTGATCTTCATGAATCTGATTGGTGACTTCTTAACTAACTGCAATCACAAGAGTTAGTCACAATGATTTGTGTTTGATCATCATCAAAATCAAGGTGGAGAGTCCAATACTCAACATTCTCCCCCTTTTTGATGATGACAAACCAAATATAAACAAAACAAATAATTTTGCATTAAATATACTTACTCCCCCTGCAATGATGCCAATCAAGTTAATATCAATAATCAATAGCATCACTAGTAGTTAAGAGTGTGTGCATCACATGAGGTTGTGTATATATAGCATGAATGACAAGAAATAATATGCATACACAATACAAATCTTATAGGTGATACACATCATAAACATGAGCATGATTACCAATATATATAAAATGTAATCAATCTAAACCATGCTCCACCTGAATCATATACATGAATGATCACACAAAAAGACTATATGATTCAAGCTAATGTTTAATACTCAACATTTAATAAGCACGTCTTGTTTATTTCTCTCCCCCTTTGTCATTACCAAAAAGGCATGGGGACAAAGAAACAACAAATGCAACAATAGAGTGGAAAACATAAAAGTATATCTAATGTAGAGATATCAATTGTAAAGTTACCAATCGAAAACAAGATATCAAAATAAAGATATCAATTGCAAGAGCACATATCCAACAACAACTCACCCATTATCAATTATCACATGAAGATAAGCATTAAGCATATGTGATAAAGGATTACAATAGATACTAATTGTAAAGAGTAGTGTGAGCAGAGTTAGAAAAACAAGTGAGCAAATAGTGTCAAGAACACAAACAAACTCAATGATCACAATCATGGTTATGAGTCCAATACTCAAAATTTAAATTCTAATGAGCATACAAAACATACTCAAAGCATCATATAATGATCCAAAGATCATATCTAGTATGATACCAAGTGTAGACATACCAAATCATCTCCAAAAGTAAGCATATAAAGATGATATCCAATATGAATAGTCTACCAATTGTAAGGATGATACAAATATATTAAAGTACCAATTGTACAAAACACATACTTACAATATTAAGCTCCCCCTACTTTGGTGCATCACTTAAAGCACCATCAACTCCATTTGAATGTGAATCCTTGCAAATCAAGGAGTTGGTAGGGTTGGTATCCCAAGGTGGATTGAACCTAGAAAATATACTTCTTGGTATCCAAAAACCTTTTTGGATCCTATGGGTTTGGCAACAAATTTAACAAACTAAATTCACATAGTTGCAACCCATATCCTAATGTAATCATACACAGATTATAGAATCCTATGACATGTATCTAAGACCAAAAATCAGACAAAAGGAATAAACCAATTCTTAACACAAATGCTTTGGTACCCATAAAATGAACATAAACATATGGTACCAAGCAATGAAGGGTCAAAGGAAACTAACCCTTCGGAAACCAAGTCCACGAGGACCGTGATTTCCCAACATAATCATCATTCAAAATAATGTCATTAATATACGCTTGCACATACATATTCTTAGCATGGATGCTAGTCTTCTTCGGACCCCAAATAGTGTATATTTTGGGTATCCTCTTCCTAGTGGTTGCATGCACGAAAGGTTGATTTCTATGTGGTGCATGTGGCCTAGGAACATGAGATCTAGCATCAGCATGAGGATATGTGTATGGAACATTGTGTTGTGAAAAAGCATGATGATTGGCATATGATCCATGGTGTGGTGTTGCATACATATGTGGATGATCATAAGCATGAGAAGGTGCATGAGCATGAGTACGTGCATGAGAGTGTCTCAAAAGAGTGTTTGCACGTGCTCGAGGACGTGGAACATAAAAATCATCATTTGTAGAAATGTGAGGAGTGGATGCATTCCTACGTGTATTGGTGTACATGTAAGCATGTCCCTTCCTTTGATGTCCACCCTTGGTGGGTTTCTTAGCAAAGGAGGGAGGAATAGGAGTGGTGGTTTCCTTGGTAGTAGAACTACCCAAGTTGTTATAGACACCACTCGTGGATACACCGGAGGATGACCTCACAACATCTATAGTTACTTCACTATAGGGGGTGCGTGCATTAGATGCATGTGTGATGAGCTCGTGCACTTGGGATTTGAGATCCTCATTCTCAATGCCCAAAATAGTGTTTTGAGATTGAAGATTTTTAATCTCAAGATCGTTACTATCCGCAATGGAAACACGATCAAGTTGAGATTTGAGGGACTCCACCTCATTTCTCAACATGCCATTTTGAGTAAGCAAACTTGCTTTCTCAATGGCGAGAGTCTCAACAATGGTGTCATTGTTAAAGGTGCTACATGTAGATGTGTTAGTAAGACTAGCAATCTTATTCCTAGCATCACAATATTTATGCATAAGCTTTTTACGTTTATCAAATAATTATCCAAAGCAATTCTAAGTTTTTTCGTTATTACCTTTTCATTGTCGCTATCACTTCCACTTGAATCACTTGATTCGTCACTAGAGTCATCCTCTCGTGCTATCAAGCCCATGAATGAATCTCTTTCATCATTGGAGGAAGAACACTCCGAGGTGGACTCTTCTTGCTCCGCTAGCATGTGCCGTATTTGATATGCCGTTGTTGCCTTGGACACACGCCTAAGAATGTTATATGATAAATACTCAAGCAAGATATCCATTACCTCTTGATGTTTCTTCACCAATTCTTTTTGCTCATTTGTCCATTCATGTTCGGAAGTGGTAGGTGCACAAAGGGGCTTTTCCACAAGCTTCCAATAATCCTCATCGATGGATTGAATATAGGCTTTCATCTTCACACACCAACTTTGATAGTTGGGTCCAATGAGATATGGTGGAATAAGACATCGTGTGTTGTTGTTGTAGGTTGCCATAGCTATAACCTCGCTCTGATACCAATTGTAGTGACCCTGTGCTATGAGGAACAAACACTAGAGGGGTGGTGAATAGTGTTTTATATAATTATAAGGAATTTACGCCAAATAAAACCCTACTTAACCAACAAATACGGAATACAATAATTAAACAACAATCACAAGGAACACTGCAATGCTAACATGCAATCTACCCTGGTTCGGTGCCACCCAAGTCTCCCCGACTTGTTACCGGTGCCCTAATCTAGCAACACCCGGATCACCTCCGGATACTCTAGCAAACCGCTAGAGATTTCCTTTAGCCCACTTGCGGAAACCCCACAAGTGCAATCGACCTACAATCGATGTCCGTGTATCCCACAACCTGGGAACACGCAATGACCTTAGTCCTACAACCTGGAACTAAGCAAACTCTCACAACCGAGAGCAAAACGAAATCTTGACTCTCACAACTTGGGATCAAGCCAAACCTCTCATCAACCGAGAGTAACAACAAAATCAAAGTAAATGAAACAATGAAATAAACACTTACCTACAAAATCCTATGCCTTGAGTAAACTTACCAAATATTAGGGCAAGAAGGATTTTGGGGAAGATGATGACACCAAGCCCTAGCTCCACCAAGATGGACAGCACTAGGTGGCTAGGATGAGGTTGGTGTCCTTGGATCAGGCTCTTAGCTTGGAAGGCTCACAATCAATGAATCTCTCCTGAGGAATAAAAGTGAGGGAGAGATTCTAGTGAGAAGAGAGAGCTTGGAAATAGAGTTTAATGGCTCCTCTCTTAGATGTGAAAATCTCTCAAATATCAGCCTTGAATCCCTGGTTAGAAGCCCTCAAGCTTATATAGGGAAGAGAGAAAACGGTCACAAAATTCGTGCAATAAATGCACCAATGGATCTATTTCTGAAGCAGACTAGTCGGTCAAAGAAGGATCACTGACCGACTAGTTTATCAACTAGTCGGTCGGTGATTCAACATGAACCGACTAAGAGGATGACAGCCAATAAAGATAGTTCAGGAGAACTAGAACTAGTCGGTCTAAGAAGACTTGCAAACCGACTAGTTTCACAACTAGTCGGTCGGTGAGTGTTCTTTGACCGACTAAGAGTCGAAATACAATTGGCTGAACACAAGCAGCACTAGTCGGTTTGAGAACAAATTACAACCGACTAGTTTCTCAACTAGTCGGTCGACTATTGTTCTTTGACCGACTAATGATAAACAGTAGCTCAGGCTGTGAAATGAAGGATATAACTAGTCGGTCGAAGAAGGATTCCTAACCGACTAGTTTGACAACTAGTCGGTCGGTGAACCTTCTTGGACCGACTAACTGCAAACAGTAAATGAGCTGAAATTGATAAGGCATTCTAGTCGGTTCAAGAAGGATTGCCGACCGACTAGATTGCCATCTAGTCGGTTGGTTCTTCTTCTTGAACCAACTAACATGCACAAGAAGCCGCGATGAGAAGCGAAAGGCTTCGGGAAAGATTCTATGGGCTTCTATGATAATCCTAGCTCTAATAATGTAAGACCTACTCAAGGCTTAACATTCTAAGAAATGAAGCTAGAAGACAAATATAAATACCATGACGAACCGTCTTCAAAGCTTCAAAGTCTTGAGTCTTTTAGATGAATGACTTGAATATCTTCAACGTCATAGTCTTCGAAGCTTTTGACTCATCCAATCATTTCTTCTCTTTGGATGGAATCTCCATTCATTTGTTGATGCCATTTGCTTGAGATTAGATGAAGCCTTTGAGTTCTTCAAGCCAATGCTTCACCGTTGTTGTTCTACCAAGTCCTCCACTTGAATCAACACGTGTAGTCACTTTTGATCTTCATGAATCTGATTGGCGACTTCTTAACTAACTGCAATCACAAGAGTTAGTCACAATAATTTGTGTTTGATCATCATCAAAATCAAGGTGGAGAGTCCAATACTCAACACATCGCACGAAGGACGACTCTCTGAATCCTGCATCCAATGGGCGGGAGAATTCCTGGCACCCAACGCCATGATGATTTTCATTTAATGCGTCGTCTCGACTGACACGCTTGTCAAATCCACGAGTATCACATCTCTCGAACCAAACCATCAAAGCCGAAAGGCCCGAGCAATATGGGCAATTGATACGATCCCTCGAATGGGCTGAAGGGAAGCATGCCGACCGCTCAGCCCAGGGTTGCCCCGGGCCCAAGCCCATGGGCCTCATGAGCGGATCAGGACGTCTCGGCCCAAAACCACAGCCCGAAGGGTTGTTGACATTCCATGAATATTGAAACCCCTTCTCGGATCGTGCCCGCTTTGATCACCATTCAAGGATCCATCAATGTGGACAGACGCGACGCACAGGGGGACGGTAAAACGTCATGAAGGCGTTGACATACGAGACTCCTATAAGAAGCCCGAAAGACGAAAGACGAAGGGACCGAATCCTGGATATCTGACACTCAGGTATACCATCTCCTCAGACCTTCTTCCATCTTACATTTCTCCTCCATAGATCGACTTGAGAACTCGTGATTGGTATCTCTGCGAACGAAGCCCGATTCCACCGAGCACTTAGCAGACGAGATCTGACTTAGGCATCGGAGGGGACTTGGTTGGAACCAAGGTCCGACCCCCCCGACGAGTCTCTTGTTTTGTAGGCCAAAGGAGACGTCATCCCACCGAAGCTTCCCTTTGGCGTCCCGTCGGTCGTTCCCAAGCACACCATGCATCAAAGTTTCGCTCGGTCGACCGATCTCGGAGGTCATATTCCCCCCGCTGAAGCTTCCCTTCGGCGCACCGTCGCTCGATTCCGAGCATTCACGCATAAGAGAACGCTCAGCCGACCGACATTGAAGGCAGTCCCCGCAAACGACCAATGAGAGGCCGTCACGTCAACACACCTGACCCAAATTGGTCAGGTGCCATCCTTTTGACATTATTATCTTTGAATGGGATTAGTGGAGGACAGCTGGCACCTGACCAATTTGGGTCAGATGCGTTGACGTGACGGCCTCTCATTGGCCGCCTAAATAGTAATTGTTTTTAGACGGCCAATGAAAGGCCGCCACGTCAGCACACCTGACCTAAGTTGGTCAAGTGCCATCTTTTTGACATTATCTATTATACAATTGAGGGCATACCAATTGGGACCCAGTTGGCATGTTTATCCCAGTCACAAACTGACTGGGAGAAACATCCAAAAAATGCCCCCAATCAACTTATTTACATGGATGTCATTCCACCCAAGAACCCAAAAAACACCCCTCCCAAAGTCATTTATTTACTTGGTTGCCCTCTTTTGGGCATTAGGGTTTTGGGCTTTCTTTTGGGTTTTGGGGGTTTGGACTTTGGGCTTTATTTTGGTTTACTTTTATCCCGACGCTATCGGCACACACACTTCTCCCTCCTTTACAGTCGTGCATGTGCACTGCATCCTTTTCGTACGATTTTTTTTCCAGACGGTTATTTCTAGTTCTCTTTTAATAAGGAATCCAAATTCATTTAGTTAAGATTCACTCTTCAACTTTTCCCATAACAGGCAGAGTGGTCAGTGTATTCCCAGAAAACACCCGTCTTACCCTGAACAGCCTACAAAGAAGGGGGACAAAAAATCTTCCCAAAATGCCCACTTCACCTGCTTCCCTCTTTCCCTCTCAAAAAATGCTCCTCTCATCCAAATCGTACCCAATCTCCTGCAATTTCTCTTCCCCTCCCAGAACCCTGACTCTAGTTCATGCTAAAATTCGATTCATCTCCAACACCGGAACCCTAAATTTTTTCCCAAAATCTCTACTCCTGAGAAACAAAATACAAACTTTTCAAGTCTGCCATGATTCCATCAAGCAGGAACCAAAAGGCCCAATTGGGGAAGAGGGAAGCGTCCCCTTGGAAAGGAATGGAGATGGAGGGAAGGGAAATGATTGGTCGACTTCGATTCTGCTGTTTGGGTTCTATGCTGGGATCATGTTCTATGTTTTCAGGCTGACTCCAGACCAAACTCCGGTGAGCGAAAAAAAAACAAAATTTGATTCAAATTGCCTTTTTATTGAGATAAACATGTTCTTATTTTTTTAAGAACCTTACAAGGCAAACTCTGAATCAAATATCGAATGTATTAAAGCAATATGTGGGAAATACAGCCTATTGTCATAATCCTGCATTATTTGGCGTTGGGTAATGAAAATAGTGGCCTTAATTTTGTTGAAGACGATCATGTTTACAAATTTCATGGTTCACTCTTAATCAATGGCTATCTTTTGTTTACCTTTCCCCCTGAAATCAAGCATGTTGTTCGGGATGCTTTAACGTTAACTAGTTACACACCAAATATTGTGCATATACCGTTTATGGGACACTTGCACCGCACACTTCCAGAGCTGTTTTAGGTTTAGATAACCCAAAATATTGTGTATCGATCAACAAAAAATAAATAAATTTCCATTGTATAGTGACTTCCCTTGTGTATCCTCAGCATGCATCCAAATAGACCATTTGCCATGAGTAGTATGCTAGTTTGCCGGTATAAACACCTTGCAAACATGTGAGGGGCATACCCCATCCAAGTATCTGGTTGGACTTTGGGATTGTCGGTTGGGGGTTGTTGTTTTGTATTGTATTGTATTTGTTTTTGTTTTTTGTTTTTGTTTTGTTTTTGTTTTTTGTTTTTGTTTTTTTGGGGGGGGGGAGGGGGGGGGGGTGTGTGCGTGTGTTTCCATGAGCACGACGCACAAACACGCACGCACACAAAATATGAATGAGAAGATCACATGCACACAAAGAAGAGATCTGGAAAGGATATGTCTCTATCACTCAAGAAACTTACACCTCACTTCCTTATCTACATAAATATAGCCAAACTCCTCGACCAAAAAACACAGCAGCCAAGATTTATCACTCTTTCCCTTAACAACCTAAGCACCACGAACAAGAGACATTTATAGACCCTTACATATACTATTACCGAAATGCCCATGAACACGTACTAGATACATCACAAAATATAAATGGACAATTTTTGAGAAAAAGCCAAAAATTAAAATTAATTAGCAAAATAGACTAAAAAATAATTAGCGAAAAAGACCGATTTACGCCACCTCAGCGAACAGGTCGCTGATTCGACGCTGACAGGACACTTTTTCAGTTGGCTGGGGTTGGCAACCCCGGTCAAATGGAGATTGCGCCGGGCCTAATTCCAGTTGGCAACAATCTCAATTCGTCGGGGCTCAACTCGAGTCTATTAATGTCTCTTGTTTGGGGTGCTTAAGTTGCCAACCTTGGCTAATTTACACATAGGGTTGCGGAACAGTCCTCTTCTTCAACTTTCATAAAAACCTTAACTAAAAAGCCTATCCAACCCAAGGAAAAAACTTATATCAACCCATTGAAGTTAAAAATCATCGGATCAGACACGTTACTAGTCAGAGAAGACGCGAAACAACCGGATCTAGCTTCATTTTCCATCATTGTAAGGATTTACCATCACTCTCTATATGAAAAATCTTTATGAGATGTTAGTCAAAAAATTTCATTTCACAACATTGTAATGTGGTATTTAAATTATATAAATAAAATTATTATGAATTTTTCCTAAAGATGATGGAAAAATACACGTAGTGAATAATTATGAAGGGGGTGTTTGTGCAGGTTTAGAATAATGGCCAGTGAATGGATTTTTGTCACATGTTATTATGATGGAAAGTTAATGATTAGTGACAATAACGAGATATTTCAGTGGGCCGTAAAACCAATTACGCTGAAAAGACTGTCAACGTATATCCAACTAGTAGATCAGATAAACAAGACCACGAAAATCAGTCGTCATGAGTATGCTTTGAAACTGGTGTACAACTGGCGATACCGGAGCACATGACTACAGCTGTGATTATCTCAGATGACGTCGATATGTAGAATTTATTCAAATTGGGACACGTTCAATGTTCTGTTGAAATTTATGTGGAAAAGGATACAATAATTAACACCCAAGTTTGTGAAGCGCATGACACATTCGTCCGCATGCTCGATTTGAAGAACAACTTGACAGGATTTATGTCATCATCTCCAATCAAGAGTATAATCATACGGAGAACATGACAGGAGAAGGGTGTTCATACTACCCAGAATATGAGGAGAATATGGATGCGTAAGTATTGACAATGTGCAATTATTTTGTACTTTTATGTAATATCGTTAACATGTGAGTTCAAAATTTAAAATTTACACATTCTTATATGTCCAAAGCAGGTTACATATAGCGTGATATGACAATGAAATTTCAGAATACGGAGAGCAAGCAACAAGCTCAATTTACATGCAATGCCAATATGTACCGATGTCGATTCCAGAAAAAGTTTATAGACCAACACATACTGGAGCGTCGACTTCTATGGCACGACAAGTAGGTGATGGTGTAAGGATGCCTAATGAAGATAGTGATGGCACTGGAAATGACAACGATCATGATGGCGCAAGGGAAGATAGTATATAATATGCCGTGACTATGAACCCAACTTATACAACATGAATAGAATAATCGGTTGCTGTTAACACATATGTGGCATTTGAAGAGTTGTTGCCAGATGAAGTGTACAAGGATCAATGGGTCAATGTAACATTAATGAGAAATACACTAGAAAGAAATGTGGAAGATCCAAGAATTCACATCGATAGGGGAGGGTTCAAAGTTGAAGATCTATATGATACAAAGACTGAATTGGTTCAATCAATTATTGAATAGCGCATCAAGCACAATGTTACATTCAAACCGATTAAGTCAAATATCACAAGCTATTGTGTGATATGTGGCCTAAATAATCGGGTGAATTCTCAAACACAAGATGCGACGAGTACGAATTGTCCGTGGCGGATTCATACAGCTGTTGTTAGGTATTGGTGTTTTAGACAATATTGTTTTGATGATGATCACAACATTATGTTGTTGCTAATGGGTCTCATGTTTTAGTTTCATGTTTAATCAAATGAAGAATAGATTTTTGGAGACTAAATGCTTGGTGCATGGATGAACATCAAAAGAAGCATTGCTAAAGCTTGGGACTTGATGAAGCGGAGCTCATCAAGAGGTGCCAAAGCTTGGAAGATGATGGGGAGCATCAAGGCATCAAGAGCTTAAAGATTAGATTCTAAGGAAAGCAATTGTAATTCATGTAATATTTCATTTAATTGCTTTTCTCTTTTTGAGTCATAGGATCTTGTAATGCCTTGATAGATAGACTACGCATTCATGCATATGCATTTTCCATCTTAGTGAGCTTTAGGATAATTATAGAATCCAACCCAATAGGTTCACCTTGCCAAAAACTCAAACTGGAGTTTTGGCTCTCCAACAGGCGACTGCTGAAGAAGGACAAGCGATTGGGTGATTTCAGGCGACTGGCCAGCCTTCTACAGCCGACTGCTGTGCACAGCTCAAGTCAACTTTTTATTGACTCATTCTTGAGCTTTTGGAACAGACGACTGAAGTTCATTATTCAGGCGCATGTCTTCCATCAGGCGCCTGGAAATTGTCCTACAGTCGTCTGTGTGCCAAAGAGTGTAATTTGCATTTTCTGGACATCAATCCACTTTGTGAGTCAATCGACTAATGAAGCATTTTCAGTCGCCCGTCTAGTTTCAGGCGCCTGAGAAATGTTCAAGCGTCTGAAGGCGCTAGTGCGAAAGTTGCATTTTTCAGATCCTTTCCATCCCTTGTGACAGTCACCTGCTGAAGGCTATTCAGACACTTGCACATTGTACAGGCGCATGTGTAGTTTTCTACAGTCGCCTGTCCTAGCTCAGATTATAGCCGTTGGGAATTTTCTAGCCGTTGATTAGTCGACTGTCGATCCTTATACAGTTGCCTGTCCAAGCCGTAAGTTGCCAAAATCTAGCCATTGCAGCTTTTCTCCTTTGACCTTTTTGCTTGGTTTTGAGGGGTTTTAGTGGCTTCCTATATATAGGAGATGGGTTAGTTCTATTAGAACTCTTGGGTTGATATTGAAAATAATTGAGAATCATTAAGCCACTCTCAAACTCTCTCATTTCCCTCTTAGAGCTCACATTCCTCTTCATGCATTGAAGTCATGCTCAAGGGAAATCATCCAAGTGCAATCAAGTTCATCTCATCACTTAGAGATCCTTTACCATACATTGCATTTATTATTGAGTAAGTTCATCTCATGTAAGAGAGTTTATTTTATCTTTGTGTATTGAAACCATAGCTTCCTTTGTGAGAGCTAGTTACTCTCTTTATGAGAGTTTAACCCTTATGTAGGGTTGGTTGAGTACTCTCTATGTGAGAGTTAAAGTCTCTCTATGTGAGAGCAAGTATTTCTTTTTGTAAGAAATCCTATGTGTCAGGTATCTTTGTGTGCGATTGTATTCACTACCTTGTGTAGGATCATAGTGGATATTTGTGTAGCTGGATGTACCCAAGTTGGGGAATCAGGGTAAAACTCTTGTGTAAGCGTTTGCGTTGATTGTGTGAATTATTCTCCTCTTGCATTTATAATTTCGCATTTGCAAGTTTAATTTTTAATTATATGATTATTGACATTACTCTATTCACCCACCTCTAAAGTGTTTGTTGTTAGTATTGCAAGACAAAGACGGTCATTACAGCTGTAAGCATGGTAAGCAAGATGAATGCATTAGCAATGATATTTGGTGATTGGAAGGAGTCATACCCGAGACTACCATAGTATTTAGAGGTCATTGCGGAAAGCAATCTTGGAACAGTTTATGATATTAAATTGGACACTTTCAGTCCATGAGTGACAGTTTATAGGTGTGTATGGGCATTTGGGCATTTAATTGAAGGTTTCAAGCACTATCGGCCGGTCTTGAGTATTGATGGCACGTATTTTATGGAAAATATGATGTGTGTTTATTGGTGGCACATGAGTGGATGCAAATGATGGGCTTTTCTGTTAGCATTTGTTGTTGTATCGACTGAAAACCAAGAAAATTAGAAGTGGTTTTCCAGTTGTATATATATTTATTAATACATAGTGCTCATAGTCACCGAATGATTACCTTCATTTCCTAGAATGAAAGGTACTCCAAGAGCACCACGGGAGGGATGGCAGGTTTCTAAACGCCATATGTATTGTCTTAGACATATTATCGCAAATTTCAAGTCGAATGGATACTGAACACTTACCTTGGAAAGGAACTTCTGGTGGGTTGGTAATGCATCAAACTAGCTTACATCAATGCATATCATGCAAAGATCATAGAAGAGTCTGTTGCAGCAGATGAGTGGATTAACGCATGCTTGCATAGGGAGACAAGGAGGTGGGCTATGCATGAAGATGGTGTGAAACACTATTGTATCACGACGATCAATTGTTCTGAGAGCTTCATTGGAGTTTTCAAAGGAGCTAGATCGCTACCGATACAAGCATTGATTGTAAGAACATTTTACATGTTAAACAAATATTTCTATTATCATCGGCTTGATGGGCATGGATGCACCAATTGGCTATGGTTGTTAACCCCGGCCAATTCCACTATAAACGGCTACCAAGCAGCTATCTTCTTCTCCCATATCAAAAACCAGACACCACTTCTCCTCTTATTCTCCTAATACTAACACTTTATTCTGCTTCCACTCTTCTCATATCACAAACACCATCATCATCATCTTCTTCAATCACCGGAGAAGCAACGCAACAACTGAGCCAGTGTTTGATTTAGTTGAATTTTTTATATCAATGTGTTATTTGAAGTAAATATAATTGGTGCATAATTATGAAGTTGGTTGTGCAGATTTATAAAAATCGTCAATGCTCAGTTTTTACTGAATTTTGTCACAATATCAGCCGGAAGCGTTTGGATCTTTTCCATAAGAACAACTATATTAGAGTCCCAATTAGCTACAATGCATCTTTTAAGTAAATAGAATTTTAATGTGTGACTACATGTTGATTGTAAAGTCATATGAAAAATTCCATTTCTGTTGGAGATATATTGTAGCTAATTAGGACTCTGATACTGATGTTCTCATGAAGAAGATCCAGACGCTTATTGTGACAAAATTCTGTCAAAAACTAATCGTTGGCCATTTTTGTAAACCTGCACAAACAATTATATAATAATGCATTAGTTATATAAATCTAATCATTAGACAATATTTTAGATATTTTCTTCAGTCACTTTGCAAAAATGCTATTTATGTTGGAGACTCATTGTATCCAATTGGGATAGAAGAACAATGTTGATTTTTATGTATTTGAATGTAATATATATAGTAGAATTTGCACTGCATGTAAAATTTGAGATTAAATATATTTTGACATGCACTAAGAGTTTATGTGATGTTTTTTGCGAGATATGTGCGCTATTTTGGTGTATGATATATGGGATATGTGTGAAAAATGGTGTGGGATGACGATTTGTATTCGAATTATGGGAGGGAGTAAAGTGGTGAGGGATTGAAGCAGCTACGCAGCAGCAACAGAATAGCTGCTATTACGTTATGTGAGCTGATTCTCACAGAACTCAACACAGAACTCAGCAGTAGCTAAGTTTTGGGAGAAATTAGTTCAAATTGGTTGGCCGGGCTTACCTAATTTGAACTGACTTTTCCAGCGAGTGAGAATTAACTCCCAAAACTGAGCAACAACTGTTCTGTTGATGTTGCTGATGCTACTTCATCAACGTACCCAATCAACCCCTTCCATATTTGCCATTACACACAATTTATCACACATCACCATCACACATAATTTATCACACATATCCCATATATCACATATATTATACATATCACATTCAAACACACTCACATTTCTACAACCACTAATTCGAATATAAAAAAATTCGAAAATAATCACAAACCATTGCAAATATTACATTCATTCCATTTCCAATGCAAAATTTAAATTTAATTTCAATATAAGTTTATCTTCATACTACTTTAATACAATACATAATAATTCGTCGGCGATCACATTAACTGCTGATGATCAGTTATTTTGGGCCCTTAAGATGGTCCAACGTCATCGTCGTCTCGTCGTTGGACGGTTGATTGCAAACGATGAATGTACGGTAGCAACCATGCTTGGTTGGGTTGCGGTGGCACCTTCCATATATGGTTGTGTTTGTTGCTGCTGAGACGGGTTGACTTCATCCCCAACATTCTCTTGCCGAGTTTATTCACTCTTATGAAATCGTCGCATATGACTCGTCTCAGTATTTTCTGGAAGGTGCCATGTACGACACATCACACATTGGATCTTATTCTGAATTGACCTAAATAGAGACATAGTTCTATGGAGTTGGTCTGGTTCTTCTATGCCCGCTGAAGCCATCTCTTTTATGTCAAATAATGCGTCGGCCTAGAAAATCAAGAAGAAACATGCATATAAGATACAACAACATAACCATATATAGTTGATCATGAAGATACTATTTATCATTTGTCGCTCGATGGGAACACGCGGCATGTATGAGAACGGTGGCTACTAGGCAACGGTGGCTCTTGCTTAGTAAATATCCACCACCTCGTGATTCCCCAATAGCATTCCATATATTCATTTACTGTACTACATCCCCTTGATCAACCACATGTTGCTCTTTGTTCATCCACAAGTTTAAAAGATCAGCAATGATTTGCCATCATTGTGCGGGTTTTATATCGATCTTCACTGATATGACTAGGACCTCAAGTGGGATGTGCTATGAGTTTACGAAATTTCCGCAAAATACGGTTTGGTCCCTGCATCTCCACGGCCTTTCATCAGAATATGGGTACATGTGCATGCCACATATTAGGATTTGCCACAAATAAAGCATGAAGATTCTCTAATTGATTAATATATGGCTCCCGAATAACCTAATAGACATGAATGACAAACTATGTATATATCAATATTTCAACCAATGCTATAGAATTCAAAAATTCATACCTGTGTGATCTCTAACGAGGTAAGCTCGTTTTTATTGAAATCTAGGTTTCTTTGTGGATTCTTCCTAAAATTTTGAGGCACGTTCCACCTACATCCTAATGGGGCGATATCATACAATTTGCCCAGTCATTGGTCGTCCAATGTTTCCTATAACCAGACATATATATATATATATATATGTATGAATTTGTCACCGATTGTTAATATATATATCTCACAATTTTAATTAAAAAATTATATAGCTACAACAATATGTCATAGTCATATAGCTCCCGAGTTTGACTTCGTGCTAACTTAGTTAACTCGGAGTACATATGTGAAAGCACTGCACTTTCCCATGAATATCCTCCAATGTATTGTAACTGCTCCAGCTTCGTCAACTAACGGAGGTGCACCGAGTCTTTGCTTAGATTTGGAACCAATAAGGTTCCAATCATTTGTAACGTGTATGCACGCGCATATTACTAAATCTGCTTCCCGAGGGCTTCTGCACGTGCCCTTCTGCACGTAACTCATAAAAGTGTCTAGAAGCCAGCTAAGCTTCACCTTTGCTCATTGGTATTCTGTGTATGCATATTCCAAGCACTTCTCCATCAAATCTTCCCAAGAGCTATTTCTTTCTCCGTGGCATATGAGTATCCCTTCAATAGGTATGCCAGTGATAACTGCCACATCTTGTCACGTCTTGCAGCGTAATCGTCATCTCACCATGTCACGTTCTGCAGTGTATTCGTCATCTCACCATGCCACATATGGAATGTGTTAGTTTTTGGCTTTCATCTCTCAACCTAGTTTTTGGCTTTCATCTCTCAACCAATACTATTAGTAGTGACCAGTCCAGCATAATCCACTTCAACCTAGCACATACATGAAAACTAGTCATTTCAATATATTACGATGTCCATTCATATAATTCCCATTTGAAATATCTGTGTGCGTGATCAACACCAATAATAGCAATCTGCAAACAATCAATGCCAATTAATTTTCTTCATGCCAGCTTAATGTAAATTAGTAACATTAATAACTCCCTGAATGTTCATATCTGTCCATGCTACAAATGCGTAGATCGATGACATGTTTGGTCATACAAGATGTCATTATATATGGGTCCTGCCTCCTCTATGAGATGAAATCATATAATTTACAATTACATTAGATGTATTACATATATATCTAGCGACTAAATATAAGAAAGAATATAAAGACCTCTTTGCATTTTTATTTTATACAATAACTCAATTCCTTGTTGAAGTGAAATACGTTGGTTCAACTGTATGTTTTTCCTTCCATCTTACACAAAAAGAGGTTAAAGTGCCTCCATATTCTCAGAGAAGTTTCTATTTCTTTGCAATAATGATTATCAACAAATTTTCACCATATATAAATCCAAATCTTCTTTCACATCATCCACTTTGTTCACAAAAAAATATTCTCTAATTAGATCTACCCATAGCATATAACAACAAATTTCTTTTCCTACATAAGCCTTAGCTCATTAAATAATCTAGTTTGATTGATGAAATACTCACATAGCGCAGCTCCACGGACGTGTGCGGCGTTGGGTGAGGTCGGGTGAGGTCGAGGTCGGGTCTGCAATGAGAACGGTGTCCGACTAGCTGGGCTAAATTCGCGCGGGGCTGTTGTCGGGAGTCGCCTTTTTTTTGTTTTCGATGTTGCTGCTTCACTTTTAGGAAGTAAGGTTTGGAATTGGCTGGGGTTGCCAAGCACGGCCAATTTTTGGGCCAATCACTTACGATTACTTGCCGTGGTTGCTAACCCCGGCCAACCTGGAAAAATGCTCACGCCGAGTCAGCGACCTGGTCACAAAGGTGGCAAAAATTGGTTTATTTCGTTAATTATTTTTAAAGTATTTTTTGCTAATTAATTTTAATTTTTGGCTTTTTCTTAAAAATTGTCCAATATAAATATAATAACCATATACATATATTCAAAATACAAGACACCTCCTTAACATAGATATCTTTGTTTGATTTCATACCTGATTAAAATCTATAGATTTTAACATATTTTATTTTGGTTTTCTTTTGCCTTAATACGATGTCTTTTTTTGTTTTTTGTTTTGTTTTTTTCGCGGGGGGTGGGGTGGGGTTTGAGCCCACACAAACATGTAGTCATGTTCCCTTTTGTATTCAAATCCTCCCTTTTGAGTATTTGCTGCGTCACCGTGTCCATGTCAATGCTTTATAGGTGTTTATTAGTATTAATAACCACTTCTGAGTGCCATTTACCATAGCGGCAAGGCCTCTTCTGGGCATGCAATGGGGTAGAAATCCACCTATGGCCAGCCTATGTCCTTCTCTCATGGAGATGAAAATAAACTAATATTTTCTTGTTTGATTTATTGTTGATTGCTAATTGCATAAATTAGGCAAAGTTGCCTCTGCACTGTCCCAGTTTATCATGAGCACGGAAAATATGTATGTTCCTTATATGCTTCTGGTTGGCATTCTCCTTGAGCAATATCCTTAGTGACCAATAGTAAATGTTCATGCGGTAGAATTTGGATTATACTGACCGTATATGATTACAAGGATATCCTACAAGTATTATAGGAGCGTTTGCTATTGACCACAGAGATATTGCTCAATCCCTGAAAACATGGTCAAAAGAGGTTAAAACTTGTGCGATGATCAACCTGGACCAGTCGAATCGTTTTGAAAGCAGAATTTTATCGATCATGTTTTTCTTTGAGTGCATGGGAGGGAGGGAGGGAAAACAAATACAAATGATCTGGTACAAATCAGATTGTGTGTTCCTATTGCATAGTTCTATTTGATCTGTCCATTTAAAATGATTTGCAAACATGAAAATCAATATTCACATCTGCATCTAGCTTTAGGAAATTATACAAAATAACCGGATACCCATTGTCATACGCTGTACATGTCTTAACCATCACCTTTAACACATTCAAGCGTAATATATACTCTAGTACACCATAAAATTTCTTAATGCATGTAATTTAAACCCCATGCTCATGCGAATTCATATAATTTTATTTCTGGAATAAAAAATGACTAAACTAGTGACTGAATTCAATGTTCTCTTCAACTTTTTATCATATTAAGCAATATCCAATTGGCATGCACAATGATTTAACTTAAACTTGGATATTGAGTATAATATCCGAAACATTATTCCCATTTGTCTTTGTATCTGCTAGTATGAAACAAATACAAATACTGGTAGTTAGCATTCAATCAGCATTCTTTCTTTTTGCACTGCTATAAAGGATCTCCCTTGCATGACCCGCAAAATATTCACAAATTATGTCCGTGAACTCAACATAATACTCTGCCACTCATTCTGACATTATATTTTCAGAGTAGGGATATGTATTTTCTTCAAAAATTGCTGAATCTGAAAGGAGATGATGGCTTCCGGATGAATGAAGAACTCGTGGCGCTGTGGTACATCATGGGTCTGTGGCCCTTAGTATATAGCATGCTGTTGCTTCCAAGTGGCCGAAGGTGATTGATAACTCTCAAGCTAATAAAACTACTTGAACTTTCTTCTTTCTATATGCACATAATATTATGTTCTCCTGGTCCCCAGTTGAACAAACTAATGTAATAAGCATTTCTAACACAGCTCAAAAAGCAAGGTTCCTGTCTGGCCTTTCCTAGTTCTTTCGTTTTTTGGCGGCGCGTATGCTCTTATCCCCTATTTTGTTCTTTGGAAGCCGCCGCCACCGCCAGTTGGAGAAGAGGAAATCAGCAGATGGCCTCTGAATTTCCTTGAATCGAAGATCACTGCAGCCGTAAGACAATCATTTCCCAAACTTTTTAAGTCTTAAATGATGAAATGCAAAATGTGATCCAAATTATGCATATTAACGGACTTGTTGGTGTCTTGTGGAGCTTGAATGCATTAGTAACTCCATCGCAAATCAGATATTGCTTGCTGCAGGTTTGGGAATAATAGCATACGCCGGTTTGGCAAATGGCGATGCGTGGAAAGAATTCTCTCAATATTTCAGAGAAAGCAAGTTTGTAAGTCTTCTGCTACGAGGAAGGAAGTCATTTTCCAAGTTTTCAGATTTCATTAGTTGCGATCTGATGGTACTGATTTCGTTTTCGATTGCAGATCCACGTTACCTCCCTAGATTTTTCGCTATTATCAGCTTTCGCTCCCTTTTGGGTCTACAATGATATGACCTCTAGGAAGTGGTAAGCACAACTTTGTATTCGGAAAAAAAAAATTCTACGAGAAATGGTTTTTAAAGAAATGGGTCATCTAGATCATAGCTATTTCGAAAAGAATCCCATAAATCACAGCATTTGCAATTAGGCCCACTATTCATATAAAATACTCGAAAAGAGTCCTTTTTAATAAGAAATAGGCCCCCTTGAATTAAGAGGATTTATTTCTAAAAAAAAGACTCTTTTGAAGTGAGTTATATGAATATGTGGACCTAATCGCAAATGCTATGATTTAGGAGACTCTCTTAAAATTAGACATAATTAAGGAGACCATATTCTAAAAAACCCTAAGAGAAATTGTCCTTCTACAGATGCAACTACAACTAAACTTGAGAATCAAGCAACTTTCTGTGTGGCAGGGTTGATAAAGGTTCTTGGCTCCTGCCTGTTGCATTGATTCCGTTTTTGGGTCCGTCGTTGTATCTTCTTCTCCGTCCACCTCTTTCGGCACTGCCCACGCGTGCACCTTCAACTGCATCAGAGGAGATCGAGTGAGATCGGAGCATTTTGCATTCATTTCTTATTGACACTGAGATTCTTCGGCACCCATTTCTCGCTAAGCCTAGTTATGTAGCCAGAAGCTAACGTCTGCCTACGAGGATGGTCATGCAGAAGCCGAGTTTGCTGGAATCTGTAGCAAAACATGTTGCAAACTTGCCCATTTTTGAAACGTACCTCTTGCTATAAAGCGCGAGTCTTGCTCTCTTATGTTGAATTTTTTCAGTCCAGTTGCTTGCTTGTATGTGTTGAATTATGATGAAGTACATGACTACAATATGAATTCCCAATAGAAAGCTTGCTCGGTTATCTAGCCTACGATCAAAATTCATCATAACGCATGCATTTTATCTGCCCAAACAATACATATTCTTCAAAATTCCTGCTTGCAATTGCCTAAAATCCAGTTTAGTGGTGAGGAGAAACTAGCTTTCATCATGGCATTTGACAAATTTTCTATCTATCTTTGGATTTCATCCAAAGATCAATATCTTGAACGAAGCATAATAAGGTATCCGACCCACAACATCCCAATCACCGTAGCTCAACCAGGAAAACCGTAATTCGCATTGCGCTGCTAAACGATGTATGAACAAAATTTTCGCCGCAAGGCAACTCATCAACCACTTAATAAATTGTGTTATAGAGACGAAGGGCGAGTTTATTATACATCTAAAACGAACAGATAACATGTTGGGTACCTTTTTGAGTTATTATAAGAAGAAAAGGAAAAGCAAAATGGTGCTTATTCGTAGAGCTTTTGGAGCTCATCTTTGAATTTGGTCTTAAGTTGTTCCCTCTTTAGCTTGAGGGCAGCAGTTACCAGTCCTGATTCCGGAGTCCATGGATCTGGCAGCAACCTAATTTTTGCCGGGACCTCAAACTTGTCGAGCTTTGCTCCTTTTGCCGCCTGCACATTTAGGTAAAAAGCCAGGCACCATGAAAGAGGGAAGGAGAGAAAACATTAAGCTGAGTTACAAAAGCGTGCAACGATGTTGCATAGGACTAGAACATGGAGCAGTGATAGCCCAACAAATAAACTGCAACCTTTAAATTTGTAAGGAAAGCAATGGTAAGCAAACCAATTCTTCAAAGTGAATGCATAAATTTTTGTTGATGTTTCCTTTCTACTTTAATTTTCCTTCTCCTGATGTTGTTGTTGCGAGGTTCTTTTTTTTTTTTTTTGCTTTCTTCTTCCTTTTTATTTTTTTTTACTTTACCCATATTTTGGATGTTTTCTTCCTTTCTGTCACTTTTTTTTTTCGAGGGCATATTTAATCTCAGAAGAGGGTATAACATATTTTGCACAAATGCCCTTCCAAATAAACCCATATAATTTCAGGATATTTATCATAATTCAAAGTTGCTATAAATTAGGTTTTTCTTTAAATCAAACACATTGTTTTCTTAGTCAGAAACTGAGAATCAAATTCTATATTTTACATATGCACCGTATAATGAACATCTGTGACTGTTGACCTAACATAGATGTTGAAATTTTCTTTACCCAAGTTGTAGTTCCTTAAATACCAAAGCAAATTATAAGATGACCTCGGAAATTAACCACATCAACGAACTAACCTTAACAAGTGATTGCTGGACTTCTTTGATAACTTGTTCTTTCTGGCAAAGTTCCGAAAAATCTTTGTATTGTATTCCCGACTTATGAGCCCAGGCTTCTACTTCGTGAGAAGGCACAACCAAGGCAACACAGAAATTGTGAAGCGGATTGGCATAGACCATAATGTTTTCTACACAATTGCTTGATGCCAGTGCTGCCTCAATCTGTGTACATGAAACTTTCAACTAATTAAAATTGTCCATCGGACATCTGAAATGATTGATAATGCTGCATACCTTTCCTAGTGAGATGTATTCTCCATGTTGAAGTTTCACAATATCCTTCTTTCTATCTATGATTTCGAGGCAACCATCAGGGTGAAACTGTCCGATATCCCCAGTGTAGAACCATCGTATGCCTCGTTCATCAACCTGATGCAATGGTTATTTGAAAAAAGAAAAATTCATCCCAGACTTAACTCGTCTAAAGGAATAAGATGGCAGGAGGATCATACTTTGTAAACCTCGTCGGTCTTTGCCTCGTTCTTGAAATATCCCTTAGTTACGCAGAGGCCACCTACAACAACTTCACCTCGCGGCATAGGGGAATCTGAAACTTTATAGCCACCTTCTTCCCAAGTCTCGAGCTGTATATATAAAAAGGCATGTTAATTTGATGCTCCTTTAGGCCTCGCTGATATCATGCAAATGTTCTCATACCTTAATATAACAACATGGAACAGGTGGACCAACACGGCCGACCTTTGTGTCATCACATTCAGAAAAAGTTGCACCAGCACATGTTTCAGTTAATCCATATCCTTGCCCTATTGGAGCCCTGAAGATTTACAAACATATGAGAAATAAATATAAAAAACATCAAAATCAAAAAGTACCAGAAGAAACATTTTTACATCAAAAATCAACCATATGGAAGCTTCCCACTGACAAAATAAGATTCAGCAGAATAAAGGATGAAAGGACAAGGTAAATGGAACATGGGAGAAGGTAGGTGTGCTGGTGGGCATTTACGAGCAGAAACAATTACCCCATACATATGTTTACGAATCTTTGTGTATCTTTAGATAAAGGAGCTCCACCACAAAGTATGTAGCGTATACGCCCTCCAAGAATTGACCGTATAGGCTTGAAAACAATAATATCCCACAGAATTCTTTCCAGGCCCCAGGCTCCAACCCAACTCCCCTCAATTGCTAAGAGCCGACGTTTGAACACACAAGCAAAGAGCTTTTTGGCTATTCCACCCTTCTCGTCAATCTGCAGGCATGAAAGTGGAACTGGATGTTTTATAAGTGATAAAAACGTCTGAAAAATATTTTTCGCAATTACTCCAAGACAGCAAGGTAGTGGCGATCTTGCTCCAACATGTTAAATGGTTGTGTCAAAAAAATTCATACCTTCTTCAGAACTCCATCTCTAACACGGTCTAGAATTGCAGGAACTGCTGCCATAACAGTGGGCTTTAACACAGATGCATCTCCTTTTGTTCCTTTCTTGATCTTATTTGATGTGTCAGTTAATGTCATTGGTGACCCGTAGCCTATTGGACAACCTGTTGCCATCATTACAGCCTAGAGAAGAAACCGATGTTTTTTTAAAACCATAACCTAAATCCTGCTGATAATTGTATGCAGGCAAAAAATGAGTCCAGATATGCTAACCTCAGCTGCTAATTCAAAAACATGAGATAGGGGCAAGTACGCCAAGTAGACATCATTACTTCCTAAACCGGGAACAATTGTGATCACTCCTGCTGCAGTAGCCACAATATTTTCATGGGTGATCATGACTCCCTACAAAAATATCATAGGAGCAAAGTTATGGATCCCAAAGCAAAGGAAAAATAACCAGATAAAATCTACTCATCCATGCTCAGTTCTATTCTCCCAAAGGTATGTTCACATTCAGTTATTATTGCACCCACAGTATCACATTGAACAATGATGAACACTAGGCAAGGATGGGAAAAATGACAGGATCTACAAACGATTTCTCTATATCTGATGGCAAAGGGCAGCTTTCCATATGCTTTTCGTGCGACATAAGCACATCATGCAAATAATACGATACTATCTATTCAATTTTCCTGCACTTAGGCAACTGCTTATCAAATCTATTGGGATAACCTGTGCTCACCTTCCCACAAGCTACATCTAAACATCTAAATCGCTATCTGCAACAATTTAATCTCTCTGACATACCCCTGTTGGATCCCCGTGCACCTCCCCACACTGTGGCTAGGTGCACAATGCCACCTACAATACGCGGAAATGGTGGCCAAACAATCCCAAGCCCGAATTCCACCGAGATGTCACCTAGGCACAAAACCAAACACCTCACGGGCACAAGAGAGAGTTGTCACCAACTACCAACTCCCTCGACGATCTTGCGATAGATAATGTAAGCACGCAAATATAATACGAAATTAAGAGCAAACACAAAAGAGACGGAGATTTACCCTGGTTCGGTTGCGAACAACCTACATCCAGCATCCAATGCACCCGGTTTCACTACTGATCAAGCAAGGCATACACCGACCCCATCATCTTCTTCCTCCACAATGAGAGAATAGCTCCAAGCAACAAGACCTAACCCTAGATCTCTCACCAAGCTCACACACTCTCAACCAAGTGGGAATCCTTGATAACAAAGCCTCTACAACACGTAGAGCTCCTCAAGGGACCAATCCCACACCAATGGAGATCACTCATTGGTAATATAGCCCCAAACTAGGAAGCTATCCAAGGGACTCTAGATCTCAAACACGGAAGAAGAAATGCAGACACTCACCTTGGATCTCACACGAGAAGAAGCTCCCTAGCTTTCTTCTCCTCCAATTCTCAAATCCAAGACGTTGGCTCTCTCAGATTTCCTTCTTCCCCCTCAAAAAGAAATGGCAGCCTTCTTCCTTTGTTCTCTGGAAAAACAAAATGAGAGCACCAAAGCTCTCTGGAAAAAACTGGTAGCACAAAGTGCCCCTGCCAAAATTCTGTAGCTACAAAAGATGTCTGTCGGTTGCCTCTAGGAAACAAAAGCCAAGAGTGCTTTTAATTCCTATCAACTGCAATTAATGGGGACCCCACGAGACTGTGGACGAGGGGATGTATCAGCAACAAACAACACTCTACCCTGCTGATAAATCCACTCACTCACTTCAGCACAGCTCCAGCTCTAGCACCAACCTGTACCTGTCGTGTATCAACTCATCTTGCCTTGACCATCGGACATGTGAACCTACAGCATGTGCATCGGAAATCACGCCCTCTGACGCCTCAATTCTCTGAGAGACATGCCAAGCTCAGAAGTCGTCTGAGCCTAGCCTCACGCATCTCCGCCTCGTCCATCGCCATGTCTGCAATGAAGTCACCTGTCTCTGAGGATAACCCTGCGAGGTCGGACTCCATGAACGAACCAAATGACACCGTGCCAGCATCCAATAAGCCCTCTGTCGATCCATGAACATCCCTATCATCACCCCACAGGTCCGCGAGCAACTCATGCTCGCCATGGCCATCATCTATGAGAAACACGCCGTCATCCCCACTGCTCTGCAGACTGACCCCAGCTGGGTCACAGCGATACGCTATCTGTATCTGCTCTGTCTGCTGATGCATGTCATCAAGACTTGCCGTCCATCGGCTCCACGCCTCAACTGACTGTGCCGACGACTCAAGACACGAATGCGCACATACAAGCGCCAAACTGTCCGCCGCACCAACATCTAGCCTCTGGAGATCGTCCTCACCTGCCATGCCCTGTGATGAACTCGCCGAAGGTGAGAGATGAGCGCACACTGAAGAAGCTCCTCTCGGATCTGCCTCCTCCCTATATCGAGCGAGAACGCACTCGATACGTGGCCTCCTAACTCTCAGCTCCATGTCCCTAGTGGCAACTCCACCTGGGACCACCATCGCAGTCTCCACAATGTCGTGGGAGTCTCCATGCTCCACCACGCTATCAGATTTCCTGCTCCTCTGCATCTCCACTGGTCTGGCCTCTGAAGTATCAGAAGATGCGCCTGATAAATTACCCCTAGCCAAACGAGAGCCATATCGCATGTGCCCATACTGTGAAGACTGCTCTACCATGCACAGCAAATGCTCTACCCTGATGTCAAGCTCCTCAGAAGACCTCTCTACCCGTGAAGCTGAAGCTGCACACCTCAACACGCTGGTCCTCCTCAGAAGCAACCAACTCATGCGTGCTAGAAACGTGAGAGACCTCTGTCTCCTCACCCACTGCAACCTCTGGCATCGGTGCGGAAACCAACTGCCCTACTCCTCCGTAGATCGACGGCTCTACCTCGAAGCTAAAGCTGCACACCTCAGCATGCTGGGTCTCCTCAAGAGCACCCACAACATGCACGCTGGAACTGTGAGAGACCTCTGTCTCCTCACACACTGCAACTAACTACATCGATACGACGACCGACTGCAACGCCTCCTCGTAGACCGCTGTCCTTTGCACCTCCAACTGAACTGAATCTGAAGCTACATCGTGAGATGCCTGCTGATCACTGACACTGACCACATCGGATGAACTCTGCACCCTGTCTGTCTGCACATGTGTCTGATCATCTGCATGAGTCTGAATCTGAATCACCTCATCCTCTCTATGAACCGGGCTGTCCTCTGTTCTCTGCACACCGTCATGAGTCTGCTCCGCCCTAAGCACTGCAGACTCGTCAATCATGACGTGTCGTCTGACAATCACCTCGTGTGTACTAGGACACCATAACATGTACCCTCTCGCACCTCCACCAGCGTACCCGACTAGGACACAATCATGCATGCACTGTCCTTCATCGTCATCGTCCCTCTCGTATGGCCACACAGGACATCCAAACGTACGCAAGTGCGAGAAGTTAACGACTCTGCACGTCCATAACTCCTCGGGAATAGAACTACCTGCGGCTAGTGACGGTGTTCGGTTGATGAGGTATGCCGCAGTAGCAAGGGTCTCCGCCCATAATTCCCTAGGAAGGCCGGATGGTCTCAATAGCCCCCGTGTCTTCTCTACCAACATCCTGATCATGCTGTCTGCTACGCCACTGTGAGGGTCTCCATCAGGAATGGTGTATCGGCACGTGATCCCCTCTGACTTACAAACATCCTGTATCTCTACGTCGTTGGTACGGATCTCTCCTACGGGTCTATCCATCCGCCTCTCGACTATGCTCCTCCATAGCCGCACCTTCTCATGGATCTCCTCCCGAGATCCCATGAGAGTAACCATGACTCTCTTCGAGAAGTCATCTATGAAGGCCGCGAAGTACCTCGCGCCTTCCAGGGAAGGAACTGGACATGGACCACATACGCCGACGTAGACGCACTCTAGAGGCTCCCTACTGTGTCTGACAGCTGTCCCAAACTGCACTTGCCTCGGCCGCTCTGCACCACAGTCACTACAAGACTCAAGCCCACGATCACCTCCGAACACACTCCTCCTCTGAAGAATGTCAAGGCTCTGCTCGTCAGCATGCCCCAATCTGAGATGCCACAGTCTCGCTGGATCTCCACCCTCGGACTTCTGTGATCTGTCAATCTCGCCTACTACTGTGTGCCCATCGAGCGCATACAAGTTGCCACGCTTCTTCCCCCTCATGACAACCAGACATCCTCGGGAAATACGCAGTCGATCCTCCTCGATCACTGCCATGTAGCCCATTCCGGTCAAAGCTCCTATCGATATCAGGCCACTGTGAAGATCAGGAACATGTCTGACGCCATCAAACACACGGACGATGCCATCGTGCATCCTGACTCTGACTGTGCCACTCCCAACCTGCTCACACTCCATACCATTTCCCACGAGAATCCTCTCTCCAATGCATGGAATGTATGAGTCGAACGCACTCTGATCAGGAGTCATATGGAATGAACACCCCGAGTCCAATAGCCACGAACATTGCGCTTCTCCCACGGAGTATGCCGCAAACACCGAGCAATCATCCTCGTCAAAAAACATCATGTCTCGTGCTCCAACATGAGTCGAACTCTGAACAACATCTTCCACAATGCTAATCGACGTCCTCGCTTTCAACCTCGGGCAATCCCTCTTCCAATGCCCGCTTTCCTTACATAGAAAGCATTTGTTGTCACCGCGGCCCCTTGACTTGGACCGCTGCCGCTGCCACCGATTCCAACTCTTGGAACGGTCCGTCTTGGATCTTGGAGTGGGTCCGCCCTCTTGGCGACCCCTGATGACATTGGGTACCTCACAACCATCGGTGTCACCTAACACCAAACCCTGGAAATCCTCCGTATGAAATGCAAACTTCACCTCATCCAACGTGAGTGAGTCTCGGCCATTCAACATCGAACCTACAAACTTGGAATACACCGGAGCAAGAGAACACAATAGTGCCATAGTATGTTGCTCGTCCTCTATCACACTCCCCAATTCTCGTAGGTCCATTACTATACGGTCCATCTCGCCAATATGGTTCCACAACGAGGTTCCCCTTTTCATCCTGTGAGTATGGAAGCGTTGCCACAATTGCAACCTTCGTCCAATCGGTGTCTTAGTCGAGTACCGAGCTTCAAGCATCCTCCATAGGTCGCTCACGACCTCCACATCGGCAAATTGCCGAAGGATCTCATCCTCCAAGAATTGCAATATCTCACCGAGGGCTTTAAGCTCCATCATTCGCTTATCATTCACCGTTGCCTTACATGGCATGCCCGTATCACATACGGCACTGTAAACTCCATGGTGCTTCAACAAAGGCACCATCTTTTGTCGCCACGGACCATAATTGTCCCGGCCTTTAAGCCTCTCTACTTCGTATAAACACCCGGCCGCCTCCTCACATGAGCAAGACGCCATCACGGCACTACACTTCTTCGCAAACCGAAAGCTCTGATACCACTTGTTGGATCCCCGTGCACCTCCCCACACTGTGGCTAGGTGCACAATGCCACCTACAATACGCGGAAACGGTGGCCAAACAATCCCAAGCCCGAATTCCACCGAGATGTCACCTAGGCACAAAACCAAACACCTCACGGACACAAGAGAGAGTTGTCACCAACTACCAACTCTCTCGACGATCTTGCGATAGATAATGTAAGCACGCAAATATAATACGAAATTAAGAGCAACACAAAAGAGACGGAGATTTACCCTGGTTCGGTTGCGAACAACCTACATCCAGCATCCAATGCACCCGGTTCCACTACTGATCAAGCAAGGCATACACCGACCCCATCGTCTTCTTCCTCCACAATGAGAGAATAGCTCCAAGCAACAAGACCTAACCCTAGATCTCTCACCAAGCTCACACACTCTCAACCAAGTGGGAATCCTTGATAACAAAGCCTCTACAACACGTAGAGCTCCTCAAGGGACCAATCCCACACCAATGGAGATCACTCCTTGGTAATATAGCCCCAAACTAGGAAGCTACCCAAGGGACTCTAGATCTCAAATACGGAAGAAGAAATGCAGACACTCACCTTGGATCTCACACGAGAAGAAGCTCCCTAGCTTTCTTCCCCTCTAATTCTCAAATCCAAGACGTTGGCTCTCTCCAGATTTCCTTTTTCCCCCTCTGAAAACAAAGGCAGCCTTCTTCCTTTGTTCTCTGGAAAAACAAAATGAGAGCACCAAAGCTCTCTGGAAAAAACCGGTAGCACAAAGTGCCCCTGCCAAAATTCTGCAGCTACAAAAGATGTCTGTCGGTTGCCTCTAGGAAACAAAAGCCAAGAGGGCTTTTAATTCCTATCAACCGCAATTAATGGGGACCCCACGAGACTGTGGACGAGGGGATGTATCAGCAACAAACAACAACCCCAAGAATAGCAGGACATTGTGTAGCATAATTTCAACAAGTCTTTAATCATCTTGACACTTAGCATCAGGGGTTTACCATTGACCACTAAGAGATTTCATGTCTTTCCGGAAACTAGCCTCTCTAGACTAAGCCGAGAAAGGCATCATCCCACAAGACATCAAGCTGCCACATCTTCTATACACTTTTGTTTGCCATGTTCCCAAATCCCATACTCCATGCACTTTCTGAAAGCCAAACTACTGCTCAACACTGTCAATTGCCACCAAAGTGAGTTGGAATTGTCTATTAGCTGTTATGTGTCTCTAGCTGAATCAATGCTTTTGACTGTTACACAACGTTCTGATATATTCTCATTGACCAATTAGCAGAATATAATAAATGTTGTGCACAACTAATCAGCAGAAAGCTCATAGAGTGCGGACCAACAGTTTGGTTGGGTGGATGTTCTTCATGGTAGTGATAGATAGTGACAGACAAAACACCTTGAAGATCACAAACAATGAGGTAGTGGTAGTGGCATGCCATGCCACGTATGTTGCACAAATATGGATATGCTGATACAGTGATGACAAGATATGATATGATGATACTTAAGCAAACTATAAAAGTATACTAAAATAGAAGTATCATGTTCGATACATGTATCTGACGTGTATACCACACATATCTAACACGTATCCAATATAACACTGCTTGATGATTGAAATATCTGTGCTTTCTAGAATAACATAGTGAGGTCATCACCATTAGTGTTAGTGGTTTTTACTGGTTTTTCCAGCAGCCAACTAGCAACCCATGAGGGCTGCTAGGATTAGTCCAAAGAGGGGGTTGTTGCACCAACCCCCTCCCCTTGTTTGCTTACGGTAGTTGCACCAACCCATCCCCTTTGCTTGCCTATAAAAAGGGGAGAGGGCTGATGTATTTCATCATTCTAAAAACACAAGCAATCTCATCTTTAAGAGAAAGAGTGAGGAGGAAACCCAGAGAGGTAAAAGTGAGGGATTTCTCTGGTGAGAGAAAGTTACTCAGAAAGGTAAAAATTGTAGTGAGTTTTTTAGTGGCCATTTGCTATGTCCAAGAAGAGACATGCCTTCATGTTTTCAACCAGGACAAAGAGTGGGTGGTTGATACATCAGCATCCTTCCACGCCACTCCTCGAAGAGACTTCTTCACCAGCTCAAAGCAGGAGACTTTGGCATCGTGAAGATGGGGAATACAAGTTCCTGCAAGATTGTAGGAATTGGTGACGTTCAAATTCAGACGAACGTCGGCTGCACAATCACGCTGAAGGATGTCCGCCATGTGCCAGATCTCTGGTTAAACTTACTCTCTGGGACAGCCCTTGACAAACAGGGCTTTCAGCAACGACACATGGAGAATGACGAAATGTGCCACGATTATTGCAAAGGGGCACATTTGTGGTACGTTATACAAAACTCATGTGAAGATATGTACCGACAGCCTTAGCGTGGTAGAACGTGAAGCTACTCAAAATCGGTGGCATCAATAACTCGGTCACATGAGTGAGAGAGTGTAATCTCTCTTGACGAAGGAGCTGATCTCAATCACTAAGGATACTGGACTAGATCCTTGTCAGCATTGCTTAGTTGGCAAGCAACATAGAGTCTCCTTCAGTTCTTCTTCAAGAAGGAGATCAGAGTTACTCAGTTTGGTACACTCTGATGTTTGTGGTCCCTTGGAGGTTGAATTACTAGGTGGCAACATGTACTTCTTGACCTTCATTGATGATGCTTCTCGAAAGGTGTGAGTCTACTTCTTGAGGACGAAAGACTAAGTACGCGACTACTTTAAGATGTTCCACGTCATGGTCGAACGTGAGACATGAAAGAAGTTGAAGTGCTTCCGCTCAGACAATGGAGGCGAATACACTTCCAGAGCGTTTGATGTCTATTGCAGAAGTCAATGCATTAGACATGAGAAGACGGTTCCTCGCACTCCACAACACAATGACGTTGCTGAAAGGATGAACCGGACGATCATGGAGAAGGTCAAAAGCATGCTCAGTATGACTAAGCTACCAAAGCCATTCTGGGGAGAAGTTGTTTATGCCGCATGTTACCTCATCAACAGATCACCATCAGTACCTTTGGATTTTGCGATTCCAGAGAAGGTGTGGTTTGGTAAGAATTTCTCATACTCTCACTTAAGGGTATTCGGTTTCTTAGCCTTTGCACATGTATCCAAGGAGCAAAGACAGAAGCTTGATGCAAGGACCATTCCTTGTATCTTCATCGGCTATGGAGATGAAGAATTTGAGTACAGATTGTGGGACCAAAGACGAAGAAGGTTATTCGGAGCAGAGATGTGTTGTTCCAAGAAAAACAGACTTTAGAAGACATTGAAAAGCACATGGTGTCTTCAAATGCAAGCTCAAATGCTAAAGACATTATTCCAAACCCAGCACCAACGCAATACGAAGATGTGCATGAAGAAATACCAGAAGAAGAGGATGCTGTTGAACAAGATGTGGAAGAAGAGGCGGATGCTGAGCAGGGGAGCCACAACCCTCTCCAGCAGCTACTGCACCACCATCACCACAGACAAATGATGGTACACCTCCTGAAGTCAACAACTCACAAGTACGGAGATCTGAACGAGGCCTGATTTCATCAACCAGATATTTAGAAGCGGTGTATCTTCTACTTTCTGAAGAGGAGGAGCCAGAGAGTTTCCAATAAGCAATATCTCACAAGAACAAAGAAAGTTGGTTGCAAGCTATGCAAGATGAGATGGAATCTCTGCAAAAGGATTCTACTTATGAGTTGGTCAAGCTTCCACAAGGAAAGAAGGCACTGAAGAATAAATGGGTGTTCAAGCTCAAGAAAGATGGCAACGGAAAAATGGTGAAACACAAAACTCGGATGATGGTCAAAGGGTTCCTTCAGAAGAAATGTATTGACTTTGACGAGATCTTTTCACATGTTGTGAAGATGGCTTCAATCCGTGTCATCCTCGGATTGATGGCCAGGTTAAATATAGAGCTTGAGCAGATGGATGTCAAGACGACGTTTCTTCATGGTGATCTACATGAAGAAATCTACATAAATTAGCCAGAAGGTTTCGAGATTTCAGGCAAAGAAAACCGCGTATGCTAGATAAAGAAGAGTCTGTACAGAGTGGTACATGAAGTTTGACTCATTCATGATGAGTCAATGCTACAAAAGGACCGCTGCAGACCAGTGTGTTTATACACAGCGGTTTCCAGATGGTAACTTCGTTGCATTGCTTTTATATGTCGACGATAAGTTGATCGTTGGACAAGATGCAACAAAAATCGGCCAGCTGAAGAAGGAACTCTCTAAGTCTTTTGATATGAAAGACTTATGTCCGACTCAACAAATTGTGGGAATGCAGATAGTCCAAGAAAGGAAACATAACAAGATATGTCTATCTCAGGAGAAGTACTTTGAACGTGTGATGAAGAGATTCAAGATGGATCATGCCAAACCAGTTAGCATTCTATTGGCCAACCACTTCAAGTTCAGCAAGAGGTCAAGCCCTTTCTCCAGAAAGAGACGGAGGAGATGTCATCGATACCTTACTCTTCAGCAGTTGGAAGTCTGATGTATGCAATGGTGTGTACACGACCTGACATTGCCCATGCAGTGGGAATGGTGCGCCGATTCCTTTCTAATCTAGGAAAGGAACATTGGGAGGCGGTCAAGTGGATTCTCCGATACCTGAAGGGTACTTCAAAGGCATGTCTGTGCTACGAAGAAGCTGATCTAATCTTGGAGGGATTTACAGATTCAGATATGGCTGGAGATCTTGATAGTAGAAAATCTACGTCAGGTTTTGTCTACACTTTTGCAGGGGAGCTGTGTCCTGGCAGTCAAGATTGTAGAAGTGTGTTGCGTTATCCACAACAGAGGCGAAGTATTTTGTAATTACAGAAGCTGGTAAGGAAATGTTGTGGTTAAAGTGATTTCTCCAGGAATTAGGGATCAAGCAAAAATGTACAAGGTACATTGTGATAGTCAAAGTGCTTTAGATCTGAGCAAGAATTCAATGTATCATGCTCGGACAAAGCATATCGACATTCGCTATCATTGGATACGCGAGGTGATGGATCAACAACGGTTGAGACTAGTGAAAATTCACACGAAGAAGAATCCAACAGATATGTTCACGAAGGTGGTGACACGGGAGAAGCTGGAGCTGTGCAGAGACATAGCTGGGATGATTGTTAAATGATAATCAATTCTGATACTGCTGGAGGGGAAGAATTGCTGGTTTTTTCAGCAGCCAACTAGCTGCCCATGAGGGTTGCTAGATTGGTCCAAAGAGGGGGTTGTTGCACCAACCCCCTCCCCTTGTTTTCTTACGATAGTTGCACCAACCCATCCCCTTTGCTTGCCTATAAAAAGGGGAGAGGGCTGATGTATTTCATCATCCCCAAAACACAAGCAATCTCATCTTCAAGAGAGAGTGATGAGAAAACCTATAGAGGTAAAAGTGGGGGATTTCCCCAGTGAGAGAGTTACCCAGAGATGTAAAAATTGTAGTGAGTTTTTTAGTGGTGTTTACCCTAAAATGTGTAAAGTTGTTTCCAGTGAGAAATAGTGAAGTCCTTTTTACTCTCCATTTTTACTGTTTTACTGTCAGTAAGTCTTATAGTGATCAGTGTGAATTCCAACAGTTTTGTCGAAAGTGCTAAGATCATCATAAAGATAGTAAATCTGCCCTCAAAGTGGAATCATCAACATGGTAGCAGATGATGCCTATGGACAAATGGTACGAAAATGTGTGGTCAAGAGAATACCTAGGTTATATAGGAGAAATCAGCCTTAAGATGAGTTAATGCTAGATGGAAGTGGATCTGATGAATAGGTGGTCAGTCATAAAATGGTAATAACATATGGGTGACCATGGCAACCGAATTTAACAGCAATTAATCTTAAGACCAGTGGCGTGCAAACACAGGAAGTCATCCAAAGTGGGTATTGACAGTAATGATGGGCATATACAGGTTTTTCTGTGCGTTCAATGTGGAAGATGTAGGTAAGGCAAGCATGGAGTCACATAGCAAACGTGTGGAATATGCAGCTTTTAGGCTTTGGAAGAAGTGTTGCTTCAAGGAAGGTACTTGGACATGACGAGATAGTTATTGGGTAACAGGTGGTGGTTCCATTTTAGGCCTAAGCTTGACTGATGAAAAAGGGGTTTCCAATGGTCTCGGTTAAGACATTCAGAAATGAGATCAAGTACAAGGTTCGTGCAAGATTGCCTGCAAATGTAAGCTGGGGATGCTTATTACCAGACGATACAGACAATAGGATATCAACGATCCAACATGTCAAATTATGGAAATTTGGTGAAACAAGACAATGGTATGAATGTTCCATATCTTCAATAACTCTTTAGATATTACATTTCCCTTCAAGTCTTGCCCACCCAAAGATGGAGACATCCTGACTCAGATTTTCTCTCCATTACGAAAGATAGTCTCACATACCACATCGAAAAGAATATAAAAAGTGGAGTACATATATTGAAAGTTGGGTCACTACCTAGTAGTTTGAGCCTTTTGGGCAGCAACCCCCCCCCCCCCCAAAAAAACAAAAAACAAAAAAAAACAAAAAAAACAAAACAAAACAAAAAACAAAACAAAAAACAAAAAAACAAAAAAAACCAAAGCCAAAACAAAAACAAAAACAACCCCCACAAAAAATAAAAATAAATATAAATGAAGAATGAAAATAAGAAGAAAAAGGAGGGAAAAAAATCTTGTTCTAAGTTCTAACCATCAGGATTAATGAAGCTCACAGAAAGAAGTAAAGAGAAGAGAAAGCGTATATGATTTCTTCTAGGAAGATGATAGGATTTTTATGGGGTTTTGATGGGGAAAAAATAGGATTTTAAGGTTTTTCTAGGGTTTGGATGGATGAAAATGAGATTTTTGGTGGAAATGCATGGTTTTAGAGGAAAGATGGTATTTTTAGGGCTAGAAAGAGAAGATTGGGGGAGGGCTGTTTTTATTAATAACACCTGAAAATAAATGGGATACAAGATGGTTGGCCACAATTCTAGAGATGGACCGATCTCCCAAGCCGCCGATTTGAGAGGGGGCCGCTCTCTCCAATAAAGTATGGAATTCTCTCAACCTCTCCCAATGTACTTCACCAAATCAAGCATAAGCATAAGAATCCCTAATACCACTAGCCATTATATATAATAACTTATAAAATCACAAAAAGACCTCAAAACCGAAAATTACTAAAAATCTCCTAGAAATCTGAAAATTACGAAAACACCCCTAACTGGACAAAATAACCGATATATCATTACTCCGCCTCCCCCCCCCCCCCCGAAAAACCATCTTGTCCTCAAGGTGACGCGTGAAATCCCTAAACGAGCTTACTCCAAGTGGAGATGCTCGTCTCACCCGTGTCTTCTCCCTCCACCACATCGTCTCCATCATCATCGTCCACGAACATAATCTGGAGCTTGTGAACGCCACAAACTATGCTCTGGAGCAAACTTCTCATCGCATCTAAAGCACAACCCCTTCAGCATCTTCTTCCTCATTTCAGACTCAGTCATCTTTTTGAGTTGTCAACCCGATTGTGACTCGTCGTGTTTCTCTTTGCTGGCCTGATCTACCCTCCTTCTGTCCTCCTATCGCCGGTTGACTGTGAAAAGAGGATCCACCTCCAGTCCCTCTAGACCTTTGCTCCTCAATAAGACGGTCCTCAATCATATGGGACAACTCCTGACGTCCATCAAACCCTAGGATCTCTGTAGACGTAGCTCTGACGGATAGTGGACTTCAGACCCTTCATGAAACTATCCTCCAGTGTCTCATCTAAGATCCCCGAACTCGCCCTAACAGTGTCTCAAACTTCTCTCTATACTCATTCACCATAATGTCCTGCTTGAGTGTCAATAACTGCTCCCACAAATTTCCTCCCCGAGTCTCGCGAAATCTCTCCACCAGACAATCCTTGATCTCATCCCAAGAGCGGAAACGTCATCGCTGCTTTCTCCACTGGAACCAAAAGAGTGCATTTCCTTCGAAACACACCGACATCGCCTCCAATTTCTGCCCATTCGTCATGCATATCACTGAAAAGAATCTTCTCACCCTGTAAATCCAGCCCTAGGGGTCATCTCCCTCAAATAATAGGATCTTCAGCTTCCTTACACGGCTATCCACCCCAAAGTTCCTCTGATCTGCTCGCCCACCCGGGTGTCTGGGATGATGGTACTGGTAAGTGTGTCGTCACTGCTCCCTGTGTCGCTCTAGTCCTCTCCGTTGGCCTTCATCACTGTCCATAATAGCCACCTCAGTCCTCACCGCCCCCACGGAGTCTCGTACTCCTCCTGATCCCAGTCTCTACCACCATCCTTGGGATACTCCTCGTAGGCTGGAATCGAACGTCGTCGCCTCTTTGCATCATATCAGGGAAGTAGATATATCGAAAGTTGTTCGCGTCATCGCCAGGCTTCCACACGTACTCTGGAGGGTTGTCGGCGTCGTAGCGCAACATCGGGAGGCCTAAGAGCCCTCGTTGACCTCCTTGATTCACGCCAGACCCCTGCATGTGCCTTGCAGGGACGGGGCATCCATGCTATAAGATGGGAGGCATGAGATGCCCTTGCAGGGGCTCCAACAGAGGCAATAGCCTCTGTTTTAGGGCCAGGGGCCGTCGCGTCTGTACAGCCCTTGCAAGGGGTCCAACAGGGGTGACAGCGCCTGTCTTGGGGTTAGGGGTTTGAGCCCATGTGCAGACCCCTGCAGTGGGTCCTACCTGGGCGGCAGCCTTGTTTTGGGGCCTGTGGGGCTGTCACCCCTGTGCAGCCCCCTGTTGGGGGTCCCATAGGGGCGACAGCCCCTGTTTTGGGGCCTGGAGGGGCTGGTGCCTAATGCGTCTAAGGCTTTTTGTGGGGATAAAGGTAGGATTTTTATGGATGTGGACTAATAAAAATAGGATTTTTATAAGAAGAACAGATCTGAAATTAACAATAAAAACTACTACAATTAATCTAGGGCTAAACTAACAATAAGAATTGAAGGAAACAATTGCAAGAAAGTAATCTAGGGTTCTAGGTAGGAAAAAGACTCACAAATCAATTCTTCGATAAACTCCTTAGGGCCGGCCGGCCCTTGCGTTAGGGGATCTTAGCGAAATAGGAAATTACTAAACGACCCCACTTCGTAGTTACGAAACTACAAGTTCAACCCCGGGCCTGTGGTGGACCCGAGTCGCCTCCTTCTTTGATAAACCTGAGCCAGTCGTGCCCCCTCCGGTTCCCGCACCTCCTCTGGATGTTCACGCGCCGCATCACTACTCCCTCCCAAAAGTGCCACCTTGTCCTCAAGGTGGAAGTCTGGAAATTTTTCTCGTATCACCTCACGGGGCTCCCATGTAGCATCATAGTCCGGCAGTCCTCTCCATTTGCTCAGCACTTTTTGTGTCACATCTACGGTCTGTCTGAAACCAGTCAGCTCCTATGGCTCAAGTATCACCTCCATGTAATCTGTCAGGGTGAGAGGAAGAGTGGGCGATAAAGTATGGTCCCCAATCGCTCGTCGCAACTGTGAGACATGGAAAACGGGATGGATGGTGGAGGTAGCTTGCAACTTCAGACGATACGCCACCTTCCCTATCTGTGTGGTAATCTCGAATGTTCCATAGTAACGGGCCACCAGCTTCTCATTGCTCATATGGGCCAATGTCTACTGTTTGTAAGGGCGGAGCTTAAGGTAAACCCGATCATCTATGGCAAATTGCACATCCCTCCGGTGTTCATCAGCTTTAGTTTTCATTATCTGTTGTGCCCGTAGTAAATGCCTTGTCAGCTCTCCAAATATTTGTCCCGCTCCCCCAAATACTCCTCAACCTATAAAACGGGAGTGGTACCTCTACTGTGGTGGACCAACTGGGGTGGGTCCCGTCCATACAAAATCCAAAAGGGTGTACTCTGAGCTACCGAGTGGTATGAAGTGTTGTACCAGTATTCTGCCCATGCTAACCACCTGGCCCACTGCTTCGACGAATCTGAAGCAAAACATCTCAAGTAAGTCTTCACACTCCTATTCACCATCTCGGTCTGACCGTCTGTCTGTGGGTGATAGGCTGTGCTCCTCCTCAGTTTAGTCCCCTGAACCTTGAACAGCTCCCGCCAAAAACTGCTCATGAATACTTTGTCTCGGTCGGATAATATGGAAGCAGGAAAACCATGCAAGCTGACCACCTCTGGCATAAAAGCTATAGCAATTGTCACTGCCGTATAGGGATGTCTCAACGGCATGAAGTGGGCATACTTGCTAAGGCGGTCCACCATCACTAGTATGGAATTGTAGCCCTCTGAACGTGGTAGCCACTCGATGAAGTCTATGCAGATATCCTCCCAAACTCTCTCCAGGAGGGCCAACAGCCGTAGAAGTCCCACTGATTCCATTGCCATATATTTGTGACGCTGGCAGACATCACACTCAGCTATCATCTTAGCAATGTCTTTTTTATGCCTGGCTAGTACAACTCCCTAGACATTCTCCTGTAAGTCTGTTGTATCTCTGAATGCCCTCCAATAGATGATTCGAAGTGAAAAGTGTATATATACCCCCTAACTATCCCCATTTTGTGCTAAAGATTCGGCTTAAACTTGCTCTTTTTGGGTATATTTTCATTTAATATCGTTTTTTAATAGTCATTATATTTATTTTCTCATCATATGGACTAATTTCTCCTCCTATTTTTCAGGTACTCCTGGGAGTCTTGGAGATTTTCCAGAATTTTTTGGGATTTTTCTGGGATTTCTAGGTATTTTTGGAATTATTTGGAGGAGAAAAGGGTTTAAAAACCCAGGGAAAGGGGTTTTATTGGGGGGGCGCCACGTGGCACGATCCCACGGCGCCACGTGGCGCCGATCCAGCCTTTGGGGCCGCCGCTGCTTAGTTTTTAAAAGAAAAAAATATAAGTCACGGCCCGCATGATTTAAAAAATAAGTTTTTTAAAAAACTTATTTTTAAAAAAAACTTATTTTTTTAAATCATGCGGCCAGCTCCAAGAGCGGGCCGCGACTTATATTTTTTTCTTTTAAAAACTAAGCAGCGGCGGCCCCAAAGGCTGGATCGGCGCCATGTGGCGCCGTGGGATCGCGCCACGTGGCGCCCCCAATAAAACCCATTTTTCCTGGGTTTAAACAATTTTTTTCCTCCAAATAATTCCAAAAAATACCTAAAAATCTCAGAAAAATCCCAGAAAATTCTGGAAAATCTCTAAGGCTCCTAGGAGTACCTGAAAAATAGGAGAAGGAGAAATTAGTCCATATGATGAAAAAATAAATATAATGACTATTAAAAAACAATATTGACTTCTAAAATTCATATAAAATAATACATTGCTTAAATAATTCTCAAAAATTGTCAATAAGATCAAAATAATATCGGGAGCACATGAAAAATATTAGGAAGCCAATAAAGACGATAAAATCCATATTTTATGCCAAGAATGAGAGTAAGCTCCTAAAATGATATGAAATGAAAATATACCCAAAAAGAGCAAGTTTAAGCCTAATCTTTAGCACAGAATGGGGGAGTTAGGGGGTATAAATATACACTTTTCACTCCGAATCATACCACAACTAGCTTTTTGCTAGTCTCTAGCAAAATATGCGATAAATTCGGATTAAAGTGAAAACATGCACCAACTCACAATATCCTCATGGCATACACAAAATGATATTTCCAAATGATTGCAAAGCCAATATAATCAATGTATGAAAGTAAATAACAAATGACACTCCCCTCAATCCAATTCAAAGAAAAGTAAGGTAATAAGCCTGTATCACATTCATTAGGATATATCGCAAATGACAAAGTTTCTAATTTTCATGGAAATGGCCAAAACAAAAGAAATTACTCCAAGTTGTGGGAGATGAGATTGCATCACTCATGTTGCTTATTCTTTCATTTATTCATTCATTTTTATTTTATTTTATTTTCTTTTTCCTTCTTTTTTTGTTTTTTTGGATGTTTATGTTTTGCATTCACGCGATAACGCTATGAAATGAAAACACGGCCACTTTTTGCCTGCACGCGATAACGCTATATAGGCACAGGGATGGAATGATCTCCTAAATCTCATTTTGGTGTCCTCCCCAATGTTTCGTGGGGCACCGGCTACTCGATTCGATTAGAAAGAAACATTCACTTATATAACTCTCTTTCTCATTCTAAACATGAATTATCAACTCATCCACCCACTCCTTAGGAGGAAAACAAACATGCACCATATAGCCACACTCAATTCAATTAAAAACTAAGCCATTCATTCCAAATCATGCAATTACTTACACCAAACTTTTCCAAAATTATCTCAAAGAGAGTATCACGATATATAATGTAGTTACATACATAGCATATTCGCATAAGAATCCAAATTGGAAAAGAATTAAACCATGCCAATCAAACATTTATGAATTTGATACCAAAATGATACTCCGAAAAATTGCATGTCATTTAAGCATGTAGGGACTATGCATAAAGCTAGCGGTATAGGGACGAGGATGACAAATATGATATGCAATAAAGAGCAATAGGTGATGGCGAAATGGAGGTATCTCAAAAAAAAATTTAAGCTAACATCAAAATCCTAACAATCCTAAAGATTCTAACACTCTCCCCCAACTTAAAATAAACATTGTCCTCAATGTTGGAAGAGTATTAGATCTCGACAAAAGATCCTAGAAAAGAAAAGAAAAGAAAAACATACGAAAACACTAAAATAAAATTTTTATTTATTTACACTATTGGAAAGAACACACCGTGGCAAAAGGCGGATCTCGAATGTATAACGGTGGTGCCAACTGCTCGATCATATCCTTTCGCTCCTCCGTGAGTGTCGCTACGTCCAATGCCCTACCTCCGTTGCGGGCATTAGTGGCAAGCGACACAACCCCGGGCATCTCCTTATGATGGGTTCCTGTCAAATAGGGGAGATAGGTCGTGTCAAAAATAATTGGCCGAGAGCGCCCATCCAAGTGAAAAGCTTGCCAAAATGGGTGGTCGAAATGAATAAATGAATTTACGATCAAATGACGGCAATCCGAATCATTATGATATGGAATTAAATAATTTGATTCGGAGGCGAAGGAAACAAGAAAGATGAGAACTTCCCTGAAATGTGATGCTAGGCTCGGGATGATGCACGGCCTCAAGAGGAGGTGGAAGTGGCTGCAGAGAGAAAACTGGAGTAGGAGGGAGCTCGGGCTCAATGTATACCATGTCGCAATCCCCGTCACTATCCTCTTCCTCGACATCAATATCAACAATCTCTACGGCACTCCCCACAATTGGTAACTGCTCCTGACAAATCTCCTCGATGACTGGCTAGTGTGCATCCTGAGGCGAGGGAAGTGACATCTGTGACAGGATTGGAGTTAGACATGTCTCGGGCAAATCCAAGCACGCATCATCCTCGTCATCCCAGAAATAGTTCATCTCATTCGTCCTCCCTAAGTACTCAACCGCCTCGACCTGTGAAGCTAACTCTGAAGTGGAATGCGGCTCAGGCTCCATGGTGTCCTCAATCTGCTCTCGGTCATCATGCACATCCGCTTCATCCTCAACCTCAAAGTGAAAATGCATCGTGTCACTGTCGTGGTCGACACACACTCCATCATCCATCTCCTCTGACTCCTCAAAATATGGACATTCAGCTTCCTCTACTTGGCTCCAATGCGTCCCATCATCATGTTCTGCTTGTTCCTCCGTAGGACCGTAATGGAATGAGCCCTCAGCTGGCTCCTCGGGCTGGTCATGGACCTGCTGGACTGTCTCCTCATACTCTGCAAGGACCCTCAGGTAACACCATGAATCCTCGTTCGAATAATCAAAGAATTCTCCACCGTAGCTCATTTGCACAAAATCCCGCCTAGATGGCGATAATCCAGTATAAAATATCTGCAGGAGATGATCATCGTGGAAACGATGGTGCGGGCACGCCAACATCAAATCACTGAATCTCTGCCAAGCCTGATGGTAGGCCTCCCACTCAGCTTGGATAAAGCTCGCTATATGCTGCTCCATGGCCTGCTGCTCCTGTACTTGCTCCAAGAAAATAGGCAAAAACACTCGGATAAATTCAGCCTAAAATGACAACCAAGTAAAATGTGAGTCGAGAGACAATAAATCAAATCACAATCTAGCATCATCTTGTAAAGAAGAGGGAAAAAAATCTAAAGTATATGCAATCATCGTAAATATTCCCATCAAGACAAGAATGCATCCACTCTTCAAATTTTTTAATATGTAAATGAGGGTTCTTCCACTCCGAGCCATGAAAATATGGCGAAAGTGAGATATCCTCCAAATCAACGTCGGAAAAATCTGAAGATGATGCCATGTTTTTTTAAAAAAATTTCCAAGAAAATGAAAATAAACAACCAAAAGACTCAATAAGTGGAAAATAAATAAACGGAAAGACACAACACTAAGAGATAGTAGTATCACACTAAAACTTTCAAAATCAATCAAAAAATGCAAGTAGTAGAAACCGTTGTCCCCGGCAACGGCGCCAATTGATTGAACCGGAGGACGCGCAAGGGCACGCCTTCCACTCCCAAGCGTAGGAGCGTCAATGCAATAAAATAACCGGTGAGTACCGGATCGGATCACAGGGACAAGTTGTTCTACATTTGCAAGTTTGACCGATAAAGAAAAATAAAGCGTGATTCAACAACCTCGCTAACGTGAAATGTAAGTGAGAAAAAGTGTGGTGAAACTACAATTCTATCTTAAGCACTAAGGGTGGAGAGCCGAATCTGCAAGCAACGAGAATGACTCATGTGGTGTGCATGTAAATGAGGCCGTGGGCGCAAGAAATCATCCTAAATATAACTCAATTGATTATCCGGCTAAGGAAACTCAATCGAAAAATGCAGCATTTCATCGAACAAGTGGGGTGCAATAAGTAATGAATGAAACCCATGCGAGTAATAGACAACGAGCACATTAGAGAGGGTCCGCTAGGATGATGCTCTCTTTGGATTTCCCCTTAGGGTTCCAATAAACAAACCTAACTCAAAACTTCATCCACAATTTATAAAATGAAAGTGTGCTAGAGATGAAATTTACAACCTAACAACAATCACATAACACAACCACACAAGAAGTATTCAAAAATTCATAATGAAAAGGAGAAGTTTTTACTCAAAACAAACATCCAATTACAACACAAAAATCTAAAACAAAATATACAAGAGAATGGAGATATTTCACCCAAGTGTCACTCCTAGATGAGTTCTTCCACTCTCAAATGATCCTCCAAGCTTCAAGCTTCATCATCCTTCCCCACATAGCCTCTAAGCTCTCCCAAGCCCTAAAAAACTCAAAAAAAACAAGAACATCCAAAAAAACTTCTCAGCCAAAAAAATAAGTTTTTTTAAAAATAAAAAGTAAATGCTGGAGTGCTTCGCCCGCCCTAAAGCAGGGCGGGCGAAGATGCGCGCGCTAGCGGGTCGGGCGCCTGTGCGCCCAACCCGCAAGTCATTTAAGGTGGCCTGTAGCGTTTTTTTGACCAGAGCTTCGGATGTTTTCGATTTTTTTGGCTGTTCTTGTTTTTTTTTTGAGTTTTTTTGGGCTTGGGAGAGCTTGGAGGCTATGGGGGGAAGGATGATGAAGCTTGGAGCTTGGAGGATCATTTGAGAGTGGAAGAACTCATTTGGGAGTGACACTTGGGTGAAATCTCTCCATTCTCTTGTGTATTTTGATTTAGATTTTTGTGTTGTAATTGGATGTTTGTTTTGAGTAAAAACTTCTCCTTTTTATTATGAATTTCTGCATACTTCTTGTGTGGTTGTGTTGTGTGATTGTTGTTGGGTTGTAAATTTCATCTCTAGCACACTTTCATGTTCTAAATTGTGGATGAAGTTTTGAGTTAGGTTTGTTTATTTGAACCCTAACGGGAAATCCAAAGAGAGGATCATCCTAGCAGCCCCTCTCTAATGTGCTCGTTGTATATTACTCGCATGTGTTTCATTCATTACTTATTGCACCCCATTTGTTCGATGAAATGCCGCATTTTTCGATTGAGTTTCTTTAGCCGGATAATCAATTGAGTTATATTTAGGATGATTTCTTGCGCCTACGGCCTCATTTACATGCACACCACATGAGTCCTCCTCGTTGCTTGCCGATTCGGCTCTCCACCCTTAGTGCTTAGGATAGAATTGTAGTTTCACCACACTTTTTCTCACTTCCATTTCACGTTAGCGAGGTATCACGCTTTATTTTTCTTTATCGATCAAACTTGCAAATGTAGAACGACTTGTCCCTGTGATCCGACCCGGTACTCACCGGTTACTTTTATTGCATTAACGCTCCTACGCTTGAGAGTGGAAGGCGTGTCCTTGCGCGTCCTCCGGTTCAATCAATTGGCGCCGTTGCCGGGGACAACAGTTTCTACTACTTGCATTTTTTGATTGATTTTGAAAGTTTTCGTGTGATATTACTATATCATAGTGTGAGTCTTTTCGTTTCTTCATCTTTTAATTATTGTTCATCCTTATTTATTTTACACTTTCTGAGTCTTTTTGATTGTGTGTTTTTGTTTTTTTCAAACATGGCAAGTACTTCAAACTCTCTTGGGTTTGACATGCGGGTGACCAAATCCCTACCGACATTCCTTGGTAAGGATGCGGAGAGCCCTTACCTACATAGTAAGAAGTTTGAGAGTGCTTGTAAGCTTCATTTTGATGGAAACACGTGTGCAAAAAAGTTTTATCTTAAATTCTTTTCCTATTCTTTGGATGGCAGTGCATTAAAATGGTTTAAAGTTTATCTCCCACATCTTATTCCATCTTGGCCTGTACTAAAGCAAAAATTTTGTATGAAGTTTTTTCAATCTTACAGGACCAAAACATGGCAAGGAAGAATGGTGAACTTTGCTCAGCGCATCGGTGAGACATTTTTCCAGGCTTGGACGCGTTTTTCAGAGTTAGTGTACAGTTGTCCACATCATGGATTTGACAGGGTGCGTCTTCTTGGATTGTTCTTGGAGGGTTTGCTTCCGGAGATGCAGGATTTTGTGGATTTGTCGGACAACGTCCACTTTTTGGACATGGATGAGAATGCGGCTTGGCGTTATTTGGAGTCCTACAAGGAGGAAGATCACACATTGGTTGTGACTCCAAATGAGCCAAGCCATGAAGTTTTGGTCCACCAAGCCCCGAATGAAGAAGTTTGTGTGGATCTCACCCCACCGGTAGTTGAAGAATTGAGTGCCCCATGCCAAGTAGTATTTGAGGAACCAAGTGTTGGCATGGAGGAGTTGGTTGAGCCGGTGGAGGAAATTGTCTTGACGGCATCTCCTATTTCTGCTGGGCCGTGTCAATTAGTTGAAGAATTGGTTGTTGACATGGTGGAGATAGAGGAGCCGATCGCGCACACACTTGGGAGCGAAGTGGGCAAGGGGGAGTGTTCTTTTGTTGATGGGCCCAAAGAAGAGGCAATCGAGGGTGAGTATATACCACATGGTATCATGGATCCCGAGCTTACCTCTCCTTCGGTAGTTTCTATAGAGATAGTACTTCCTCCCCCGATTGATATTGAATGCAGCGGGGACGAGCTTCAAACCACATCATATTTGACCATCCAGGAAGTTTTCTCACATATTCATCATACTTCTCATTCTGTATTTTATATTGATGATTATGTGTGGATGTCTTTTTTTGGGAATGTGTCCACATCTCTTTCTTACACAACCAGTCTCCTTCCTTATATAGGTACACACTTTGAGGAGATGCATGGGGTTGTGTACGTGGCCTCCATTGCCACGTTCGGCCGAGGAGCATTGGCGGAGGAAATAAAAGGAGCGTTGGAACAATTGCCACCGCCGATGGAAATTTTGGGTCTGCCTTTTGCTACGGTGTGTTCTTCCTAATAGTGTAAATAAATAAATATTTTATTTTAGTGCTTTCGTATGCTTTTCTTTTCTTTTCTAGGATCTTTTGTAAGATCTAATACTCTTCCAGCATTGAGGACAATGTTTATTTTAAGTTGGGGGGAGAGTGTTAGAATCTTTAAGATTGTTAGGATTTTGATGTTAAAATTTTTTTTGAGATACCTCCTCTATATTGCTATCATCCAATGAACTTTATTGCAGATCATATTTAGCCTCCTTGTCCATACGCCGCTTGCTTTGTGCTTAGTGCCTACATACTTAATGACATGCAATTTTCGGATTATCATTTTGGTATCAAATTCATAAATGTTTGATTGGCATGTTTAATTCTTTTCCAATTTGGATTCATGTGCGAATATGCCATGTATGGAACTACATTATATGTCGTGATACTCTCTTTGAGATAATTTGGGAAAAGTTTGGTGTCAGTGATTGCATGAGTTGGGATGAATGGTGTAGTTTTTGGTTGGATTGGGTTTGGCCAATTGTGTATGTTTTGTTTTCCTCTTAAGGTGTGGGTGGATGAGTTGATAATTCATGTTTAGAATGAGAAAGAGAGGTATATAAGTGAATAGTTTTCCTAATCAAATCGAGTAGCCGGTGCCCCACGAAACATTGAAGAGGAAACCAAAAATGAGATTTATGAGATCATTCCATCCCTTTGCTTATATAGCGTTATCGCGTGTATGCAACGGTGGCGTGTTTGCATTTCATGGCGTTATCGCGTGAATGCAAAACATAAACATACAAAATCCAAAAGAATACAAAAAGAGAAGGAAAAAGAAAAGAAAAGAAAAATGAATGAATAAATGATAGAATAAGCAACATGAGTGATGCAATCTCATCTCCAACAACTTAGAGGAATTTCTTTTGTTTTGGCCACTTCCATGAAAATTGGAAACTTTGACATCGTGATATTTCCCGATAAATGCGATACGGTGCTTATTACTTCACTTTTCTTGGAATTGGATTGATGAGAATGTCATTTGTTATTTACTTTCATACATTGGGTATATTGGCTTTGAAATCATTTGGAAATATCATTTGGGGTATGCCATGATAATATCTTGAGTTTGTTGCATGTTTTTCACTTTAATCCGAATTTATCGCATATTTTGCTAGGGACTAGCAAAAAGCTAGTTGGGAGTGTGATTCGGGGTGAAAAGTGTATATTTATACCTCCTAATTATCCCCATTTTGTGCTAAGAATTATACTTAATATTGCTCTTTTGGGTGAATTTTCACTTTATGTTTCATTTTAGGGCTTACTCTCATTTTTGGCACAAAATATGGGTTTTATCGTCTTTATTGGCTTTCTGATATTTTTCATATGCTCCTGGTATTATTGTGATCATATTGTCAATTTTTTAGAATTATTTGAGCAATAGATTATTTTATATGATTATTAGAAGTCAAATATTGTGTTTTAGTAGTCACTATATTCATTTTATCATCATATGGACTAATTTCTCCTTCCCCTATCTTTCAGGTACTCCTGGGAGTCTTGGGGATTTTCCAGAATTTTCTGGGAATTTTCTGAGATTTCTGGATATTTTTCCACAATTTTTTTTTGGAGAAATGGCTATTATATGGAGAAAAGGAAATTCTTATTGGGCGCCACGTGGCGCAATCACAGAGCGCCACGTGGCACCAGATGCTGATCACGCGGGCCGCTTTGTTTTTAAAAAAAAAGTTCTGCGGCCCGCTCAAGGAGCTGGCCGCGTGCAACGATTATAATAAAAAAATAAATTTTAAAAAAACAACGAAAGCGGGCCGGCCCAGCGGCCGGCCCGCTCCGCTTTGAGAGCTGCAGCGCGCGCATTTTTTCACAGCGGGTCGGGTAGTCCAAAAACCCCGACCCGCGAGAGTTAAAGCAGCCTGAGCGAAAAATTGAAGCTCTCTTCGGCTGTAGCTTCGTTTTTCTTGCTGTTTTTAGGGTTCTTGGGGTTATTCTTCTTTCCCAAAGCTAGGGATAGAGTTGGAGGCCATTGGAGCTTGGAGAAGCTTGGAGGAGGAGCAAATTGGTTGAGAGGGGCTTCATTTAGGGTGAAAGCTTGGGTGATACATTTCTTCCCCCTTTTGTAATTTGATCTCACTTTTGTATTGAACTTGGATGAATCTTTTGAATGAAATTTCCATCTTGTTTGCTATGATTGTGTAGTGTTGATTTGATATAGGTTGTGATTCATGATGATGAGTTGTTAATCTTTGCCCTAATTTCCTCTTGCCTATTATCTTGCTAATCTTGGATGAATTGTTAGGGCACAATTTCATTGGTAAAGACCCGAAAGGGTACAATTTGAGATGAACCAATGTTCCTAATTTGATTAGTGCTATAATGATGCATCCATGCTTATTGCAAAATTTTGTGTTCTTGAATGCTAAATATTTCGATTGAGTTTCCTTAGCCGGTTAATCAATTGAGTTATATGTGGGTGATTTGGGCTCGATTAACTCCAACATTAGTGAACCCACAACCCATGCTTTCTCTCCTAGCTATCCTAACTCTCCATTTGGTTCTCTAACCATACCCACTTAGGTTAGATTTTTTAGTTTCACCACACGTTTTTCCCACACTTTTCCACCGTTAGCGAGGTGGTTGTAACACGCTTTATTTTTCTTTATCAATCAAACTTGCGAATGTAGAACGATTTGTCCATGTGATCCGACCAGGTACTCACCGGTTATTTTTTATTGCATTGACGCTCCTACGCTTGGGAATGGAAGGCGTGCTTTAGCGAGGTGGTTGTAACACGCTTTATTTTTCTTTATCAATCAATTTTGTGAATATAGAACGACTTGTCCATGTGATCCGATCCGGTACTCACAGGTTATTTATTATTGTATTGACACTCCTACGCTTGGGAGTGGAAGGCGTGCCCTTGCGCGTCCTCCGGTTCAACCAATAGAGCTGCCCTGGAACTCCTAAAAGATCAATGAGATATGTGTGGATCCCTTGGAATCACAGTCTCCCCTGGTAAAGCAGTCGCTACCCACTCATGGTATACCCCAGAAATTCCACTGAACCCTGCTGCAGTGCCCTCCCGTATCTGTGCTAAGCCCGTATCGGCCTCAATTTCCCTCCTAAACGGCTCCCAGCCTAGGAGGACCGGTACAGAAATGGCTGCCACCTCTCTGACTCTCCCCTGCGGGACAAGGCATCTGCCGCCTTATTCTCCAAGCCTAATCGGTATTGTATTCGAATGTGTAATGGACCAGCTTGGAGATCCACTTCTGATGCTCTTCTGTGACCATGCACTGTTCCAACAAATATTTCAGACTCCTCTGGTCAGTCCTCACTATAAATCTTCTCTCCAATAAATAAGGCCGCCATTTCTAGAAGGAGAGCACGATCGTTCCATCTCATAAACTGATTTCAGCCTCGCTCGTGCTGACAGAGTCTGGCTGAAATATGCAATAGGCCTCTAATCCTGCATCAGCACTGCCTCCAACCCATAACCTGAAGCATCGGTATATATTGCAAAGGGCCTGCTGAAATCTGGTAATGCCAAAACCAACACGGTCGTCATCGCCTGCTTCAGGGCCTCGAATGCCCTGGTGGCCTCCTCGCCCCAGTGGAAGCTGTCCTTCTTTATCTGCACTGTAAGTGGCCAGGCGATCGAGCTGTAACCCTGGACGAACTTCCTGTAGTATCCCGTAAGGCCCTAGAAGTCCCGCAGGCCCCGTAGTGTGGTGGGTAATGGCCAGTCTAACATCGCTGCAATCTTAGCCCGGTCTATCGCCATCCCCTCAGCTGAGACGATATGCCCCAAGTACTCTACGTGTGGCTTACCAAACAGGTATTTCTTCTTATTGGCACAGAGCTGTTGGTCCTGTAACTCATGTAACACTGCCTGCAGATGCCATATGCTCCTCCATACTGCGACTGTATATCAGTATGTCATCGAAGAATACCATGACAAATCTCTCGAGGTAGGGCCGGAACACCTTGTTCATCAATGCATGGAATTTGCTGGAGCATTCGTCAAGCCACGACATGACAAGGAACTCATAATGCCCCTCATGAGTCCTAAAGGCGGTCTTGGGCACGTCAGCTACCCTCATCCGTATCTGGTGATAACCTGACTTGAGATCAATCTTGGAAAAACATGCAGCCCCATGGAGCTCGTCAAGAAGCTCATCGATCACTAGAATGAAAAACTTATCGAGGAGGGTTTCCTTATTCAGACACCTGTAGTCCACACAAAATCTACAACTGCCATCCTTCTTCTTTACCAGCAAAACTAGGCTGGAAAATAGACTCACACTCGGCTGAATCACTCCTACCTACATCATGTCCTCTACTAACATCTCGATCGCATCTTTCTGCACCTTGGGGTATCTGTAGGGATGCGCACTGATGGGATACATGACCTTCCGCAAAACAATGGCATGCTCGTGGTCTCGGGGTGGTGGTACTCATTGTGGGGTCGGAAACACATCCTCGTGCTGGCTCAAAAGTTGCTCTATCTCTGGTGCCACTGCCTGGGTGTGATCTCCCACCTATTCTACTGCGGCCACCGCCTGTAGCTCTACCAGATATCCTCCTACTGCCGTATGTATAGCTCGTGTCAGGGCCTTATAGGACACTAAAGAATGACAGAGGCTGGGGGTCCCCCTACAAGACTACTATTCTCCCCTCATCCTAGTACTCCAACCTAATCCGTTTCCAGTTTGTTTTGGTTTCCACTAATGTCTGCAGCCACTTCATCTCCAAGATGACATCAATGCTCCCTAACTCCAAGAGAAGGAAATCCGTGACAATCTGCACTGCACCCCCTGCATCGTCACGATCACACCTCAGCAGACGCCGCTGCTGTATGTCACCTGTCCCGTGCCCAACCTTACTCCGTATCTCCCGGTGTCGCCTAACTGCAGACTCTGCTCTTCCACCAGCATGCTGGAGATAAAATTGTGGGTGGCCCCACTGTCGACGAGTACCACCACATCATGTCTGCCTACTTGTCTCACCAATTTCATGGTGTGGTTCGACTTGAACCCCACCGCAGAATTGAGGAATACCTCCGCCAGGTCTAAGTGCTGGTGCTCCTGCTCCTCCTCGTCCTCTCCAGCCTCTAGTACGACCACATCACCCTCCTCCTCCTCATTCACTATCAATATCTGGAGGGTCCGATCCCCGAAGTGATGCCGTAGAGTAAATTTCTCATCACATTTAAAGCACAGTCTCTTAGCCCGCTTGTCCTGAATCTCCACCTCGGTCATCCGTTGTATCTGCCCCTAGTCACTGCTCCGGCCGCTGCTCCGGCCTCCTGTCCATGTTGCCTGCGGCAACTGCAATAGCTCCCTGGGTAGTAGCAGCCATCTGTCCCCCTGCTGGAGCCTGCCCCCGAAAGGCGGTGCCTCCCCATGCCCCCACAGACCCTCCTCTCAGTCTCCTGATGGTCCTCCACCATTCTAGCTGAAGTCATCATCTCTCGCAGACCCACAGGCTTCAACTGTCTCAATCCAAATCTAACAGTGGGCTTCAGCCGTTTCATAAAACAGCCCTCTAAAGATTCACCTGAGACCCCTCGAACTCGGTGGCAGAGCGATTCAAACTTCCTAATGTACTCTCCCACGCTCCCTTCATGCTTCAATGAATATAGCCACTCATAGACTCTCCCAAGCTGTACTGTGCCAAACCGCTCCATTAGAAGAGTGGCGAACTCCTCCCACGTCCGAAAAGACTGCTGCTGTTGTGTCCACTTAAACCAACCTAAGGCCTCTCCCTCCAAGCAGACTCCTACCGTCCGAAGCCAGTCCTCCCTGGTACCGCTAACACATCAAAGTATCTCTCCACTCGGTACAACCAGTCATCAGGGTCTCCGCCCTCAAAAACGGGCATCTTCAGCTTCCTCGGCCGACTCTCCCCAGCAAATCCTCCTCTGTCCTACGGTTGATCATGGTGTCTCGGCTGGAACACATGTGGTCTGTCAGGAATGTACCATATGGCCGGATCTCGTACGCCTCCGTGTGCTCCGTCCCACTGCTAGTCTCCCCGCTCATCTCCATGTGGGTACTCATAATCCCCTGATAGGCTCTAGGGGCACCCTGAAGTCCTCTCCAATCTCCTGTCACACCCCCGAAAGGTGGGGGCTGAGCCAGCGGGCCTCCAAGGTGCTGTTGTCGCCCTCCATACCGCTGAAATCCTTCCTCGGGCCCCACCGGTGACTGAAAATATGGCATATGAGCTGTTCGGGCCCAATAATGGCCCCCATGTGGTCCTGACAATGTCGGAGGGGCTGTCGGGCCCCCAGGAGGTTCGGCGGGCCCCTGGAGGTCGGACGGGCCTCGGAAGGCGGCGTGCGAGTTGGGCGAAGCCCCCAAGGGGGCGGCAGGACCTGTCGGCCCCAGTTTTGGGCCGGTGGGCCCCGCCACTGCCCCAGGGGGCCACCGAATGCCCTGGAGGGGCGGGCGGCCCTGGCCGCCCCTCCCGGGGGTTCGGCGCAACCCCCAGGGGCTGTTGGAGGGGTGACCGCCCCGGTGGTCGGTGATCCTCCTCGTGGCAGTGAGGTGGCCGGGAAAGCCTCTCAATCTTCTAGATCTGCTGTGTTGCGATGATCGTGCGGATAAAGGCCTGTGTCTTCGACATCTTCAGGAACCCCTTTGGTAAAAATCACATTTTATCTTTCCTCGTCGACAAAGGTGGCTTCTTTATGCTTGGATTTAGCTTTGGGTTAAGATTTGCTATCATTGCCGCTAATTCCTGCATCTGAGATCTACTTGTCGTCATAGCCTCCGTCACCGTGTGATGCCCTCCGTCACTTCCTTTTTCCCTTCGTTAATCTCCTCGCTAATTTTACTTTCAAACTTCTCTTCCAATAAGTCAATCTGCTCATTGGTTCTTGTGTTCGCCATGGATCGTAGAAGCTCTGATACCAAATGGATGCGTTTAGGGCTTTCTGTGGGGATAAAGGCAGGATTTTTATGGATGTGGACTAATAAAAATAGGATTTTTAAACTATAATTAATCTAGGGCTAAACTAACAATAGGAATTGAAAGAAACAATTGCAAGAAAGTAATCTAGGATTCTAGATAGGAAAAAGACTCACAAATCAATTCTTCGATAAACTCCTTAGAGCCGGCCGGCCCTTGTTTTGGGGGGGATTAGCGAAATAGGAAATTACTAAACGACCCTCCTTCGTAGTTACGAAACTACAAGTTCGACCCCAGGCCCTTGGTGGACCCAAGTCGCCTCCTTCTTTGATAAACCTGAACCAGCTGTGCCCCCTATGGTTCCCACGCCTCCTCTGGGTGTTCACGTGCCGCATCAGCGCCCCTATCCAGCCCCCTGCAGTGGGTCCAACAGGGGCTGCATCCCCTGTTTTACTGCCAGACAGATCTGGCGCTCATGTTTTGTCTTCCTGGATTTCGGGGGTCGATGTCTTTCATCGTGAGCTCCTACTCGTCCTCCGCATAATACTCATCGACGTCGTAAAGCCTCCTTTCTTCGTATCCCACCATCTTCTCCTTTCCCTTCTCCAAAGCCATCATTTTTGGTCAAAATTAGGGTTTCATATCTCGTCGATTGCTTAGCCATCATGAACGCCGAAAGTTGTTTTGAAAGTTGCGTTTAGGCTTGCGTGATGTCCTCAATCTTTTGTCCCACCGAAGCAAACTCCTTAGCTGTTGCATCCTTATCACAACCCACTGACGCCCTAATTTCCTTTATGATTTTCCTCAAGTCTTTAATCTCGCCATCGAACTATTCATCTAAAGCATAGTTCTTGTCTTTTGATCTCATCGCCGATATAGATCTCACCTCTCTGATACCACTTGACAGGATTTTTATAGGTTTTTGATGATAAAAATAGGATGTTTATGAGTTTTCTAGGGTTTGGATGGATAAGGATAGGATTTTTCGTGGAAAGACGGTGTTTTTGGTGGAAAGATAGGATTTTTGGAGCTAGAAAGTAGAGAATTGAAATAAAAGTGATGTTTTTATTAATAATAAATTGAAAGCAAAGGATTACAAGGATAAAGTTGAGACCTTTCAAGAGATCTCGCTCTCCTAAGCTGCATATTCAAGAGAGGGCCGTGCTCTCCAATGGAAAGAGGGATAATCTCACCTCAAACAAGTTTTCTTCTTCAAATCAAGCATAAGAATCCCTAATACCCCTAGCCCCTATATATAATAAACTAAAAATATAAAAACACAAAAAAGACACTAAAACTGGAAAGTACTAAAAGGCCTCTAGAAATCCGAAAATTATGAAAACATCCCTAACGGACCAAAATTGCAAATCTATCAGAAGATAATGAAACATGTGGCTTAGTTGTAAAGAGACTTGTTTCCAACACATATATACTGTAAAATTGGTTTTTGTGGGAACGGCAAGAAGTGAAAGGGTTCATAAGCAAGAGATGCACCTGGGTTAAAACTAAATACACATACGTGTGTATACATGTAAATGTATGTAACAATATAACTCCTTCAAATTCCTATAAAATTCTTCAGGATCCAATAAAATTCGCACCATTTCTGCGAAGTTGTATTTCATTCTAAGCATCTAATGAAGCTTACACCTAGCATACCACGTCGAAGAGCAATACATCAGTTCTCATGCCACGTAGAGAAGTGATCCATGTTCCTGGTATTTTTAGTGTGTGTACAAACCAAACTTCAGTTTAAGGGGGAGTGGGGGACAATGGCTGGTCTCTTTGGTTCACTGCAGAAGGTGGATACGCTAAAATTCAATCAAAACATGGTGCCAGGCAATGATCACAATGTGCGACAACTTGTTCAAGATAGCCTAAGCGGGGGAATAAGGAATATGTGAAAAATAAACAATGAGAGATACAATTTTAAATTATGAAAACCTTCAATGTGACAATTTCTCGTGTACAACTTAAGTATCTAGATTTATCTGGATTTGTTGTCTTGTATTCAGGTGGATTTCCAGTAGTTGGAAATAAATAAGAAATCAAAGTAGAGTTGGAAAATGAGTTTGATACTTCTATTCCGATGTATCAAAAAAATGAGTTTTATACCCAAAGAATTTTATATGATATGATTCACAACGAAAGGAAATCTCTCTAATGGAATTTCAGCCTCTATGATCTACTGGCCTTTTCTATGATGATTAGGGTTAAATAAACTACGTCAAAGATCGCATCAGCAATTTGTTTCTTAAAAGAAATTTGTAGATAAAGACTCGCATGCCCAAGAGGAAGAAAAAGAAAGGATGATTGAGGAAAAAAGCTTATGGATTCATACCTCTAAATCAAAGATGTGTGGTTTTCAGTTTTTACCGAGAGAGAGAGACATCTTGACCAAACAGTGGTTTTTTCATCAAGCAGCGAGTTTCCCTCAACGTGTTTACCTGGGATTGATTTAGAGGAAAATTTAGTACTCTCATGATCCTGTACTGGAGTTTTTAGCGAAGAGTTGCCCTTTTGCACGCTATGTTCTCCCAATGCTTTGTGTGGATGTTGGCCAGGTTTGGCTAAACTGTGATACCTTGCTTGCGTCCATATTGAACTATTATTCTTGCATGCAATGATTAAGTTATGTTGAGTGATCATGCTCCCCTCCAAAAACCCAATGGTAGGTGCCTTGAAAGATGCTGATGTTTTAGAAGATTTAAATATTAATGTTGACAGATTGTGAATCCTGTGTTGGCATCCTCCAGTATTCTGACTTTTCTAGAAATAAATGTGTCATTAGGTTTATATGCTTATTCCTTTTGGTAACAAACATTTTCATATAATATAGCATAGTACATTTTCCCCTTTCCAGTAGGACAAGGCAAGTGTATCGATCTGTTAGAAGAAAATTACTTTTGACACTTTTTGTGATTATATTAATTGATCTTGCTCACTGGACATCGAATTATTCCCAAATTATTACCAGTTCCGAATTATTCCCAGTTCCCAATTTACGTACTCTAACATATGAGGTTAGAAAAATATAGACATCAAAGCCCACATGTATAATCAACATATAAAAAATAGAAAGAAGCTAACCTTAGGTAGGCCAGAACTTCCACTTGTATACATGATGAAAGCAACATCGGTGCTTGATGGTAAACTCGGGTGCGCAGGATTCTCTTTGCCAAGCCTTTCAACTTCACTAATCGATAGTACTTTCCAATAGTTCATATCCGAGACGTCAGATCCAGGAGTCTCATCTTCAAAATAAATAACATTTTTTATACTCTCTAAGCTTGAGCTTATTGCCTGCAGTTTCTTCAACTGCTTTGAATCACAAATGAGAGTTGATACTTGTGTCTGCGGCAAAAGCATGAACAAAAATCAGAACAATTATACCCTCCTGGCAAACTATTGAATGATTAATTGTTTGCTGACCAATAATGCATACAATTGCTTCTCATATGGGAAAACCAACATTAAGTGCAAGTAAATATAGGAACACTGTAGGAATTTTGATGTGAAATGTACCTCTCTAGAACATATACACATGCATGCATACATTTCTATGCTCCAAGCATTATCATATAATGCTGACGTGGGCTGTGGAAAGAAACACCGTACTCAAAGCTCTATGGAAAATTTAGTGAACTTTCAGAACCAACAAATGCTAAGCATCCCACTTAGCCAAGAAGATTGTGGACAAGAGAGAACTCTCCACTGAGCCTAACATGCTAGCTGGTGCATAAGGAGAACTTAACTTATTGTGCAGCATAAGCTCATGCAACCGAGAAGAAATACTTCAAATTTCTCTTAAACTGGTAAAAGAATCCAGGAGAAGGGACAAATATGATAACGTTCCTACACAGAACTCAATTCATCTCTGAGATATGGTAATATCAACCAAAGAGCCAAAGGAAGAGATGTTCTCAAATGGATATGCATGCACAAAATTTTTGCAAGGCAAGATGATTGTGTTGGTGTAAGCCTTATTCATGCATATGTGCATTGATGCAAAACAATGTCCAAAAAAGAATCCTTCTCACCTATCTACATTGACGCTGTTGTAAGAAAAATCATAAACAATTTTTTACGGCAAAGAAACTTTAAAACACTTATTCATATATACCATGTACATGATACACAATATCACACCTCAAAGTCAAAGTCAGTAGGTTATTGAAAATCTTAAAGAAAAGACAGATATGTTACAAATATCCTTACAAAGAAACACAAGGATCAAATGGAGAGTTATTTGTTTAATCAAAAAGTCAGGCAATAAGGCCATAACACTGAATGTTCGGATGAAAGCTATCAAGGCAAGCATAAAGCATGCAGATCCATTGTATGTGTAGGGCATAGTCCAGCAGGAAAGCATGACCAGAAACTTCGGCAGGGGCAACATTGGTTAACATGGGTTACTTATGTTTCATTTCATTTCCCAGTTATGTTTCTGACTTATCTGTTAGTTCTTGGGTTGTTTTGATGATGATCAATACATTATGTTAGTGTACTAATTAATCTTATGTTTTAGTCTCAGTTTATCTTAATGATTATATGTTGATGAGTCAAATCATAAAGCTTGAAGGATGATACAATGGATATCTTAAAGACCTCTAAGAGTGATGTATTGTCAATGCTTTGAAGATGATGGGAAGACTCAAGGCATCAAGAGCTTGAAGACTAGACTTTAGGAGTAGCTATTGTAATCCATGTATTTTATTACTTGCTTCTTTCCTTTTGAGTCATAGGAAATATGTAATACCTTGATTAGATGGTCATACTCATTCATGCATATGCATAAACATCTTAGTGAACCTTAGGATCGTTACAGAAATCAATCCAATAGGTTTCACATGCCAAAAACTCAATTGAAATTTCTGGACTTCCAACAGGCACCTATTGAAGGCATAACAGGCGCAAGGTGGTTCACCAGGCGCCTGGCCATCCTTCAACAGATGGATGTTATATAATTGCTATAGTCAATTTTTTGACTCTTTACTTGAGCATCTGGTACAGGCGACCGAAGTATAATTAGCAGGCGACCGAAGTATAATTAGCAGGCGACTGAAGTACAATTTGCAGGTGCCTCTACAGTCACCTGGTGAACCAAAGTGCATAACTTGATATTTTAAGCTTCAATCCATCTTGTGTGACAGACGACTGAAGTACATTTGTCATGCGCCTGTTAACCATCAGGCACCTGGATGTTGATCATTAGTTGCCTGGTACACAAGTGCGTAAGTTGTCTTTTTCCAGCTCAAATCCACCCCGTGTGACAGTCGCCTGATGAAGCCTTGACAGGCGCCTGCACAGTGGTATATACGCCTGTGTAGTCTTTGACAGTCACATCTCCTGTCTCAGATTATAACCGTTGGTATTATAGAGCCGTTACATCAGGCGCCTGTCTCTTTGACGTCAGTTGCCTGTTCTAGCCGTTAGACTCAGAATTCTGTCTGTTCTCTTGGACTGTTTTCGGTTGTTTTGAGAGCTTATTTAAGCTAGTATGAGTGTGATTTTTTGACACTAACTCCTACTCATAGACATCATTTTGGAGTGTCAAAAATTCTAAGAGAGAGCTTCATTCCTATCATTTTCTTTCTTTCTCTCCCTTGAGCTTCTTATTCTTTCATGAAGTGAAATCAAAGCTCAAAGGGATTTCTTCAAATGATTTCAATCTCATTCCTTTCTTGGAGAACATCTTTCTTCTCTTCATTCTTACACTCAATTGAGAAGTGTTAGGGTTCATTTCTAGAAGAGAGAAAGATCATCAAGTGCAATCAAAGACTACATCTCAAGTACTTGGTTTCCACACTTGCATGCCTCCTTTTTCACATTGGTAAGATCATTTCAAGGCATAGTTAAGTGTTATTTTGTTTCATATTTTTGTGTGAAACCCTAACTCTCTCTGTGAGAGTTAGTTTCTCCCTTTGTGGGAGGTTATGTCCTTCTGTAGGACTAACCCTTGTGTAAGGTTTGAGTTCTCCTTTGTGGGAGTGAGTGAGAGTGTCCTTGTGTAGGATTAACCCTTGTGTAGGGTTTGAGTTCTCCTTTGTGGGAGTGAGTGAGAGTGTCCTTGTGTAGGATTAACCCTTGTGTAGGGTTACCCTTGTGTATGGTTTGTATTCACTACCTTGTGTAAGATTAATAGTGAATATTGGTACAGCTGGATGTACCCAAATTTGTGGAACCAGGATAAAATTCTTTGTGTTTGCGATTGTTGTTATTGAGCATACTCTTAAATTTTCGCTGCTTATTGTGCCTTAATTTCAGTAATGTTTAATTAAGCATTTTGCTTGCCTTTACACTATTCACCCCCTCTAGTGTATTGTGTAGCCCCGATAGGTCCTTACACTATCAACTTATGTTTCTCACCTATCAGCACATAATTATTCATTCTACATTTATTTTCACACACAAAAAGATATCACAAGCATCGATGATGGATGATGTGCACAACAAAAGAATATTGTTAGACATTTCTTTTTTAAGTTTAAAAATAATAATATTTGTTACTTGAATTATTATTTCCAAACTAAACCTTAGAATAGAGGTAAATGACAAATAATAACATAACACATCTGTCACCTATGAAAAATACTCCAAAATAGATGGCCGTTCTTCTTTTTTTCCTTTTTTATAGGTGATGGCAGGTGTTGTGTGTGGGTGGTTTGATTTTTAATTTTTATATTATCTTTTGATGTCTTTTATTTCTTTTATTTATTTAGTGTGCATGTTAGGTGTGTTGTCTCTGCGCGCGCGGGGGGGGGGGGGGGGGGTGGTTGGGTGGTTGGGGGGTGGTTTCTTGTTGGAATAAGAGGGAACAAGATGTTCATCCCAGATCGTTTAATCAGACCAGTATGTATAACTGAAGTAGTAAATGCAAATATCATCACCTCGTTAAGTGAGTGGATAAGCGCGTCATCACCTAGAGATGCATAGATTGTCGCAACAGCTATATTTTGACGGAAGCATCCCTGACAAAAAATAACTCAGTGTTAATATGTTTCTTATGCGAAAAATGCTTAAATATATATATCAAACGATCCTAGAAAAACAATGATGCAGAACCTACAGTAGCTGTATGTATGCCGGTACTAAAAGGGAGACACATCACTTACTGCTAGTCTCCCCATTTACTGACCAAATATTAAGATTGAGATTTTTTTTTTGCTAACATATTACATTGGTTTACCGCATGACGTGTTCACCCAAGCATTCCTCATTATAAGCGTTAAACATTGATGGATTTTATGTACTGTACAAACTGAACAAGCAGACAGCAGACATGCAGACTGCTTCACATGCATCTGTATTTCTGCAACTACAAAACTGTTGACAAACATGGGGTCCTAACCAGCAGGCCCCCAACATGAGTTGTTGAGTACTCCACAACCAAGCAAGTATTGGAAAAAGCAACAGTTATATATGCTCCACCCAACCTTATCTTATCAAATGGGTGGATTCAGCAAATCAAGTTATAATCGAAGCATGTTGGCTGTATTGCAAGGCGTAAAGACAGAAAGCTATGCCCAAGATAGAATTTGAAACTACCTGGAATGCAATGAACCACTCAGCTCTGGTATCTGCAAAAATTGCAGCACGACCACCTGGTCCATGTCCCAATTTGGCAAGCCCGGATCCAAAATTGCAAGCTCGATCAAACGTTTCCCCATAAGTATGCCACTCATATTCCCCCAGATGCAGCTTCTCAAATTTCTTCCCACCACCAGCCTCTACAAACTCCCTTGAGATCGTCTTTCGCGTTCCAAGCAACCGCTTCTGAGAATGTTTTCTGCAGGCCTGCTCGAAGAGAGCCGCCATTGTTGTGGCGCCATCCCAAGGAACTTCGACTAATGAGGTGAATCTACTGTTCCTCATTAAAATGCCGGTCTCGCCACTTCCATCTACTCGCACTGCACGCTGCCTACCCTTCTTCCTCGAACATATTGAGGAAAATACCAAAGGTATGGTAATAGAAACGATGGCTGCAACAACAATGCCCTGAAAGCCATATGCTTTCTCGAATTCCATGAAACTTGTGGAAATTCTCGTGTACACTGGCACGCCTTTCTCAGCAGCATCCATTATCCTGCTCCAAATTTGCCAAAGAGAATGTTAACATGACCATACCACAAGAACAAAGTGAAATTATCAAGATTCAAATTTAATCGAAGTCGCACTTTGACAATGGACGGATAAATGCTAACCATCAAACAAATCGCCACCTAATTTAACTCCATTTCAATTTTGCTGAAGGATCACGGTGAACTCATCAGATCAGCTTCTACATTCATATCAAAGAAACAAAAACATCTAAAATTGGGTGCAAAATTTTCAACTCAAAGATCTTCCCGATCATAAGTTCGCAAAATCAAATGCGAACCCTAAAATTTGTCTGGATAAAATGCACTAGAAATTAGAATCACACCATATCATGACAAGCTTTCAGAAACCTCATTCACACCGCGAAGATCTATATCCGGTAAAAAAACGGGAATAATTCAAAATTTACGGTACGAATCAATATATTCATCTGATCGGTACAGAATGAAATTGTAACTAAATCTGAAAATTAATTTACCACAAAAATTCGACGCCGTCTCCTTCTTCTCTGATGTGATTCTTGCTACGAGAAAGGAAAGATCGCCTCCGAGAGAACTTCCGCAGCGTGACGAGTATCGTATGATTAATGTGTCATTTTACCCGAGATTGAGGGTAGAATTGTAAATCTCTGACTCCGTAAATCCAAGTGCTGCTAGTCACGTAACGTATTTTGCCAAACATATTACATTTATTAACAAGTGTACCATTACCTTTTATCAGTTTACCGAAGGGTATGGCGAACCTGTAAATAAATGCAATATGCTTGTCAAAATACGTAATGTCATAAGGAGCGCTCAATCCACGTGTCTAATATACCACCCCCGCGATCCGACACGTGGCTCGCTTTTGAGTTGTGGATGCGGTGGGCCCCCAGATCCCGCAGCGGGACACGGTCCGAGGTTGCGATTCTCGGTTGCGGGCCTAGCGTGGGGCCCACATTAAGGGTCCCAACGGAAAATCTAGAAAATAGTCCCCTTGAAATTTCTGTGATATACATTTCAGCCCTTAAAATCTTGAAATTGGATTAAAAAATTTAGAAAAACAATTACTTGTTATGAATAGGACCCATTGGGCCTATTGGGTATCCACCCACATGAGTACCCATTATGAATACTATATAAAGGAGGCTAGGGGTTTCCTAGCATCAACCCTTCTCCAAATCTGTTTCTCGTTCATAACACGTTATCAGCACGATCACGCTCGTAGGAGGAGACGGCGGCTCGCGGGGAAGGAGATCCATCAATCGCTCAGATTCAAGAAGATCGTAATCTTCTCAACGGGGAGCGAAAAGGGCATCCTTCACCAACTGTCGCCTAGATTCCTCGTCGAATCTAGAGGTAAAAATCAAAACTTTTTAGATCTAAACTTGCTTTTCTCATTAGATCTGCATGTTTTAGGATCAAAAAGTTTAAAAACACGGTAAAAATCAATTTTTTTTAGATCAGCATGCCTAAAAACAATAAAAATCTGTTTTTTAGCAATCTGAATACTCGAAAAATCCGTTTTTTTTACCCCCAACCTTAGATCCAAAAATCCGCACGCCCATAGGGCGAAACGGCGGCGCTTTACAAGCGCCGCCGGCGCGATTTTCACGCTGCGGCCTGAAGCCGCGGCCAGCAGCCGCCACGGCGGCCGCGTTTCTGCGCGGCTAGCCGTCGCGGCGACACGCCGCGGGCCCCCCCTAGGGTTTTCTGAAACCCTAACCCTAAACGGGCCAACTTTTCGGGGGAGGCCCAAATTAACCCTAATGGGTTGTTTTCATGGCCCAAAAGGCCAGAAAATTAGCTCATTTACATAAATAGTTTTTCTTCTTTTATTTTTGGCCCTAAAAAGCCCAAAATAATTAAAAGAAACTTTAAAGGGTTTTTAAGCGGTAAACAAAACATTAAAATGTGGATCAAAAGGTAAAAGTTTTCAAAAATAAATTTTTGCACGTCACACACGTTCGATTATTTAAATTAATCTGTACATGCCTCTGATTGATTATCTGCGTGGTTGTATATTTCCAATATATTATCTGCGTGGATGTGCAAATTAGGCTATGTTTTTAGGGATCAGCCAGGTTTCCGACACCTTTTAATTTCCTGCAATTTTTCTTTTTTTTGAGAGAAATTTGTAAGTGAGGATATAAATGTAAAAAGAAGACCGAAGGACACCAAAAAGGAGCTGAAGGCGTACGCACAATGAAGATAGAGGCTTCTCTCTGAAGTTCCCGAGTTGTATTTTATTCTTTCATGCTATTTTTGATGTAACTTCGGACTGTACTTCTCTTTATTTCGGTGTCGGCTGGCTGATCCCCATAGTCCTAAGTCATTTTAGTTTTCATTGCTTATGCATTAATTGCGAGGATGTTAATTATTTTAATACCATGTTAATGTTACAATGAAACTGTCAAAAAGCATGCTAAAATCACTTTAATATAGTTCAACGCCTATTGCTAGACTATATACATGCGATAAGTTTTCTTTAAAAATGCATGCAGCATATAAATAGCATGTGTACATCATACTTGTTTCATTCAATTGAAAATAATCTTTAGTTTACATGCTTTACATTATATGTATGATGGGCTCATGATATGATGATATTTATGACAATAAGACAATAATGATTTCAAAAAAGTTTAATATCCACTTTGACAAAATGAACCTGAAGTTCAAAATCAAATCAAAAGTCAACACTCTCTCTCCCTAATAAAATAAATACGATGGTTTATGTGAAAATTATAATTGCTATCTTTATAAAAGATGCACACTTTGCGGTAAACAGATATATAAGATCCATGATCTATATAATCCAATATGGACACCAGAAGTTTTCCATAATACCGCTAAACTCTTTAAAAGAGTACTCTCCTTTATTTTTACAAGGAAATATTTTTTTTCTAGCCTTGAATATAAGCATACGCCTGAAGTCGTGGCTTAATGAATAAGTGAGAAATATATTACGCACCCACGTATTTGTTCCCCTCTGAGCATGGTAAACTATCCACATAAAATTTGAACGACTCAAGTAAATGGCCTGAAGCTATACTCGAGCATTCAAATAGACTTTTTAAAAGTCCCTTATTAATTAGAAAAGTGGAAGTATAAATAATTTGCTCAAACCCCTGCTTATGTCTCCTTAGCAAGACTAATTTTCATTGTCCTTTATAAATAAGGAATATTGAAATCAGGGGAAGTTCAGGATCAAACATGACCTGAAATAAAAATAAAGAAAACTCAAAACAGGGGAAGTCTTGGATTAAAATGGGAAAGGGAAGATACGATATACCTCGACATGGAGTAAGCAATGTCAAGCCAAAATCAGACCGGAAGTTTTGATTAGAGCCATAATGTTTTTGCAAACATGGATGTGCATTAACTTATGCCATATAAAAATACATACATATCTAGTCAAACGACGAAAGTCTAATTGACCTTATGTATATTTAGCTACTCACCGAGGACAAATAAACTTTGAAATCAAAAATAATTTGTTGTTATAACATAAGTCTTAATGAGCATAATTATTGTTGTATGTTTTCAAGAGCACACATCACACTATGTCACTTGTTGACTTATCATCAGTATTATCCTCTTGTAGTTTTAATACATTTTATTTTACTGCGTATGTTTTGCTATCTTCAATACCCCTAAAAAATAAAATGAGGATGTCATATACTCTCTGAAACTTATACAGTTTCAAAAAGGATATTCGTCAAAACGAAATCTCTAATGACTCAAGAAATAAATGAAGCCTGAAGCTTTGTCCCAAAATGATCCGCACAATAGTCAAAGTGAAGATGTAATCCTTCACAATTTGAACACAGTTCAACTATTACCGGACAAAATTAACTTGAGCATTTTAATGGACTTTTCAAAAGTGCCACATAAATTCAAAAGAGGAATTATTTTGGAACACCAGAAGTGTCCAGAATCGACCAACTTTGGATCGATATCACCCTGGAGTGATGATGCAAGACATCATCAACCAGACGAAGATTCTTCAAAAAGGGTGAAACTTTCATTGTCCTATTCAAAAAGGAAAAATGATAATGAGATCATCTCCATTCACATGGACCTTGACTCTCCCCACTTCCTCAAATGAATTTAAGATGATATACCATCATCATTAAAGATAATGAAGACCTTTAGGTCTCTTGAGAGTATTTAAGGGATATAAATAGGCTTCGTCCACTCCCTTAACCGGACTGATGATGTACCCTTGGTGTACTCGTCAATATATCCTCTAAATAAATGGTCATTATCCAACCACATTCTTTTATAAAATGGTGGTAACTTTGGATAACACTGGGAAATTTAAATGTTTTACAACTGGAAAAATAATGAACACCCTGAAGCTTGTGTTCACACCCAAGTATGGGTAATATAAATCATTAAAATGATTTAAATGGATTTCTTATCCATTAAAAATCCAGTTGTAGGTGACCACATGGGAACATGCAATTACATTGCAAACCATCAAAACGCCTCCTTAGAACCTATTTATATGAGTCTGATCAACTCATACAAAAAGTTTCCAAAAACCCCTGACGGGGGAAGCGTTTAGAGCACATCTTATAGATTGTGCCATGATGAGTAGACACCCCCATATCACCACTATAGACCATCAAAATGCAGAACTATTTATCGGAAGTAAATATCCCAGATAAATAGAGTCTGAACACTCTGAACAGGGGAAGCATTCAAATTCACTTCCCCTAAGACGTGCATTGATGACCCTATTTTAAAGATTTGATGAGATCCTGAAGATCCCTCACAACTTTAATGTCCCAGCATCAGTTTCAACAGAAATACTATAATCATCCATGAGCCTGAAGCTCAAATGACCATTTAAATCATTAATACCTATGATCTGGTTATCATGAATTGTGATGAGATCCTGAAGATCCACACCTATGAAACTGTTAAAACAGTTATCAGACATAGTTACTGACAATATAGATATTGTCAAAACTTTCACATCCCTGCTACTAAAAATCCAGCTAGGATTGACATACCAAATATATTGGATGCAATCCACCAGTAGCAGAAGTGGATATCCTCAATGGATGAGAGGACATACCACTAGGCTCCAAAAAGAGAGATCTACTCCTGGAGACCGAAAAAAACAATACCACCACAGGAAAGTGAGCTCAAATCCAGAACCTTATTGCAACTTGGTTGCTAAGGACCAATTCTGGATCTGTCCATATTCTTTACCCGTCCCAGAACCTTCACTTCTTTAACGCGTCGTGAAGGAGACACCTCTGGGAGAAATCAAATGATTATAGTACGTACGGGGTGAGTTTTGGACAAGAAAGAACACATTTTGTCGACAAATTCTCTCATATTTCATTTTGCCAGTTAAATATAAAATATCGTTTCCACAACTCTGCTTTGCCTGAAGCAAAGATAGAGATTTGGCCAAATTATAATAATGTGGAATGAGGCAATAATAAGGTGAGCTGGACTCACTTATGAAATATGAGGTGTTGGACCTGAAGTCCTGGTATCAAAAATGATATCAAATCCTGTGGGATAACTGAGTATTGAAGGAGAATTAAAATAAAATCGTTAACTATAAGCATTTTAATTTGCTATAGTTTTTAGAGGTATAAATCGCTCAAACCAGGAAGTAATCAAGTAAGATGAGCTGAACTCACTTACAAGATGAATCTGATGCATCGACTGGTTTATGTCAAGGCGTAACCCAACGAATGGCAAAAGGAGGGAATTTTTGGTTGATGTTGCTATTGGATGTGACAACATCACCGATATAAAATTTCTTCAACTGCATGTACAAATTTTTTTCTTTACTTTCCTTTTCTTTTTGGGACACATATTAATAATATGATTAAAGGAAAGACAACCTAGACAGAGATCCTTAAAGGACTCATACTAAAAGGTTGTTGTTTGCACCTCTTATAAACAGTATTGTTCTTAAGAGAGCAAATTAAAAGAATTGAGATTATCTTAAATAACTCAAAATACTATCGGATCTCCTGAAGAGAAATTACCGAAATATCTGTTAAAGCCTATCTATCAGATATGATATGATATGAAAAGCCCTAGCTAGGCATAAATTCTAGGCTTACCGAATATAATCATCCTGAAGATGAACTATCATCCTGAAGATGACATTAATCATCTTGAAGATGAACAATCATCCCGAAGATGAACTATTATCCTGGAAATGAACAATCATCCTGAAGATGACGTTAATTAATCATCCCGAAGATGAAAACTTCATACAATGAAGATTGATGAAGAAACATTAAATTCATTCTCCACCAAATACACCTACTTGGTTGTATGGATATACATTAAAAGACCCCTTTCCGTTAGCTGGAAGAGGGGAAGAATATATATGGTCCAGAAGTACCTTAAGTGTCTTTGAAACACTCTTTTACCTGGCCAACTGCATGCGTCTCTTTTGAGCGTTAGCAGTATAGCTATTAGCCAGGTACAGTGCAGTGCCCCCAGCGCGCCACTGGACCAGAGATATGTAGCTTCTGCGCTATCTCCAAGGGTCGAGGAAAAATCCTCTATGTTAAATGTATTTGCATATGCAGGTTACAGATCATCGCGATGAATGGCATAAACGGGACGTCCACCTCCTGAAGATCTACACAGAATCCTTCCAAGTCTACATCCTTCCACCATTCCGAGAAGCTCATCACCCAAGGAGCAGCTCAAGAACATACAATGCCAGGTCCTGAAGTACCTCGCAGACAATGACGATTGAGACGTGGAGCTGTCTACCAAGTTTGCTAGCACTCTTTTAGTTTCTGCTAATGCCTTATATGAGTGAAACTTGTATAGATGAGTGATGCTTGTCCTTTACTTTTGCTTTCGGAATATGCTGATGAGATGGATGTATAGACACATAGGAGATAAATGTATAGATATATAGGAGATCTGCAAGCCTGAAGCTTGATCAGATTAGGGGGAGTCAACTGTAAAGTTGTACTCTTTTTCCTTGGCTAGTGGTTTTTCCCACAGGGTTTTCCATAGTCAAGGTTTTAATGAGGCAACCACATTGACTCTGGATCCAGAAGTATCCACCCCTCGACACATCCCCAAATCAGGGGAAGTTATGGAGTGATGTACTCTTTTCCCTTCGCTATTGGTTTTTCCCACAGGGTTTTCCATAGCTAAGGGTTTTTAACGAGGCAGTTACCCTTAACTTGGATCCAGAAGTATCCACCCTTTAAGATACTCAGTAGTACTAATGAATCATTCAGTATTCATAAAGTCGAGTATACCACGTTGGTTGGATAAGGGGAAGTGTTATGAATAGGACCCATTGGGCCTATTGGGTATCCACCCACATGAGTACCCATTATGAATACTATATAAAGGAGGCTAGGGGTTTCCTAGCATCAACCCTTCTCCAAATCTGTTTCTCGTTCATAACAAGAAAAACAATTACTTGTTATGAATAGGACCCATTGGGCCTATTGGGTATCCACCCACATGAGTACCCATTATGAATACTATATAAAGGAGGCTAGGGGTTTCCTAGCCTCAACCCTTCTCCAAATCTGTTTCTCGTTCATAACACGTTATCAGCACGATCACGCTCGTTGGAGGAGACGTCGGCTCGCGGGGAAGGAGATCCATCAATCGCTCAGATTCAAGAAGATCGTAATCTTCTCAACGGGGAGCGAAAAGGGCATCCTTCACCAACCGTCGCCTAGATTCCTCGTCGAATCTAGAGGTAAAAATCAAAACTTTTTAGATCTAAACTTGCTTTTCTCATTAGATCTGCATGTTTTAGGATCAAAAAAGTTTATAAACACGGTGAAATTCAACTTTTTTAATAGATCTGCATGTTTAAAACAATAAAAACTTGTTTTTTAGCGATCAAAATTGTTGAAAAATCCGTTTTTTACCCCCAACCTTTGATCCAAAAATCCGCACGCCCATAGGGCGCAACGGCGGCGCTTCACAAGCGCCGCCGGCGCGATTGTCACGCCGCGGCCATAGACCGCGGCGGCCGCGGCCCTGTGCCGTGGCCTCAGGCCGCGGCGGCCGCGGCCCGAAGCCGCTGCCCCCGTGCCGCGGCCCGCCGCTGCGGCGGCCGCGGCCCGCAGCCACGGCCTGTCGCCTCCACGGCGGCCGCGTCCTGCGTGGCTAGCCGTCGCGGCGACACGCCGCGGGCCCCCCTAGGGTTTCCCCCCCCTAGAGTTTCCGAAACCCTAACCCTAAACGGGCCAATTTTTCGGGGGAGGCCCAAATTAACCCTAATGTGTTGTTTTCATGGCCCAAAAAGGCCAGAAAATTAGCCCATTTACATAAATAATTTTTCTTCTTTTATTTTTGGCCCTAAAAAGCCCAAAATAATTAAAAGAAAATTTAAAGGGTTTTAAAGCGGTAAACAAAACTTTAAAATATGGATCAAAGGTAAAAGATTTTCAAAATAAATTTTTGCACGTCACAATTTAGATTATTTAAATTAATCTTTACATGCCTGTGATTGATTATCTGCGTGGTTGTATGTTTCCAATATATTATCTGCGTGGATGTGCAAATTAGGCTATGTTTTTAGGGATCAGCCAGGTTTCCGACACCTTTTTAATTTCCTGTAATTTTTCTTTTTTTGAGAGAAATTTGTAAGTGAGGATATAAATGTAAAAAGAAGACCGAAGGACACCAAAAAGGAGCTGAAGGCGTACGCACAATGAAGATAGGGGCTTCTCCCTGAAGTTCCCGAGTTGTATTTTATTCTTTCATGCTATTTTTTGATGTAACTTCGGACTGTACTTCTTTTTATTTCGGTGTCGGCTGGCTGATCCCCATAGTCCTAAGTCATTTTAGTTTTCATTGCTTATGCATTAATTGCGTGGATGTTAATTATTTTAATACCATGTTAATGTTACAATGAAACTGTCAAAAAGCATGCTAAAATCACTTTGATATAGTTTAACGCCTATTGCTAGACTATATACCTGCGATAAGATTTTTTAAAATGCCTGCAGCATATAAATAGCATGTGTACATCATACTTGTTTCAATTCAGTTTAATTGAACATAATCTTTAGTTTACAAGCTTTACATTATTTGTATGATGGGCTCACGATATGACGATATTTATGACAATAAGACAATAATGATTTCAAAAAAAATTTATATCATATCCACTTTGACAAAATGAACCTGAAGTTCAAAATCAAAAGTCAACACTCTCTCTCCCTAATAAAATAAATACGATGGTTTATGCGAAAATTATAATTGTTATCTTTATAAAAGATGCACACTTTGCGGTAAACAGATATATAAGATCTATGATCTGTATAATCCAATATGGACACCAGAAGTTTTCCATAATACCGCTAAACTCTTTAAAAGAGTACTCTCCTTTATTTTTACAAGGAAAGATTTTTTCTAGCCTTGAATATAAGCATACGCCTGAAGTCGTGGCTTAATGAATAAGTGAGAAATATATTACGCACCCACGTATTTGTTCCCCTCTGAGCATGGTAAACTATCCACATAAAATTCGAACGACTCAAGTAAAAGGCCTGAAGCTATACTCGAGCATTCAAATAGACTTTTTAAAAGTCCCTTATTAATTAGAAAAGTGGAAGTATAAACAATTTGCTCAAACCCATGCTTATGTCTCCTTAGTAAGACTAACTTTCATTGCCCTTTATAAATAAGGAATATTGAAATCAGGGGAAGTTCAGGATCAAACATGACCTGAAATAAAAATAAGGAAAACTCAAAACAGGGGAAGTCTTGGATTAAATGGGAAAGAGAAAATACGATATACCTCGACATGGAGTAAGCAATGGCAAGCCAAAATCAGACCGGAAGTTCTGATAAGAGCCATAATGTTTTTGCAAACATGAATGTGCATTAACTTATGCCATATAAAAATACATACATATCTAGTCAAACGACGAAAGTCTAATTGACCTTATGTATATTTAGCTACTCCCCGAGGACAAATAAACTTTGAAATCAAATCTATTGTAATAACATAAGTCTTAAATGAGCATAATTATTGTTGTACGTTTTCAAGAGCACACATCACACTATGTCACTTGTTGACTTATCATCAGTATTATTCTCTTGTAGTCTTAATACATTTTAACGCGTATGTTTTGCTATCTTGAATACCCCAAAAAATAAAATGAGGACGCCATATACTCTCTGAAACTTGTAAGTTTCAAAAAGGATATTCGTCAAAACGAAATCCCTAATGACTCAAGAAATAAATGAAGCCTGAAGCTTTGTCCCAAAATGATCCGCACTATAGTCAAAGTGAAGATGTAATCCTTCACACTTTGAACACAGTTCAACTATTACCGGACAAAAATTAACTTGAGCATTTTAATGGACTTTTCAAAAGTGTCACATAAATTCAAAAAGAGGAATTATTTTGGAACACCGGCAGTGTCCAGAATCGACCAAATTTTGGATCGATATCACCCTGGATTATTGATGCAAGACATCATCAACCAGACGAACCCGAAGATTCTTCAAAAAGGGTGAAACTTTCATTGTCATATTCAAAAAGGAAAAATGATAATGAGATCATCTCCATTCACATGGACCTTGACTCTCCCCACTTCCTCAAATGAATTTAAGATGATATATCATCATCATTAAAGATAATGAAGACCTTTAGGTTTCTTGAGAGTATTTAAGGGATATAAATAGGCTTCGTCCACTCCCTTAACCGGACTGATGATGTACCCTTGGTGTACTCATCAATATATCCTCTAAATAAATGGTCATTATCCAACCACATTCTTTTATAAAATGGTGGTAACTTTGGATAACACTGTGAAATTTAAATGTTTTACAAGTGGAAAAATAACGAACACCCTGAAGCTTGTGTTCACACCCAAGTATGGGTAATATAAATCATTAAAATGATTTAAATGGATTTCTTATCCATTAAAACTCCAGTTGTAGGTGACCACATGGGAACATGCAATTACATTGCAAACCATCAAAACGCATCCTTAGAACCTATTTATATGAGTCTGATCACCTCATATAAACAGTTTCCGAAAACCCCTGACGGGGGAAGCGTTTAGAGCACATCTTATAGATTGTGCCATGATGAGTAGACACCCCCATATCACCACTATAGACCATCAAAATGCAGAACTATTTATCGGAAGTAAATATCCCAGATAAATAGAGTCTGAGCACTCTGAACAGGGGAAGCATTCAAATTCACTTCTCCTAAGACGTGCATCGATGATCCTATTTTAAAGATTTGATGAGATCCTGAAGATCCCTCAGAACTTTAATGTCCCAGAATCAGTTTCAACAGAAATACTACAATCATCCATGAGCCTGAAGCTCAAATGACCATTTAAATCATTAATACCTATGATCTGGTTATCATGAATTGTGATGAGATCCTGAAGATCCACACTTATGAAACTGTTAAAACAGTTATCAGACATAGTTACTGACAATATAGATATTGTCAAAACTTTCACATCCCTGCTACTAAAAATCCAGCTAGGATTGACATACCAAATATATTGGATGCAATCCACCAGTAGCAGAAGTGGATATCCTCAATGGATGAGAGGACATACCACTAGGCTCCAAAAAGAGAAATCTACTCCTGGAGACCGAAAAAACAATACCACCACAGGAAAGTGAGCTCAATTCCAGAACCTTATTGCAACTTGGTTGCTAAGGACCAATTCTGGATCTGTCCATATCCTTTACCCGTCCCAGAACATTCACTTCTTTAACGCGTCGTGAATGAGACACCTCTGGGAGAAATCAAATGATTATCGTACGTACGGGGTGAGTTTTGGACAAGAAAGAACACATTTTGTCGACAAATTCTCTCATATTTCATTTTGCCAGTTAAATATAAAATATCGTTTCCACAACTCTGCTTTGCCTGAAGCAAAGATAGAGATTTGGCCAAATTATAATAATGTGGAATGAGGCAATAATAAGGTGAGCTGGACTCACTTATGAAATATGAGGTGTTGGACCTTGAAGTCCTGGTATCAAAAATGATATCAAATCCTGTGGGATAACTGAGTATTGAAGGAGAATTAAAATAAAATCGTTAGCTATAAGCATCTTAATTTGCTATAGTTTTTAGAGGTATAAATCGCTCAAACCAGGAAGTAATCAAGTAAGATGAGCTGAACTCACTTACAAGATGAATTTGATGCATCGACTGGTTTATGTCAAGGCGTAACCCAACGAATGGCAAAAAGAGGGAATTTTTGGTTGATGTTGCTATTGGATGTGACAACATCACCGATATAAAATTTCTTCAACTGCATGTACAAATTTTTTCTTTACTTTCCTTTCTTCTTGGGACACATATTAATAATATGATTAAAGGAAAGACAACCTAGACAGAGATCCTTAAAGGACTCATACTAAAAGGTTGTTGTTTGCACCTCTTAAAAACAGTATTGTTCTTAAGAGAGCAAATTAAAAGAATTGAGATTATTTTAAATAACTCAAAATATTATCGGATCTCCTGAAGAGAAATTACCGAAATATCTGTTAAAGCCTATCTATCAGATATGATATGATATGAAAAGCCCTAGCTAGGCATAAATTCTAGGCTTACAGAATATAATCATCCTGAAGATGAACCATCATCCTGAAGATGAATTATCATCCTGAAGATGAACAATCATCCCGAAGATGAACAATCATCCCGAAGATGAACTATTATCCTGGAAATGAACTATCATCCTGAAGATGACGTTAATTAATCATCCCGAAGATGTAAACTTCATACAATGAAGATTGATAAAGAAACATTAAATTCATTCTCCACCAAATACACCTATTTGGTTGTATGGATATACATTAAAAGACCCCATTCCGTTAGCTGGAAGAGGAGAAGAATATATATGGTCCAGAAGTACCTTAAGTGTCTTTGAAACACTCTTTTACCTGGCCAACTGCATGCGTCTCTTTTGAGCGTTAGCAGTATAGCTATTAGCCAGGTACAGTGCAGCACCTCCAGCGCGCCACTGGACCAGAGATATGTGGCTTCTGCGCTATCTCCAAGGGTCGAGGAAAAATCCTCTATGTTAAATGTATTTGCATATGCAGGTTACAGATCATCGCGATGAATGGCATAAACGGGACGTCCACCTCCTGAAGATCTACACAGAATCCTTCCAAGTCTACATCCTTCCACCATCCCGAGAAGCTCATCACCTAAGGAACAGCTCAAGAACATACAATGCCAGGTCCTGAAGTACCTCGCAGACAATGACGATTGAGACGTGGAGCTGTCTACCAAGTTTGCTAGCACTCTTTTAGTTTCTGCTAATGCCTTATATGAGTGAAACTTGTATAGATGATTGATGCTTGTACTTTACTTTTGTTTTCGGAATGTTGCTGATGAGATGGATGTATAGACACATATGAGATAAATGTATAGATATATAGGAGATCTGCAAGCCTGAAGCTTGATCAGATTAGGGGGAGTCAACTGTAAAGTTGTACTCTTTTTCCTTGGCTAGTGGTTTTTCCCACAGGGTTTTCCATAGTCAAGGTTTTAATGAGGCAACCACATTGACTCTGGATCCAGAAGTATCCACCCATCGACACATCCCCAAATCAGGGGAAGTTATGGAGTGCTGTACTCTTTTCCATTCGCTATTGGTTTTTCCCACAGGGTTTTCCATAGCTAAGGGTTTTTAACGAGGCAGTTACCCTTAACTTGGATCCAGAAGTATCCACCCCTTAAGATACTCAGTAGTACTAATGAATCATTCAGTATTCATAAAGTCGAGTATACCACGTTGGTTGGATAAGGGGAAGTGTTATGAATAGGACCCATTGGGCCTATTGGGTATCCACCCACATGAGTACCCATTATGAATACTATATAAAGGAGGCTAGGGGTTTCCTAGCCTCAACCCTTCTCCAAATCTGTTTCTCGTTCATAACATTACTGAACTATCTTTTAAAATATTATTAGCCATTCTTGATATGTTTTAGGAGTCCTCCAACCCAATAAATATTATAAACCTTAAAATGTTGGGTACTAAACACACACAAAACAAATAAGATCTTTACACTACTATTTATGAAATCACTTGATCATGTATCAGAACTGTTCAAGGATTGATACATTGGCTCTTGTGCAATGATTTCGGATCATGTATAACTGCAATCTTTTTTGTTGATTATTTTTATAATATTAATGAAAAACAGCTGACACATGATAAAAAATGATCAGATACATGTTATGTGATACCTACCTATCCAGGCTTCTTCGAAAATGGCGGCTATCAACTTTACGTTCCACATGCTGATGAGATGAGTATATAATCTCAGCCATCAATAGAAACCGAAAATTAAGAGCGAAAAAAAACTCCATCAAGGAAAACATCTCTGGGTGAGTTAATATTTTAAAATTTACATTTTACACAGGATGCAAAATATGAGAAACAGGAGATTTTTGTGAGACTGGAAAAATTGCATCTTTCGGTTTATTTTACTAAGAAAGCATAAGATTTGTTCTGCTCCCTGACTCGTTCAGCTCATAGCACTCCCATCCAACGTTCATTCTGTGCAGACTTGGATTCATTTCAAAGCCAACAGGCATAGCCCTCACAAGTGCAGGTCTCATCTTCAGGTGCATTTTGTGCCTCTTCCAATAACTAGGAAGAAAAGAAATGAGTATTAGAAATGTTTTAGTAAAAGCATCATGTTAAACCTTGGTTGTAAAAGGAAATGATTATCCTAAATTCATGTAATTAAACATATCATTTAGGAAGGAGAGAGATACTAGATGGTAGGTGAGAGCAAGCTTTGTCCCACCTTCATCTTGGCTTTGATTAATCCTCACTATATAGATAGGAGTAGAGAGCTGAAGAGTTGAGGCTTTGGTTATTCTTTACTCTCCTCTGGTTCTCTCCCTTGAGAGTTACGCTTAGGAGTAGAAAGCTTAAAAGTATCAAAATGACAAAAATAAATAATGATCAAATTAAACATAAGAATCATGTGCGTGACTAAATTACAGACAACTATGGAAGTCTCGCTATTAAACAGGACGATTTTTTGCATTTAGGCTAATTTTTAAAAAATATTTAAAAAACCGGCCAACTTAAAAACTATTTTCCAAAACCGACCAACTTTGGTCCAGCTCAGCCCCGTGCGCATGCGCACTTGACGAGGACGACTTATGCCTGGCCACGGTTCGAAACCGCAGCCAAAATGCAATTTGGCCGCGGTTTGAAACCGCCGCCAAATTGATAAGAAAGGGCAGCCGCTAGCGGCTGCCCGTTCTTTCTTACGCTCGTTCTTTCTTATGCGCGAGCAGCCTATTTCTCTCTTCAGCGAGCTCTCCCTCTCTCACAAGTAGAAATCTCCCTCTTTCAAGTAGATTTTGATGATTTTGTGCTTTGCTGCCCTCCATTGACTCTCAACACTTGGAGTGATCGCCATTTTCGGGTCTCTAACCTTACTTTTCCATAAAACTTATCTGATTCTATACTATGTGTTTAGATTCTATTTAATGAGAACATTGGCATGATTGTTAGGATGTTTCGCTTTAGTTGGGTTTCAATTAAAATTTAGATCAATTTAATAGTGGATCAATTTAGATCAATTAAATTTAGATCAATTTAATAGTGGATCAATTTAGATCAATTAAATTTAGATCAATTTAATGAGATCAATTAGATTAATATACATCAATTTAGATTTAACTTTTCAACTAATTTTTCGAATTTTGATTTTGGTTTATTAATGAGATTCTTTCAACTATTAGAGGGGAATAAATTACAATTTCTATTTTCAGTACTCATGCCTGATACAACCCCCCCCCCCCCAAACGGAGCGGGCCAAAGCCCACGGCCCGGAGGGGGATTGGGCCAAAACTTGAAGGCCGCACGAGCGCATCAAGTCGCGGCAGCCCAAAGCCCACGTCGAGAAGAACTGCTGGCCTCCCTCAATTGAGGAGACCGCTCCCCAGATCGCGCCCGCCTTGAACACCTGTCAATGCGCCATCACGTACGCCTTTATGTCCCTTGAAGAGACCATCAAAGCAGGCGGGTACGAAGGGCGAGACGGCAGGACGTCATAAAGACGTTAACATGCAGACTCATATAAGAAGGCAGAAGGACGAAACGCCAAGGGATCGAACCCTGAATACTCAGATCTCAGGTATTCCACCTCTCCAAGTACTTTCTTCCACTTCACACATTTTCTCCTCCACAGCTTTGCCTGAGGACTCGTGTATCGGTCTCTCCGCGAACCATACTCGATCCCACCGAGCATTTTTCAAACAAGTGTTGACTTAGGCATCGGAGGGGACTTGGTCGGAATTAAGGTCCGGCCCCCCCTGACGAGCTTTCTCATCTGTACAGATCGAATGAGACGTCAACCCATCGAAGCTTCCCTTCGGCGTCCCATCGTCCTGGTCCGAGCGCTCTAGAGCCCCAAGCCCGTTCGACCGATCATTTCAGGAAGCCGTCGTTTTGCTGAAGCTACCCTTCGGCACATCGACGCACGGATCCGCACGTTTCCGTCCAAGCAAACGCTCGAACAATTGACTTCGGAGGCCACACGCGTCTCACGTGACCGCGACGACCACCGAACCTCCAAAATATCAACCAGCGGGTGAAAACACCCCGAAACATCTGACGCCGTCTGTGGAAACGAGATCATCTCCTATGTCATCCACTGCAACTAATATGGAGCTGCACAACGACGAAGCAGCCCAAATGCCAACCATCACAGAGGAGGGCAGATACGTCCAACATGAAACCGAGCACAGCCGCTCCGCATGGAAAACCAACGACTCGTGCTAGGTAACCCGCAAACAACTCGACCATCTCACCCATGAGATGAACGCCAACTTTCGAGTCTTGGCAGAAGCCATTCAGCATCTCGCAGGCCCGCAACACCCCTTGGGAGGAAACCCGACGGGGTTTCCCGACCTCTCAGGGGCACGTCCCCCGTTGCGCTCAACCATAGTCACGGACCGTGATGGTGAGGGCCTGAACCAGGAGCAATCGTTTACCCCCACCTCTCTTCAAGGTGAGGGAGGGAGAACCGAATGGACCATGGATGAATCAACTGCGGCCTCGTCCAAGCGACGCCGCTCAGCCGAACGGCAATCGTCCAGCTGCACGACCGCTGAGGGGCACCGGGGGCGAAGCAGAAGCCTACGCCGAAAGAGGCCCAAGAGTCGTGAAGATCACCGCCGCAGGGAGCGCGACCGGCGACCGACACCGGTCCCCAGCTGGGAGGTCCGTGGAGGAACTCCCCACGTTCCTGCCGATCCGCCAAAGCTGTCCGATCGCCGAGGAGAAGGGTACGACCGATGCCCCCTGATGAGTATCACCGACGCGCTGGTACCCTCCAAGTTCAAAGTACCGACATTAGAGAAATACGACGATACGGGAGACCCCAGGAGCACGTGCAAGACTACCAGGAAATCATAAGGTTCTAAGGGGCCGACGATGCCCTGCTCTGTCAAGGCTTTTATACCAAACTCAAGAAATCCTCCAGGGAGTGGTATAACAATCTCCCCGATCAATCCATCGGCAACTTTCGGGACTTGTCCCAGATATTCTGCCAATAGTTCATGGCCAGATGACAAAGGAAGCCAGGCTCAGACCTCCTGTTCAACATAATCCAGAGGCCGGGCGAGACTCTGAGGGGTTACATGAAGCGCTTCAACTCATAGGGACTAAACGTCGAGTTACCCTGAACTGGTCATCATGACAGCCCTGAAGAAAGGGCTCCGGCACAGAGGCCTGAAGAAATCGCTGCATCAAGACCCCCTAAGGACCTCGTCCAGATCCTAACTCGGTCGGAGCGATTCATGCTGACGGAGGAGCCTTGGCTGCGAAGGAAGTAGCTCCCCCACGGGGGCCAGGAGGAGTTGAAACGCAGCGAAGGCGAACGTCGCGAGCTGGAGGACCACAAGCAGGAGAGGAGGCCCAGGGGGAAGCCACGCAGAGGGGAAACTGCACCCGCCAGGCTGAACACAACCCAGGACGTCGTCCTGATGCATGCCCAAAAAGAGGGCCACATCAACATGCCTCCCCCGAGGATGAAGGGGGGACGAAGAGACGAAGATAAATACTACAAATATCATAAGGATAACTTCCAAGACACCGACGACTGCTGGCACCTAAAGAAGGACATTGACCAGCTGATTAGCCGAGAATATTTGAAGAACTTTGTCGACGCTTTGAAGGCATGCTCCGGGAGGGCACATTGAGGCAAGCAGATAAGGGGAAGAAGGTGAACGTCGTCCACACCCCATGCGCATAATTGAATAAGGAGTCAGCCGATCGACCACATCTCACGGCTCCAGGCGAGCAACTCGCCCACCCATATCTTCCCCGCTTTGCACATTTCAGTTTAAAATGTACACCCAGTTTTCTTCTGCTAATATAAAGACACGAACATGAGTTCTTGCTCACAACTATGCGTCCTTTAAGATTTGGTAATCGACTGTCGTATCCGACGCCAAGACCACTGGGGGCAACTCCCACAGCAAGACCGACGGAACCCTCGATTGGCCGTAAGGCTGAAGGCAACTCCTCCCGCAGGACCGATCCAACTCTCGATCGACCGTAAGGCTAGAGACAACTCGCCCAGCAGGACCGATCTAGCTCTCGATCGGCTGTAAGGCTTGGGCAACTCCCCCAGCAGGACGATCCAACTCGCGAACGGCCATAAGGCTGATGACAACTCCCCCAGCATGACTGATCTAACCTTATGATCGACAGTGAGGCTGTGGGCAACTCCCCCAGCATGCCAATCATTCGATTAACCATGAGGCTGGGGACAACCCCCCAGCAGGCCGATCATTCGATCGACCATAAGACTGGGGGTGGCTCTCCCAACTGGCCGACCGATTCGTCGATCGTAAGGCTGTGGGCAACTCATCCAGTAGGCCGGTCACACATCGATCGTAAGGCTGAAGGAAACTCCCCCAACATGTCGATCATTTGATCGACCATAAGACTGGGGGTAGCTCCCCCAGCTGGCCGACCGACCTGTCGACCGTAAGGCTGTGGGTAACTCCCCCAGCAGACTGGTCATACATCGACCATAAAGCTGGGGACAACTCCCTAGTAGGCCGATTATTCCATAAGACTGGGGGTAGCTCCCCAGCTGGCCGATCGACCTGTCGACCATAAGGCTGGAGCAACTTCCCCAGCAGGCTGGCCACATATCGACCATAAGGCTGGGGGCAACTCGCCCAACAGGCCGATCATTCGATCGACCATAAGACTAGGGGTAGCTCCCCCAGCTGGCCGACCGATCCGTCGACTGAAAGGCTGGGGTCAACTTCCCCAGCAGGCCGGCCACATATCGACCATAAGTCTGTGGTAATTCTCCCAACAGGCCGATCATTCGATCAACCATAAGACTTGGGATAGCTCCTCTAGCTGACCGAACTATCTGTCGACCGTGAGGCTGGGGGCAACTCCCCCAGCAGGTCGACCACACGATTGACCATAAGACTGGGGCAACTCCCCTAGCAGGCCAATCAATCGATCGATCGTAAAGCTGGGGGCAACTCACTCAGCAGGCCGATCACTCGATCAACCGTAAGCCTTAGGGCAACTCCCCAAGCGGACTGATCACACCACGTCCTAATTATCTGTCACAATTATGAGAAATCCGGATATATTAAAGCTAATTGCCCACGTCTTAAGGATGACAAATAAAAGGGCAAGTCCTCTTATAATGATGACGAATCAGATGATGAGGTAATTTACTACAATTGTAGAAGCGGGTGCATATTAAACTAGAATGTCCATTGTTGAAGGAGGAGAAAGCGAAGAAAAAGAAGAAGTCTTTGGTGACTACGTGGGATGATGATGGTGAAGACGAAGAAATCCATGTAGTGATAAATCTGTGTTTGCTGGCACACATGGATTCTAGCAGTGAGGATTCAAGCGATGAGATACCTGAACTATCTTATAAAGATGTATCTAGACTATGTGATCCCTTGACTAAAGAAATTGAAAATTTGGAGAACAAAATCAAGAAATTAAAATAAAAAAGAAACAATTGCTTAATAAGACTTGTGATAATTGCTTGCTTTTAGAAAAAGATTTGCATGGTCTAAAAACTGAAAATGAAAAGCTTGAAAAAGATTATGATCACTTAAATAAAAACATAAAAGAAAAAGATGATAGCTTTGTAACCCGTTGTTCTATACTTGTAAATGAGAATTTGTTCCTAAAATCTAAAGTCCAAGAGCTTTAAACATGCGTGTGAAAGTTTGCAATTAGTGATAAGTCATTGAAGATGCTTCTTAATAATCAATGCTTTGCAAACAATAGAAAATGACTTGGTTTTGGAAAAAATGAACATTAGAACAATCTTTTTAGTTAGGGAAAAAGTGTTTTTCTTATATGCATTGGATGTGATAAAATTGGACATACTTTTAATCATTGTTGAAATAGGAACAAGAACAAAAAGTTTAAACAAATTTGGGGTACTATAGGCATTTTTACTAACATTGGTGGACATATATGGGTTACCAGGTCACACGTATCATCTTTCGTGTAGTTACGTAAGATGGAGGGACAAGGAACCATGGCTTTGACATTGGATATCAATGGATTTCCTTGGCCAAACGGTGACGCGAATCTATGATTTCTTGTTTGAGCTTATTGCTTACCTTCATAGAATTTTTTTTTGTGCTTTTTCATTCTTTTTTGGTGTGCTTTTTCAAAAAATTCGGTGTGATTTTTTCTTTTTCTTTGTGTGTGTTTTTGGTGTGTTAGAAAAATAGAAAATGAAAAAAAAATGAAAAAATAAAATTGAAAAAAGTGGAAATTATAAAAATTGAGCTTAATGGGTATCTTTCTTTTGTTCATTGGAAAAAGTCATTAATGAAAATCATATTATGTATAGAATTCTAGTATTATTTTATTGACTATGTTTGCATGATTGATTTTATGAATAGTTAAGACATGTTTGATAATGGATAACTAGATTTCTACATTCTCACCACACACTTTCACGGTATTAATTGTTATGGCTTATATGGTGTTATTTTCATGAATATTGGAAAGTGGTTGAAGGTGGATTTAAAATGCAAAGTGGATATGTAGTGCCATGCCTTAGATGAAAAACAAAGCTCACGAAAAATAAAAATATGTAGAAAAGAAAAATCTTATGAAAAGGAAAAGAAAAAGAGCTTCGTATGTAAAATGGATACGGTCCATGGCTATGATACGACCCACGGATATCCAACTCATGCTATATATCCATACCTTTTAGTGTTGGTGTAATATCCGTCAGGCAATGCCACCCCTCGTCTAAGAGTCCTTTTTGGCAATGTATGTATGATGGTATCTTGAACTCATGACTCATGAGGTGGGAAAATACAATTCTTGTAGAACTACATGCAAATTTGGATAGTTGGTTTGAACGGTTGAATTTCTTGATTACTTCTCCCTATCTCTTGTGTCTGTGTTTGTGTTTGTATTTGTGAAGCATAGATCTGACTTGTCCTGCATCACCAATGCTTGTAACTGAGGTGCAAATATTGGGATCAGTTTCGGTGTCCATACATACCTTTAGAGAAATTGGATTAGGTCCAACCGTCACATGGGATGGAAATTGAGATCTGTGTCAAGATCCAGCCATCGGACGACTAGAAAACAATTTGTGATGATGAAGAACCATTATAAGCAAATTATGGTCCAGGTCCAAACAGCGGGTGAGAAAAATCAATGTACAAATTGAGATGAACTAGAAAAAACTTAGATTCCTTTTCTATCCACCTCAACAAATTAAGATGTTCTGGTACAACCATGGGTTTGGGTTTTAACCGAGTTAAGGTTTGCAAGGGAGGTGGAAAACAAGAATGCATAATGGGGTTGAAATTTTATGGGTTTGGATTTGAATTAAGAGAAGGTAACATATTTTCTTTCATGCTGAGGTGTGAGGATTTGGTTTGTGATAGTATTTTCTCGGTTTTTGTTGATAACGATATGATTTTTAGGTTTTCAAGGGTTTTGATGGATAAAGATAGGATTTTTGTTGGAAAGGTGTGGTCTTTAGGGCATATGAAGGATTTTTAGGGCTAGAAAGAAAAGATTTAGGGGGGAAGTCGTTGTTTTTATTGATAAATACCTAAAAATAGAAAGGATACAAGATGGTGGCCACTTTAAAGAGGTGAATCGCTATACCAAGTCGCCGATTCTAGATGTGGACCGTTCTCCCAAGTCGTCGATTCTAGAGGGGACGACTGCACTATCCCAAAAATAGAGGGACTTCTCAACCTCTCTAAATGTTCTCTCAAAATATGCGTAAGAATTCCCTTCCCTGCCGCCTATGAATACAATTCAGAGAAATACAAAAGTATTGAAAAACCCAAAAAGATAAAAAATTAAGGAAAGGCCCCTAAAAATCCGAAAACTTACGAAAATGCACATTAACGAGCCAAAACTGCAAATCTGAAAATCGGCGATCCCATCAGTACTCCGCCCCCGAAAAACCACCTTGTACGCAAGGTGGTGCATGAAGTATATGTCGGCATTACTCTAAGTGGAGATGCTCATCTTCCATCGGCTCTTCTTCCACCATCCCAACGTCTCCATCATCCTCATTTAGTAACAGTAACTGAAGCTTGCGTGCGTCACATCAGTGCCACACGGTAAACCTCTCATCACATCGAAAATATAACCCATTTAGTCTCTTTTGCCACATCTTTGCATCAGTCATCTTCCTAAACAGTCCTCCGGGTTGTGGCTCACTATGCTTCATTTTGCTGGCCTGATCGACCCTGCTGATGACCCTTGTCCTCATATCACCGGCTGGTTGGGAAAAGAGGAGCCGCCCTAATCCCTCTAGACATCCTCTCCTCTGTAAGTCGATCCTCTATCAATTGCGCTAGGTCCATCGTCCGTATCAGTACCCGAGGCTGATGGAGGTGGAGCTCTGCTCGTATGTTGGGCTTGAGCCCTTCATGAAGTACTCTAAAAGTCTCCTAAGGTATATCTCTAGCTCGCCCAGAAAGTGCCTCAAACTTCGTCATATACTCCCCGACGGAGCCATCCTGCTTCAAGGCCATCAGCTGCTCTTGTAGGTTCTCCCACTGGGTATCCAAAAACCTGTCCACCAAACGGTCATTGAGCTCATCCCATGATCAGAATGGCTCCATCTGTTCCCTCCATAGAAACCAAGCGTCTTTCCCTCGAAACACACGACAGCCGCCTTCAATTTCCGTCCCTCTATCATGTGTGTCACCAAAAAAATCTTTTCGCTCTATAAATCCAGCCATGGGAGTCATCCCCATCGAATATGGACATCTTCAGCTTCCTCATTCGACTGTCCACCTCAAACTGTCAATGATTTGCTCGTCCGATGCATGTCTATACTAAGGAGGATGGTAATGGTTACGTCGCACCTCCCGGTGACGCTCATTGACCCTCTGTGGGCCTCCGTCTTGATATCCATGACAGCCCCAGACATCCTCCTTCCAACCGTTGTCGCCAACCTCCTCGAACGGATGGTCCTTGTTAAATCCTCCTAGAACTCCTTGTAAGCTGGAATTACTCGACGTCGTCGCCACTCTGCCGCAAATCGAGGCCCATGAAGCTCATTCATATCATCCTCATGTCCCGGAAGCATCTGAAAATCATCGTCTGGGTCTCTGCGGGCCTCCCGGACGTCGTGGGGCCTGGATGCTCAACCTAAGGCTTGGTGGGCCTCTGGTGGGCCTGATGGGCCATGTAGGGCCCTGTCGGCACTGCCGCAGGGCCGCATGCCCTTGTCGTTCCTGTAAGGGCTCTCCTCCTTCATGGGCTTATCTTCGTCTTCCATATAGTAACCATCGACATTAGATAACAAACCCTTGTATTCCTTCGCCTTCACTTTTCCTTTCTCCAACGCCGTCGCCTTTTGCCCTAGATTTGGGGTTTCGTTCAAAACTAAAATTTTCACCGCTTTCATATCGAGAAGTTCTCGAGTTAGGGTTTGTAGGGAAACACCCTGTTTTGCTGGAGCTTCACCTTGTATCTTAGGGTTTGCATGACCTCTTCGAACCTTTTATCCGATGATGCCATAAGATCATCCATAGATTTCTTCCACTTTTTGATTTCGCCGTCAAATTTTTCGTCCAGCGCGTCGATATCGTCCTTGGCTCTTGTCGCCACCATGGATTGTAGATTCTCTGATACCAATTTGATAGGATTTTCTAGGTTTCTGTTGATAATGATATGATTTTTATGGGTTTTCTAGGGGTTTAATGGATAAATGTAGGATTTTTGGTAGAAAGGTGTGGTTTTAGGGTAAAGGAAGGATTTTTTTGGGCTAGAAAGAGAAGCATTGGAAGAAAAGTCGTCGTTTTTATAAATACCTGAAGATAGAAAGGATACACGATGGTGGGCATGTTAACGAGATGGACCGCTCTACGAAGTCACCGATTCTAGAAGACGACCGCACTCTCCCGAAGATAGAGGGAATTCTCAACCTCTCAAAAAGTTCTATCAAAATATGCATAAAAATCCCCCTACCGCCTATAAATACTATTCAGAAAAATACAAAATTGCAGAAAAACCCAAGAATACTAAAAAGTTACAAAATGACCCCTAAAATCTGAAAATTACGAAAATATCCCTAACGGGCCAAAACTGCAAATCTACGATCCCATCAGTTTGATTGAATTGGACAAGATATGATCCTTTTTTTGGGTGAATACTGCGGGTTTAGGTTGATGGAAAATGATTCTGCAAAAAGAAAAAGGCTCAAAGAAGTTCATAACACTTTGCATGAAAAAGACCCACCAATTTATTCTTTGTTTTCTTTATAAAAGGAAAACATGTTCCTTGTTGATAAAATTAAAATGAAGGTAAAGCTTTGCATTTTCCCATTGGGAAGATACGTAAAAAAAGAAAACGCATGGGACGTGCAAACAATAAAGTAAGTTGGTGGCTAGTTTAGACATTACCTTTCCTGCTAAATAGGACATCCGTAACTCTAACATACACGCTTATCGTAGTTTCAGAGCTGATTGTCTTTCCAACTCCTCATGTTGCCTAATCGTGTCAGATAACTTAAATGACAGAATAAATAATGATCAAATTAAACATTAATACAACTAAATTGTTAAGTACAATGAAATGTTAAAACATTAATACAACTATGAACCTGAAGCTCTAAAAATGCAGGAAACGAAGTCGTTCTTTAAATACAGTTAAGTCAATAATGCATCTGATAACCTGAAACTGAAACAGAAAAATACTACAAAATGTTAATACGCGTTTAATTTTCCTATTTTTCTCATTAACTAGTGTTTACATCTTTGGTACAAAGACTATACCAGATCATATTGGCTTCTGTGAGGTTGCAAACTTTTCCATGGCTACAAAGAATAGCAAACCTCTTATCTGTATTAGTGATATCCCACAATATTTTATAGCATACATTTGACAAACTTTTTTGAATTCTAAGGCTGACTAGGACAAGATAAAGAGTGGCTGAGATTTGATCTTGGTAAATCAATGGTTGAGATTGGATTTTGTGAAAAAATTTGTGGGAAAACATAAATTAATTTTTTTTTTGGGGGGGAGTGCCTTGGGAAAAACTTTGAAATTAAAAGTGTACTGGGAAAGATTGTGGAGATTAAATTTTGGAGGAAAATTGTCTTGAGAACCAAAACTTTGAAATTAAAAGTGCCTTGGGGAAGATTGTGGAGAAACATGATCCATCAAATTAAACAAAATAAAAAAATTAGGGTAAAAAAATTTACGTTAATACCCTCACCGAAAAAGCACTGACGTTTGTTGTTCCGAAGGCGCCCGCTAAATTTTTTTACGCTAATTTGTTCCGCGCTAAAAGTCGCGTCGAATTTGTTGTTCAGCGCCTAAGGCGCTCGCGCGTTGTTGCGCGCCGAATTTGTTGTTCTGCGCCAAAAGTGCTCGCGCGTTGTTCCGCAGCGAATTTGTTGTTCCGCGCCGATGGGGCCCAAGTCGAATTTTTTCTTCTACGCCAAATTTGGTGTTCCGCGCCGAATTTGGTGTTCCGCACCGAATTTGTTGCTCTACGCCGAACGTGTCCGCGCCGTATTTTTTGTTCTGCATCGAAGGTGCCCGTGCAGTTTTTTTATGCTAATTTGTTGTTCTGCGTCGAATGCGCCCTCGCCGAATTTGTTGTTCGACGTCGAATTTTTCGTTCCGCGCCAAAGGTGCTCGCGCGTTGTTTCGCGCCGAATTTGTTGTTCCGCGCCGATGGGGCCCACGTCGAATTTTTTCTTCTACGCCAAATTTGGTGTTCCGCGTCGAAAGTGCACACGCCGAATTTGTTGTTCCACGCCGAAGATACCCACGCCGAAGGTGCGCGTGCCGCTAAATATTTTTACGCTAATGTTTTGTTCTTTTAATTTTTGGATGTGGAAATAATGTTTTGGGGAACAAAGATTTCGCAGGTGGAAATCTTAAATGAACCGTGCCCGCGGACATGGGTTATGACTAGTACCATAATATTTAATAGCATATGTCCAGACTAAGAATGCTTTATTTCATAATTTTTTTGCAACTAGAACTTCATGCCAATCCAAAAGCAAGCAAATAACCCCACAATCAGATAAAAAAGAATCACTTTTCCAGAGAAGTAGAAATTTAAAGAACTACAATTTTGCTGGAGAAATTTAGCAATTGTAAGCCCTTAAACCAAAAAAGATAAGAAAAAAAAGAAAGAGACTGAAGAGAGGGGGGACAATTACCTTCACCGGACAAAGCAGCTACGCTCCTCCTTGCAGCCAAGTTGCCCCTCTTCTTCCTTCTCCAACCGAAACCCAAAAGCTCCTCCTCCCCCTTCAACCAAAGCCAAATCCCCTCGAGCTCCTTCGAAAACCCAGGCACCTGCCTCAACGTGACAAGTAGGTTCCCCTTTGTTTAATTCTAGTTTTAATTGATTTTTAATTTAGGTTCCCCTTTGTTTAATTCTAGTTTTAATTGATTTTTAATTTCAAGTTCTAATTAAGTTTTATATTAAAATAAATCTGAAGTATTTTGTTTCAGGAATTTGGTGTGAACATGTTGTGTAATTAGATTCTTCTCCAGCATGAATTACATGTTTAGTATTTTATTAGAGAAGGTTATGGCCCACGATTTTTCGCCCGAATCTGTAGTTGTGTGAAAAGATTTTAACCCACAAATGTAGTCCAACGTTGCACCGTATAAGGAGGTTACTGGTCCATATTGATTGTTGATACGACTATTTTGGAGAAGCCCAAGAAACAGAGACCCGAGACCCAGCCCTGAACGCGAAGCCCACGGGTGAGATTGGGCCCGCCAGACGAGGCCCACAGATAAAGCCCGAAGTCGGACCGGCCTAGCCCGGGGGGACGCACGATCAGCTCGTGCTCCCCAGAGATAGCCGTTCACCTGAATCCGCGGCCCCTTAATGACCATTAAGGATCCCGTTAATCAAGGCTCCACACGACGCCCGTAGGCGCCTTGAAGGAGGCGGATCGCGAGGGCGTGAGTGGGGGCGGACGACGGACGTGGATCGGGGGCAATCGTGGCCCAGACCCTATAAGGGGATGGCAGGGGCAACCGGGAGGAGGATCGAATCCCAGGTATCGAAATCTGAGGTACACCATCAACGACCTTACTTACGCCATATTTTCCCTTCCTTTGTTCGGATTGAGGCTCAGCGTATCGATCTCCCCTCGAGTCATACCTACCTCACCGAGTTCCCTTCAGACCTTGATCTGACTTAAGCATCAGATGGGACTTGGCCGGAACCAAGGTCCGGCCCCCTGACGAGCTTTCTCGTCTGTCTAGTAAGGAGCTGAAACGAGGCACCGAGGCTACCCCTCGGAGCGGAACGGACCCGCGAGTCATCAGCGCGAGCCGACGTCAATCGAGACCAGGGAGCATTCAAGGCGCCGAGGCTACTCCTCGACGCTCGTCCAGCCGAGGCCGAGCATTCGACCTGGAACCGAGGCTTCCCCTCGCCTCCACGTCGACCGAAGAACGACACTCCGCCAAGAAGCGTCTGCTCAGCCACGGATCTTTCGCCTACCCACGCCAAGAGCACGTGAGCTTGGCATGACCAAGGGATCCCTTCGACCCCTTGACCACTTTGACCGACCAGGCGTAGGTCAACGAGCCCGTGGTGAGAAAACACTCGTAAACATCTGGCGTCGTCTGTGGGAACGAACAGGCACCCACGTAAGAACAACCAAACCTAACAATGACACGGCCTCGCCCCCGGCAGCAAAGGAAGGGTACGGCCACAGCGAAGGCGCGGGGGCCGTATAGCGAGCAGCGGGACGAAGCCATGACTACTCGGCGTGTATCCCGAACCTGGGGTGCGGGTCGACCCCGGACCGACCGAGCGGAAGACTACGATGTGGAGGACGGAAACCCTGTACCGCCCCTCCTAACCTGCGGGGGGGTGCCGCAGGGGAGAAGCCATGGTCTGACGAAGCACTCGTGGTTTCCGCTGTCATCGACACGTCCATGGTCAGGCAACTGCTCGTCGATACCGGCAGCTCGTGCGACATCATTTTCATGTCGACCCTGGAGAGGATGGGGCTGCGGGACGAGGACCTGGAGCCGAGCTCGGGTCCGGTGATCGGCTTCACCGGTCACTCTGCACCGATCATCGGGGTGATCCGCCTCCCGGTCACACTCGGGAGTCCTCCGGATTCAGTGACTCTGACGATGGAGTTTGCAGCGCTGAGGATCAGATCAGCGTATAACGGCATCATCGATCGCCCGCTCCTAAACGCGGTCGGTGCGGTGATCTCGATCCTCCATCGGACAATCAGGTTTCAGACTCCGAGGTGGATCGGCCAAGTCGAGGGCGACACAGGGAGGCTAAAGATTTGCTACCAGCTGGCCAACGAGGAACCTGTTGAGCAGCCTGACGATCTAATGGCCTCCTTTGACTTGAGGTACGGACCGAGACCCACTCCCGGGGAAGAGCCAGAACCGATCCCTGTCACCAGTGTCGAAGGGAGGTTCGTCTCCATTGGGTCCGGACTGAGCCCCAGCTTGAGAGACGAGTCGATCGAGTGCTTGGAGGCCAATCTCGACGTCTTCGCATGGTCATCCGACGACATGCCGGGTGTAGACCCCCGGGTGATCATGCACCAGCTGAACACGGACCCCAACTTCAAGCTGGTCAGACAGAAAAAGCGAAACTTGGGTGGCGAGAAAAGGAAAGCAGCTTCCGAGGAAGTGGAGCGCCTTCTCAACGCCGGCTTCATCCGGGAAGTTTGATACCCGAAGTGGATGTCTAACGTTGTGATGTTCAGAAAGTCCAGTGGAAAGTGGCGAATGTGCGTAGATTTCAGCGATCTCAACAAGGCTTGCCCCAAGGACAGCTACCCACTTCCCCGCATCGATCATCTCGTGGATAGCAAATCCGGGTACGAGATGCTCAGCTTCATGGACGCCTACTCCGGGTACAATCAAGTCCAGATGGACCCTCGGGATGAAGAAAAGACCTCCTTCACGACGGACCGGGGGACCTTTTGCTACAAGAAGATGCCCTTCGGTTTGAAGAACGCGGGAGCAACCTACCAGAGAATGGTCAACAAGGTATTCGACTCCCAGATAGGGAGGAACCTGGAGGTCTACGTCGACGACATGCTCGTCAAATCGAAAGAGCCAGAAGATCACATCGCCGACCTTAGGGAGACCTTCGAACGGATATGGAGGCACAACATCCGGCTCAATCCCACGAAGTGCACATTCGGGGTTAGATCTGGCAAGTTCCTGGGGTTCATGATCACTAATCGTGGCATTGAGGCCAACCCCGACAAGATCGAGGCATTGATCAACATGCGGGAGCCAAAGACAATCAAGGAGCTACAGAGGCTGAATGGACGCATCGCCGCTCTGGGGCGTTTCCTGTCCAAGTCAGCGGAGAAGTCCCTCACATTCTTCAAGACCCTGAGGAGAGCAATCGCCAAGCCTGCCGACAAAAGGAAGACAATACCTTGGGATGAGGACTGCGCCCGGGTGTTTGCTGACCTCAAGGAGTACCTTCGCAGTCCACTGCTCCTCTCCAAGCTGCAAGAGGGAGAGTCACTGAGCCTCTACCTGGCCTGTACAGGTGAGGCGGTGAGTTCGGTACTAATTAGGGAGGATAACGGGGTGCATAGGCCGGTGTATTATACTAGCCGAGTCTTGAAAGACGTGGAAGGACGGTACACACCTATGGAGAAGCTCGCATACGCCCTCGTGCTCTCGGCCCGAAGACTCCGACCATACTTCCAAGCCCACACGATATTAGTCCTTACTAATTCTCAACTCGAACGGAACTTCAAGCGATTCGACCGGATGGGAAGGATGTTGAATTGGGGGGTGGAACTGAGCGAGTTCGACCTCCGATTTAAGCCACGCACGGCCATAAAAGGGCAGGCCCTGGCCGACTTCATCGCCGAGTGCACCATTGAAGGAGGATCCCCCCCCCCCCGAGGACGAAGGCCCGGCTACGGTAAACCCCCAACCTTTGTCTTTCCTTTCGGCTGACCTCTCCCTTTCCAACCACTCAGGGGACCAGGACACGTGGGTCGTCCATGTAGATGGTTCGGCAACTCGGGCCGGGAGCGGAGCCGAAATCGTGATTCGATCTCCGGATGGAGGTATCATCGAGTACGCGCTCCGATTCGAGTTTCCGGCCACCAACAATGTGGCCGAATACGAAGCCGCAATAAACGGTTTGAGGCTGGCCAGAGGACTCGGCGCCGAGGCCGTACGCCTCCTCAGCGACTCGAAGCTCGTCATCAACCAATTGCAGGTGAACTACGAGGCGCACGAGGAGGCGATGCAGAACTATCTTGCATCGGCAAAAACTGAGCTATCCAAATTCAAGCAAGCTGAGACCCTCCACCTCCCATGGTCGGAGAACGCCCGCGCAGACGCCCTCTCCAAGCTGGCCTCCTCCTCGACCATGGAATTGGGTCGATCCATTTATGTGGAGAATCTCCAGTTCCCCAGCACGAGGGAGAGAGAAGTAATGGTCATCGACGAAGACCCCACTTGGATGGACCCGATCATCCGATACCTCTCCAGCGGAGACGTACCAATGGACCAGGACGAGCGTCGATCCTTGGAGCGAAAAGCACTCCGATACGTGATCCATGAAGGGGTGTTGTATAGAAGGCGCTGGACGAAGACGGACCTCCTCCCCTACCTCAAGTGTATCTGGCCTCGGGAGGCCGACTACGTCCTCCAAGAGGTGCTTGAAGGGATCTGCGAGAATCACCACGGAGGCAAGACGATCACCCAGAAAATCCTGAGGCAAGGGTATTATGGCCAACCTTGGTCAACAACGCTACAGGGTACGTCCAAAGGTGCCAGGAGTGCCAGAGGTTTGCAAAACTTGGTTCGTCCCCTCCGTCAGAACTCGTCCCAATAATTAGTCTTTTGCCTTTCACAAAGTGGGGGCTCGACATCCTCGGACCTTTCACTTTTGGCCGAGGGCAGAGGAAATACTTGATCGTAGCGGTGGACTACTTCACCAAGTGGATCGAGGCGGAACCCCTTGCCTCCATCACCTGGAAGAAGGCGAAGAGCTTCGTACGGAACTTCGTCATCTCAAGGTTTGGAATCCCCCGAGCCATCGTCACGGACAATGTGAAGCAATTCGACTCTGCCGGGTTCAGGGACTTCTGCGCGGAGTGGAAGACAAACTCCTTTTCGCCTCGGTGGCACACCCTCAGACCAATGGGATGGCAGAGGCCGCCAACAAGTGCATCATAGAGCCCCTCCGCAAGAAGGTGGAAGACGCTGAAGGGAAATGGCCAGAGAGGCTCCCGGGAATACTTTGGTCATACAGGACGACCCATAAGCAGGCCACGGGTGAAACCCCCTTTATGCTCGCGTACGACGCCGAAGTGGTGGTCCCGGTCGAGGTGGGCGAGGAGTCGCTCTGCATAAAGCACTTCGATGAGGAGAGGAACACAGAAGGCTTGGAACTCGGCCTGGAGCTCCTGGGCGAGCGGAGGGAGCAGGCTTTAGCAACCATCATCCGGTAGAAGCGGAAGGTGGCCCATTACTACAATTCTCGGGTTAGGGGGAAGAGCTTCCGCCAAGGGGATCTGGTCCTCAGGAAGGCGGCCTTCAGTCCTAAGATCACCAGCAAAGGGAAGCTGGCAGCAAAATGGGAAGGCCCCTACATGGTCAACGAAGTCCTCGGACCCGCAACCTATCGGCTAGCTAATTCGGAAGGGAAGGTCCTCACCCACACCTGGAACGCCGAACACCTGCGTAAGTATTATCAGTGAGATCGGTCACGAATGTACCTCCACCTTCCCGCTATCCGAATAAAAGTACGTAGAAATAGGAACCACCTGCTCCCATCTGTACTCCCTCGAGAGACTCATCTGGGATGAGGAAAGCCTCACTGGAAGAGCGTCTCGACAAATCGACCGCAAGTCTAGGGAACCAACCCCAAGCGGGCTCAACACACTACCTGCTGGCTTGACGTGGGTACCCCTCGATCATCCAGCCAGGGGGATCGGTCGTAAGGCTGGGGGCAACTCCCCCAGCGGGTCGATCCGTTGTCCAGCCGTCAGACGAGGAGTAGCTCTCCCGGCAGGCTGGACGACACCACCCGACCATAAGGCTGGGGCAACTCCCCCAACAGGTCGGTCGACTGATCAACCGTAAGGCTGGGGTCAACTCTCCCAGCGGGTAGTGTAGTATCCTGTACAAAACAGAGTTAGGATCGATAATATGAAGTGTAGACTTACGCTTGCGTACGCTGCACGGTAGTCTACGAACTTCGCCTTCGGATTCGCCACGACGGATCGAGTCTACTCACGAACGGAGTAAGGCTACTAATCCCACAATCTAAATCTCTATTTTAGATTAAGAACTTGGATGGAGGGAGAGGAAATATTTCTGCAGAGCTTCGCTATGAAGAAGATGCATGCATGAATTTCATGCAAAATGTGTAAGAAAAATGGCTACCCTTGGGTCTTATTTATAGCCCCCAAGGTAGTTATTTTAGGGTAAGTTGTTCCTTTGGAACAACTTAATTAAGGTGTACCATGATGCATGGCACATTATAAGCTTAAGTTGTACCATATGCATGGTACAACATAAGCTTAAGATATTCCCCCTTTATTAGCCATATGTCGCATGCATTTATGCATATATAATGCGACTTTCCCACTCATACAGAGATCCTCTCCGCTAGGGAACAGATTCCCTTTGCACACGACTTCGTGTGCGCGACGTTCGAGGTCTGTATTCCCTCGTACATCCCCCACAAGGGTGTACAAACGTCTTCCATATCCAACATCTCCCACTCACACTTGAGGGGATTGTAAGAGAACGTCTTTCCCTTAGTTCTTTCATCTATCATACCGAGAAATAGACCGTGCGACCGTCATGCGCGTAGAGTCTGTTGTTGTGCACTTGTTAGAGATACACAACGACCTCGAAGGTGCAAAGTTGAGTAGTTCAACGCATGCTTTACCCTAAATTATTTCTTCACATTTCTTGTACTTTATATTCAACAATTGAATCCCATCTGGATTACAATTGGCTGGCCAGCTTTGAATTACTAAAGTCCAAATGCGAATATGAAATCAATCTTCCTCTTCTTGCGAACCTTTTGATCTTGACTTGATTCGCTTTTCTAACGTGCCCCGCCGAGCCGAATTACCATAGCCCATTAGTAACACGCTAAGATAGCGATCATCTCGTCAAATCTAAAGGAACCAATTGGAGTCCTTGAGGGTAAGAGTTAAGACCCATATGGCCTTTGAGTCTCACATAATAGCAAACACTATTGCTACTAACTCAGTGGTCGAAATGCATACGTGGTATGAACACGTATTACAACATCACTCCTTTCCCAGGGAGAGTATGTCTTAATGATGTTGTACGGATGAAAGATCAGACACCACAGTGCCTATCTTTTGAGTCCCCTTACTACTCAGGAAATATTCCCGGACTCTCATCCTGCATAAGACAGATAGGATTATAAAATCCAATGAGATCTTTTTATCCTTGTGATACAGATCTCAGATCTTTTGTAAGCATCCATATGATGCAGATCTTTCATTCGACTAACTTTGTTAAAGTCATGACTCTAAATCATTCGTCTAATGATTTTGACTTTAAACTAGTCTCATCTCTATCTTATCCATCTGATAAGATAAGGCGGTTGCTCATGTGAGAGAGCCAACCTTAATCTGTCCGACATACACACAATTCAGCTGAGATTTCAAAAAATGTACACAAACATTTCTTTAAGAAATTCATATGCAATGCTTGAAAAAGAACTTATTCTTTTATTAAATTTGATCTTTCTTAGACATGGGAATATATATTGGTACAACTCAGCTCATACGCAATTCTTGGGATGATAAGTGTTTATAAAACACATTTCTGGGGATTGCTTTCGTAAGCTGATCCTCTATCATCTCATGCGTAGATATGTACCTTATGTCTACCTTCTTGGTTTTATCATAGTCTTTTGCAAATCTGCAGTTCCTTTAAGATACTGCATTATCCTCTTAACCGCTTTCCAGTGTTCTTGCCCTGGGTTGGATTGGTAACAGTTTACCGTTTCCAATGGCAAAACAGATGTCCGGTCTCGTACACACCATAGCGTACATAAGACTATCAACTGCACTGGAATATGGAACTTTTTCCATAATTTCCTTTTCCTTTTTGGTTCTTTGGACACGATTCCAGATATAAATTATCGCATATGCTTATATGAATATCAATGGACTTGCAGTCCTGCATATTAAATCGTTCTAGAACCTTCTTTATATAAATCTCCTGTGAAAGAGAAAGAAGTTTCTTCGAACGATTCCTTGAAATCTTAACTCCAAGGATATATGCGGCTTTTCCTATGCCTTTCATCTCAAATACTGATGAAAGCCAAGCCTTGATACTCATCACAAAGCCCTTGTCATTTCTGGCTATTAAAATGTCATCTACATATAGAGACATAATAACATGCTTGCTTTTAATCCTCTTGATATATACGTAGTTATCTTCATCAAGTATGGAAAATCCATTTGATAAGACAATTTCTTGAAATCGTATATACCATTGCCTCGAGGATTATTTAAGACTATATATGGACTTACGAAGTTTACAAACCTTATGTTCGTTTCCTTCTTTTACAAACCCTGTTGGTTGTTCCATATAGATCTCCTCGTCCAATTCTCCATTGAGAAAGGCAGTCTTTACATCCATCTGATGTAATTCGAGGTATAAGCAAGCTACCATTTCCAGAATCAGGCGAATCGAGGTAAAACGCACAACAGGTGAGAAGGTCTCTTCGTAGTCTATCCCTTCCTGTTGCGTAAAACCTTTCGCGACAAGGCGAGCTTTATATCTATCTATAGAGCCATCAGCCTTATGCTTGATCTTGAGAACCCATTTGTTCCCAATTGCTCTATGTCCTCTGGGTGAGTTAACTAAGTCCCAGACTTGGTTAACTTTCATGGATTTCAATTCCTCCTTCATCACTTCCATCCATTTGTCTTTTGCAGGGCATGATGTGGCATATTTGAGATTCTTTAAGTCCTTGTTGACTCGAATTTAGATCAATTCTAATATCACTCCCACTTGAAATGTTGTTAGAATTGCTCCCACTTGGATCATTATTCCCGTATGGAATAAGATAATCGTCATTCGTATAATCCATTGGTGAAGGTTGAAAAGTATTTTCGTTTTCACCAAGAATTCTCCCACTCGAATGAGGTAATCCTTCTTGATCACAAATCTCAAATAGAGATAAGTCCTGACTTATCTCGCCCTGTCTTGGAAACTCGTTTTCCAAGAAAGTGACATCCCTCGACTCAAACTCAATTAGCACACCATTGTCTTCCTGACTAACAAAAACATAACCTTTGGAGTTTAATGCGTATCGTTTAAAGATACATTTCCTTCCCCATGGCCCAAGTTTGCCATACTTATGGGAGGAAATATGTGCGTTGAATGCACAAACTCAATGTAAAAATGTTTAAGTCAGGAGACCTTTGGTTCCACAACTCATAAGGAGTGGAGCTAACTGATTTCGAGGATACGCGGTTTAAAATGAAAACGGTTGTCAATAATGCATCATCCCAGAAGGTGATTGGCAAGTTAGCTTGCGCCATCATTGAACGGACCATTTTTCATTAAAGTCCTATACCTCCTTTCTGCAACACCAATTTGTTGAGGAGTATAAGGCATAGTTACCTGATGTACTATGCCTTTTTCATCACAAAGTTCCTTTAAACTTGTTGATTGATATTCACCGCCCCTATCGGTTCGCATGACCTTAATCTTGCGATCTAATTGATTCTCCACTAAACTCATATAGTTTTTAAAGCAGGTTTAGTGCTTTCACTTTTGTGGGATATCAAATAGATATGACCGAATCGGGTGAAATCATCAATTAAAAGTGATGAAATAGGACTTCCCGCGTCTTGTCTTGACATTCATCGGACCACATATGTCCGAATGGATAAGCGGTAATGGAACCTTGGCCCTTGTGCCGGTTCCAAACGGCTTGCGACAAGATTTCTTTTCAAGGCAATGTTCGCAGGTCGACATTTCAACCTTTGAAACATTGGATAGAAGGCCACGTTTGGCAAGTCTATCCATACGCGTTGGTCCAATATGACCAAGCCTTGAGTGCCAACAAATTATATTAGACTCATTAGTCAAAGAATTTGTCATAAGGAAATGAGAAATCATACATTGTACTTATTACAATGAATCCTTTAAATACATAACCCAGAACCAATAAAGGAATTATTACAAAAATAGGTCCATATTACAAACATGAAGGAACCAACCATTAACCAAGACCCAATAAATTGACCACAATTTTAATATTCCTTTGAATATATTGAATGAAGAGAACTTCATGAAGTAGGATAGTGCGGCCGTTGTCCAAGACAAGCTTGCGAGTCCCAACGCCTTTCACTTCAACACGTGTGTTGTTTCCTACATTGATCCACTTCATTCCTTGAGTATCCGGTGATACTCCACGAAGGACCGTCTGTCCTTTGCTATGTGGTCGGTGGCACCTGAATCAATTATCCCAAAATGGATTAGATTCCACAAGAAATAGTGAACTAGAAACACATATGTAACTAGTATTACAAGTTACCTTGTCACTTCCACTCGTACACGAACGAGCATAATGACCGAGCTTGTTGCACTTGAAGCACTTGATCCTTTTCAAGTCTTTCTTCTTGTGCCATTTCTTGTGCCCACCCTTATGTTTGGGTTCCTTGGTAGACTCAGGTTGCTTATTACGTTCATTAGAAGACTTCGAACGATCTTTACGTTTCTTTCCCCCATGTGAGGAACTAGCAACCATGTGCACTTCTGCACTTGGCTTGGCAGCCGCAAGCCGCTCTTCCTCTAATTCGAGGTGCTTGGAAACGTCGTTGAAGGTCTTGATGCTCTCATTGTGAGTGAGATGCATCTTCATTTGATCCCACCCATTTGGTAGGGAACGTATGACTGCTTGGATTTGTTGCTCATCAGTGAGCACATGACCTGCGTCCTTTAACTCCGAGATAAGGTTCGCCATATGTCGCAGATGTTTCCCCATGGAATGATCTGGACGTTTCTTATATGTATCGAACTTTATAGTTAAGGCGCGAAGTTTGGACACCGATGTGCCACCGAACTTCTCCTCTAGCTTGGACCATATGTCCATGGCTAGGTCATGTTCTCGGAAGATGCGCATTATGTCATCAGCCATACTGCTTAATAACGTAATGCGCGCTATCTTATTCTTCCGAGACCAAGCATCAAAAGCTTCCTTGTCTCTTCGGTGTTGGGCCGTAGTGCCCAACTCGGGTTCAATCATTACGTTCTTTAGAGTTTCGAGCACTTCTTGCTCCTCTAAAACGTATTGTATCTTAATGGACCAAAGTTTGTAATTATCGCCGTTGAGTTTTTCACCTTTGTTTAACTCAGCGACGATATTCTTTGAAGCGGAAGACATTTTACTTTTAAAATGCTGCAAAAGACACAAAACCGAAGGTTCGATCAAAAAACATTGCATAAAAAATTCTTAAAATATAACTCCCACTTGATTTGAATTTATAGAGTATCCCATTTGGATAGTTCTAAAAATTCAAATCCCACTTGGAATTATATTATATTTGATAAGTTACTTTCGAAAAATATTGAAGGTGTTGTTCTAGAATCGAAAAGGTCTCTATGATTCCAATCACCATCTAGAACAACTTTCAATATTCCCCCATCACTTATCAAACAATAGTACTCTTATAGTACTAGCAGCGGAAAATGAGTATTTGATAAGTTACTTTCGAAAAATATTGAAGATGTTACTCTAGAATTGGAAAGGTCACTATGTTTCCAATCACCATCTAGAGTAACTTTCAATATTTCTCCCTCACTTTATCAAATGTTAGTACTCTTATAGTACTTAGCAGCGGAAAAGCGTTTTTGAAAACGTATTTTTCAAAAAAAATACATTGGCTAATCTCCGTAGAGTAGAGCACAACGTCATAAGTTCATTGGCTAATCTCCGTAGAGTAGAGCACAATGACATGGCTAATCTCGCATGAAGTAGAGCATTACGGCTAATCTTCAAGGATTAGAGCACAATTTCATAAGTACATTGGCTAATCTCCGAAGAGTAGAGCACAATGACTTGGCTAATCTCGCATGAAGTAGAGCACTATGGCTAATCTTCAAGGAGTAGAGCCCAATGAAAAACTTCATTAAAACGTTAGTCCCGTATGAACTAGTCGGCACTGTGGTTAGCCCCGTATGGGCTAATCGACACATTCGAGTTTGACCAATGCCCTTTGTCACCCCGTATGGGTTAGTTGACAAATTTGCAGTCGACCCAGACCTTCTGCCAGATTGGTCGACCAAAAACACAAAATTGGTCGACCAATATTCGAACTGCAACTTCTCCCGGCCAGGGCCTCTGCCCTGGCCGGGGCTTGGCCAATGGCCGGCCAGGGCCTCTGCCTTGGCCGGCCAGGGGGCCTGCCCCCCTCGGCCAGGGCCGGCCAGGCCCTGGCCTCCGCCAGGGCCGGCCGGCCAGGCCACTGGCCGGGGCCAGGGCTCCTGCCCTGGCCTCGGCCAGGCCCTGGCCTGAGGCCAGGGCGCCGGCCCTGGCCTCTTGCCAGGGCGGCCTGGCCGCTGGCCGAGGCCAGGGCTCCTGCCCTGGCCTCGGCCAGGCCCTGGCCTGAGGCCAGGGCGCCGGCCCTGGCCTCTGCCAGGGCCGGCCTGGCCTCTGCCAGGGCCGGCCTGGCCCTGGCAGTGGCCAGGGCGCCGGCCCTGGCCTCTGCCAGGGCCGGCAGGCCGGCCAGGGCCGGCCCTGGCCACTGCCAGGGCCGGCCTGGCCGGCAGGCCCTTGGCCAAGGCCGGCCACTGCCGGCCCGGCCTTGGCCGGCCACTGCCGGCCTGGCCATGGCCGGTCATGGCTTGGCCATGGCCGGCCATGGTCAAGGCCTTTCGGCGTTGGCCGGCCATGGCCCCTTTGGCCATGGCCGGCCACCCCCTTTGAATGGGGTTGCCGTACTTTCTCCTCCCCCTTGATGGGGTGGTCGCCGGTGGTTATTGGCCGTAGCCAACCCCCTCCGCATGAGGAGAGGGGATGCATGGCCTTCATGGCCCATTTGGCCATGGTGCACATGCACCAAATTTTCCTCTTACCCGATGGAAATAACTTCCATCATCTTCCTCGATGAAGCACCCGTTCGTCGATGAAGCACCCGTTCGTCGAGAATTTAGTTATTTTCTAATGGTCGTGTGCCAAAAATGAATAACTTACTACGTGAACGGTCGGTTCTTCCCGTCACGGAGAGTTCCTACCATATCCATAATGATAGGAGACCCTAACGTGAAAAGAACAACCGCTGCGTTCTCTCCGTCACGAAGCGTTCCTACTATATCCGTAATAGTAGGAGACCCATTCGTGAAAAAGACAACGACTCGTTCGTAGTTTCGACGGGGCGGTGGTTTGACCGGGGCGAACCCATATGGCTTTGATACCAATGTAGTATCCTGTACAAAACAGAGTTAGGATCGATAATATGAAGTGTAGACTTACGCTTGCGTACGCTGCACGGTAGTCTACGAACTTCGCCTTCGGATTCGCCACGACGGATCGAGTCTACTCACGAATGGAGTAAGGCTACTAATCCCACAATCTAAATCTCTATTTTAGATTAAGAACTTGGATGGAGGGAGAGGAAATATTTCTGCAGAGCTTCGCTATGAAGAAGATGCATGCATGAATTTCATGCAAAATGTGTAAGGAAAATGGCTACCCTTGGGTCTTATTTATAGCCCCCAAGGTAGTTATTTTAGGGTAAGTTGTTCCTTTGGAACAACTTAATTAAGGTGTACCATGATGCATGGCACATTATAAGCTTAAGTTGTACCATATGCATGGTACAACATAAGCTTAAGATATTCCCCCTTTATTAGCCATATGTCGCATGCATTTATGCATATATAATGCGACTTTCCCACTCATACAGAGATCCTCTCCGCTAGGGAACAGATTCCCTTTGCACACGACTTCGTGTGCGCGACGTTCGAGGTCCGTATTCCCTCGTACATCCCCCACAAGGGTGTACAAACGTCTTCCATATCCAACAGGTAGGTCATAGGGCCGGCCATAAGGCTGGGGCAACTCCCCCAGCAGGCCGGCCAAGGGGACGACCGTGAGGCTGGGGGCAACTCCCCCAGTGGGTGGTCCCAAACGGTCAGTTGTAAGGCTCGGGGTCCGACCCCCTAGCGGACTGACCGGCATAACCGGCTGTAAAGATGGGGGCAGCTCCCCCAGCATGTCGAAGTATCGGTCGGCCCTAAGTCTGGGAGATAGCTTCCCCCAGCTGACTGACCGACCCAATCCACCGTGAGGCTGGGGGCAACTCCCCCAGCATGCTGGACAACCAATCGCCGAAAGGACCCAAAGACGGGACAACCCTTAAGGATGGCAACTCACAAGCAAAAATGGAACTTTATTTCCCAGCAAAAAGAGGAAGGGGACGCGTTACAAAAAAGCCGAGCGCGGGTTAACAAAAAATGACAAAGCTAAGAGGTTAAGTCCTCTCCCTCTCGTCCGCTCCCGAAGCCCCATCGGGGCCGACGACAGCCTGCCCAGAAGGCCCATCCCGCTCGTTATCCCCGCCATCGGAATCCGGCTGAAGCACCTCAAGATTGATCCCCGAGAGCGGAAACCTCTTCTGGATCTCGGACTTGCAGCGGGCGAACCCCCTTTCAAACATGTCAAACATGGCCTCGGCCACAAAAGACGTGGTGTATTCCTCCACGGCGTCCTGGGCAATCCAGTCGGGATCCACCTCTTCCAACTCGCGGATCCGATCCGTGAGGATAGCGACTTGACATCGATGCTCTACCCGCTCCATCTCGGCCTCTCTGGAGCCAGCATTGAGCTTGGCCAGAAGAGCACGCTTTTTCTCCTCAGCCGCATCCAGGAGGTCCCCGAGCTCCGCAGCACCGGCTGCAACAACCAGATCGGCACCTACCCCGCCTCGGCCTCCACCTCGACGGCCTCCATGAGCTCGGCGATTCAATCCTCCGCCTTTGCCTTCCCTACCAGGGCCAGGGCCTTCTCCCGGTTAGACCTCTCCAAGGCAGCAGAGAGCTCGACCACCTGAGTCTCCAAGGACTTGATGCGCGCCTCGGCTAATTGACTCGCCTCTTCATCGCCCCCCTCGGCCATGTATCTCCGCACCAAGTCGGTCTTGGACTGCGCGAGGCCCGCGAATTGGCGCCTTATCGAGAGCCCAACCGAAGACAGCTGCACCAAGAGACAGGACTAAGACAAAGGCCACAACCAGGAGCATGGTAAGAATCCTCACCTGCTGACCCACCTGGACCACGAAGGCGGCCAGGCGGTCGCCCTTCACCCCATCTAGCACGGACTGGTCCGAAGGAAGACTGCAGTTCTCGGCCAGCCTGGCCGCCACCCCGCAGTCGGAAAAAACCGACTCCTTCAGCCCCACGGGAAAGCGGGGACGGAGCAAACCCTCGTCTGATCGAGGGGGGTCGATTAGAGCTGAGCAGAATGCGCTGAGATACCGCTCATATGCCTCGGGAAGAGGGCCCGGCAGCGACGGCGAGGGCCCGGCCCAGGGCCAAGAGACCTCGGTCGAGGAGATCTGGCCCCGACCCTCAGACGGAGGAGCACCAGCCTCCGTAGTTTGGACACGGGCCTTCTTTGGAGCATCCTTCAGGGGAGAGGGGGGAGCTCGCCCCCTTGCTCTCTTGGACCCAACCCCTGAAGGTCCGACCCTCTGCTTCTTTCGAACCTCCAACACGTGATCCCTTCTCCGCGGGTTGGGGTCCGGGACTGTGACTAGAGGGGAAGCTGGGGAAGAGCTTGGGGCGAACCCACCTGTAGAGGAAGGGAGAAGTAGGGATCAAGATCGGCGGGAAAGCACGAAAAAGCACGAAAAAGCTCGGGGATGAAGGGATAGAGAGGGAACCGAAGCCTGAACCAAAAGCTCAGCACGTACACCCCGATTTCCTGAGGGCCAGGGAAGCAGACCCGCTCGTCGGCCACCGGAGCCCGGGCGAAGCACGGGGAAAGAAGATAGCTGGTTCGCAGATCCCCGATTGAGGTGGTGCAAACCACCGAGGGCCGCTCCAGTACCTCGGGAGGCACCCCCGAGAGCTCTACCCTATGACGGCGCACCACAGTATCAGATCCGCGAGCCGGACCGGGGTCGGCAGCCTCCTTAGCCCGACCCGAACCAGTGGCTGAAGAGGTCGACATGAGGCAGAGCTTGATCAGGATAGAGGGAGGAAGAGAAAGAGGGATGACGATCGGAGAAGCCAAAACCCTCCCACGATGGGAGACGGCTTCCCTTTATATCATCTCCCCGAAACCATCCCTCGCGTCACGAAGACGATCGCATCGGACCACGTGGCGGAATCTGGAGGCCGACGATGCTTCGAATCCCACACCAAGAGGAGTTCGAACGAACCACGTCATGATGACCCCCATTTAATGGGCTGGCCTCGACTGACGCGCCTGTCAAATCCCCAATAGTCACATCGCCCGAACCGAACCGGCTGACCCCGAACGACTCGGACGATGGGGGCAATTGATACGACTATTTTGGAGAAGCCCAAGAAACAGAGACCCGAGACCCAGCCATGAACGGGAAGCCCACGGGTGATATTAGGCCTGCCAGACAAGGCCCACGGATAAAGCCCGAAGTCGGATCGGCCTAGCCCGGGGGGACGCACGATCAGCTCTTGCTCCCCAGAGATAGTCGTTCCCCTGAATCTGCGGCCCCTTAATGACCATTAAGGAGCCCGTTAATCAAGGTTCCCCACGACGCCCGTAGGCGCCTTGAAGGAGGCGGATCGCGAGGGCGTGAGTGGGGAGCGGATGAAGGACGTGGATGTGGGGCAATCGTGGCCCAGACCCTATAAGGGGATGGCAGGGGCAACCGGGAGGAGGATCGAATCCCAGGTATCGAAATCTGAGGTACACTATCAACGACCTTACTTTCGCCATATTTTCCCTTCCTTTGTTCGGATTGAGGCTTAGCGTATCGATCTCCCCTCGATTCATACCTACCTCACCGAGTTCCCTTCAGACCTTGATCTGACTTAAGCATCGGAGGGGACTTGGCCGGAACCAAGGTTCGGCCCCCTGACGAGCTTTCTCGTCTGTCCAGGAAGGAGCTGAACCGAGGCACCGAGGCTACCCCTCGGAGCGGAACAGACCCGCGAGTCATCAACGCGAGCCGACGTCAATCGAGACCAAGGAGCATTCAAGGCGCCGAGGCTACTCCTCGACGCTCGTCCAGCCGAGGCCGAGCACCCGACCTGGAACCGAGGCTTCCCCTCGTCTCCACGTCGACCGAAGAACGACGCTATGCCAAGAAGCGTCTGCTCAGCCACGGATCTTTCGCCTACCCATGCCAAGAGCACGTGAGCTTGGCGTGACCAAGGGATCCCTTCGACCCCTTGACCACGTTGACCGACCAGGCGTAGGTCAACGAGCCCGTGGTGAGAAAACACCCGTAACAGGAAGGAGCTGAACCGAGGCACCGAGGCTACCCCTCGGAGCGGAACGGACCCGCGAGTCATCAGCTCGAGTCGACGTCAATCGAGACCAGGGAGCATTCAAGGCACCGAGGCTACTCCTTGATGCTCGTCCAGCCGAGGCCGAGCACCCGACCTGGAACCAAGGCTTCTCCTCGTCTCCACGTCGACCGAAGAACGACGCTCCGCCAAGAAGCGTCTGCTCAGCCACGGATCTTTCACCTACCCACGCCAAGAGCACGTGAGCTTGGCGTGACCAAGGGATCCCGTTGACCCCTTGACCACGATGACCGATCAGGCGTAGGGCAACGAGCCCGTGGTAAGAAAACACCCGTAAACAATTGCTATTCCGAGCTGATAGAATACCCAAATTGCATATCATATCATTCAGCATAAATTACACTTCAGATTAGTATCAACACCATGTACTTGACATCATAGACTAGTATAATCATATTGTCGATCAAACCATGCTTGACAACATATGCTATTAGTTGTTATTAGTTTTATTTATTGAACATCTAATACATTCATTCATTGTACATTCATGATACATGATGCATTTGATTTATCATCATACTTATCATATTACTGCATAAACTTGGCATCTCGTATTCATTTATGTTTATTTTAACAGTCAAATATTTTAAATGATTTTAAAAAGTGATTATATGTTTTTAAGGAATCTACAAAGTAAATCTCACTGACAACATTTGTTTTGTTGATGTCAGACAGATTCAGACAGCAGCGGATACATAGAAATTGGCCTTTTTGTATAGGTTGGTAAAAAGAATATATGTTCCCAGAGAATTAGGCTTGGTTATTTTATTTCTTTTATTAGTAGTTACTAATAATGTACAGATCTTATTTGTATGGATCATAGAGCCTTTATTTTTTATTGTTGCTACTTGGTTGTAGAAATTAAACTCCATTTTAGGAGATATTTCTTTATTTCAAATTAGGATGTAATAATTTTAGTTTTGATTATTTTATTTATTGCATGTTAAAGTAATCTGCATGGAGAACCTGAATGTAATTGTTCATTAATGTTAGGCGTATTTAAATCAAGAGAAATATGAAAAAAAAATTATACATGTTGTGAAGGGAAAAGTAGGGAAATAGGTGTAGGGGGTTAAGAGCCCCCTCTATCCTCATATTTATAGCTTTCAATGGTGGGCCGGATACCCAATGGGTCTCATGGGCCTATTCATAACACTTCCCCTTATCCAACCAACATTGAATAAGAGGTGGATTCTTCAGGATCCGAGTTAGGATAACTGCCTTGTTAAATAAAGAACAGTTAATCCATAACTTCCCCTATTTTAGGGATGTGTCTAGGGGTGGATACTTCAGGATCCAGAGTCAACGAGGTTGCCTCGTCAAAACCTTGACTACGGAAAACCCTGTGGGAAAAAACCAGTAGTCAAGGGAAAAGAGTACAACTCTGCAGTTGACTCCCCCTCATCTGACCAAGCTTCAGGCTTGCAGATTTCCTATGAATCTATACATCAGTCTCCTATGTATCTATGGGTTCATAGTCCTCTCATCCTGACCCAGTTTACATTTCCTCACTCTCCTCATCCCAATCCCATATACAAGTTTCTCAAAGATACTAGTAGGCAGGGATTTGGTAAGCAAATCCGCCAAGTTATTACATGATTGGATCTTCTGTACCTCAATCTGCTTTTGCTTCTGAAGGTCGTGCGTCCAGAAGAACTTGGGGGAGATATGCTTTGTCTTATCGCCTTTGATGCAGCCGTCCTGTAGCTGGGCTATACATGCTACATTGTCTTCATGGAGAGGAGTAGGTGCAAATACGCCGGTCATCAGGCCAGTGGAGGTGAGAATGTGCTGGATCACAGAGCGTAGCCAGAAACTCTCCTTGCTTGCTTTATGGATCGCTAGAAGTTCTGAGTGAGTGGATGAGATGGTTGTCATGGTCTGCTTTACAGATCTCCAGGATATGGCAGTGCCGCCATAGGTAAACATGCATCCGGTCTGAGACTTCTCTGTATGAGGATCGGACATGTATCCTGCATCAGCATAACCAACTAAACCAGTCGATGCCCCTTTCCTGTAGAATAGACCTAAGTCTATGGACCCTTGGAGGTAGCGCAGAAGATGCTTAACTCCGGCCCAGTGCCGCTGTGTATGTGCAGCACTATATCTGGCTAGTAAGTTGACTACAAATACTATGTCAGGGCAAGTGCAGTTAGCCAGGTAAAGGAGTGCACCGATAGCACTTAGATAAGGCACTTCAGGGCCTAGTACTTCCTCCCCCTCTTCCAGCGACCGGAAGGGGTCTTTGTGCACATCCAATGATCTGACGACCATTGGGGTGCTCAGGGGGTGGCACTTATCCATCTGAAACTTTTTCAATAAGTTCGATGTGTAAGTTGACTGATGTAACAGGATCTCATCGTTTAGATGTTCTATTTGAAGACCTAAACAGAATTTTGACTTTCCGAAGTCTTTCATATCGAAGGTTTCTGTCAAGCTTTTAGAAATATCGGCGATCTCTTCAGGAGATCCGATGAGGTTCAAGTCGTCTACATAGACGGCTATAATGACAAATCATGTTGCCTTTGATCATATGAAGATGCAAGGACAGACTAGGTCATTTGTAAATCCTTGTTTTGCAAGGAAGTCGCTCAGTCTGTTATACCACATCCTTCCGGATTGTTTTAGACCATACAATTATCTTTGCAGTTTCACTGAGTAGATGTCACGTTGTTTCTCTTTTAGTGCTGCAGGCAAGGAATAACCGTCAGGCAATCTCATATAGATGTCTCGGTCTAAGTTGCCATATAGGTATGCAGTCACGACGTCTATACGCTGCATATCTAAACCCTCTTGGGCTATTAAGCCAATGAGGAATCGGAAGGTGATCGCGTCCATGACTGGGGAGTATGTGGCTTCAAAATCCACCCCTGGACGTTGGGTAAAATCATGCGCTACAAGCCTGGCTTTGTAGCGAACGATCTCATTCTATTCATTTCGTTTTCTAATAAATACCCATTTATAACCCACAGGTTTTACACCTTTTGGTGTCTGGACTATAGGTCCGAAGACCTTGCGTTTGGTGAGTGAATCCAACTCCACTCCTATGCCGCTTTCCACTTTGGCCAATCATCTCTGCTTTGACATTCTGTCAGAGAGTATGGTTCAATATCATCGTCGTAGTACGCGACGTTGATGGCAATATTTCACGCAAAGTACCTGAACGGCCCACTTAGTAGATGCGTCTATCAGGACCATAAAGTACCTGAACGGACCACTTGATGGGTGTATATGCCCACAAATGTCTCCGTGGATTATTTCCAGAAAGCTTGGAGACTCCAGGTCCACTTCAGTGGAGAGGGTCTCGTAATTAGTTTACCCTTGTAACAGGGTAGACATGGGAATTTACCTTTTTGAAGAATCTTCAGGTTCTTCAAGTTAATACCCCTTGAGCTTTTTATGATGCGGTACATCATAACAGATCCAGGGTGTCCCAGTCTACTATGCCAGAGTTGGAATTCTGATGTTTAGGGGCACTGCAGGTACTCCGCCATTGATGTTTCTGGAGTTTGTATACTTGTTTGGTAGAGTCCCGAGGGGAGTCCCTTGAAACGTTCCACAATGGTTTTTGAACCATTTGTAAGAGACGTTACAAGCAAGTATTACCTTTCATTTTCCTCGACCGTCTCTTAGTGATATCCGTTTAAACAGATATCTTTAAAGCTTAGGAGGTTTCGGATAGATTTAGGGGAGTATAACGCATTTCTAAGTGTGATTTGTGTGTTACCGGGGAGCAATATGGTTGCTTCCCCTGATCCTTCGATTATATTAGCTGGTCCTGAGATTGTTCTCGGTGGACTAGAGTAGCTACCTGTGCTCGTAAAGTAGTCTATGTTTTGAAGGATCGAGTGCGTCGATGCACTGTCCACTAGGAAAATTGATTCCATATATATAAAGGAATACATTTAATCAGTAAATGATATGAAAAAGAGAGGATCTACTTTCATTTAAGATGCTCAAAGAAATGTTCGACATGGAATAAAACTAGGTACGATGCATAAAAAAGGAAGATACATTGCTAGTAGATAAAAATGGTCCATAATTAGAGAGTGTCATCTCCCATGAAATCTTCAAGAGTCCATGAGGTCTCTGGCAACGCTGCGCTCTCAATCAGGTTTGTCTCAGCTCGAGGCTTGAGGCTAGCCTGGTAGAGGTCCTGTAGGTGTTTCTGGGTGCGGCAGATTCTGGACCAGTGGCCCGTCATTCCGCATTTGGAGCACTTATCCTCCCAGTCTTTCTTGGGAGTACCACCTTTGGACATCCACTTTTGCTTCTTTTCCACGAACTTCTGGTTCTGAGGAGGAGCTTGGGGAGTGGCCTTCTTCCGCTTCTTTTGTTCTTTCCATTTCTGGAATTTAGCCTTCTTGTCCATCTTCTTCTTCTAGGAAGACTGGAAGTGTGCCTCTACAGGAGGTGACAGTGGAGCGGAGCCAGGAGGGCGCAGGTTGTCAGTGGCAACCAACAGATCCATGTTCTGTTCAGCCATTAGCAGGCATGAAAGTAGATCAGAGTACTTCGTGAACTTCCTCTCACGGTATTTTTGCATAAGGATCATGTCCTTCTCGTGGAAAGACGTGAACGTCTTTTCCAGCAATATTTTCTCAGTCACAGTCTCACCACACAACTTCAGGCGTGAGGTGATACGGAACAATGCTGAGTTGTATTCCGCTACGGATGTGTAATCATGTATGCGGAGGTGAGTCCACTCGTACTGTGCATGGGGGAGTATGACATCCCTCTGATGCCTGTACCTCTCCTCAAGTGCGTCCCACAGTTCGTAAGGATACTCTACAGTAAGATACCCGTCCTTCAGGGTCGAGTCTAAATGTTTCCTGATATAGATAATGGCTTTCGCTTTTAGTATATTGGAAACTTCTTCTGTATGATGTGCTTCTTTAGAAGCATCCTTTTCAGCTGTGGCAGTACTTGTTGTTGCCTTCTCAGTGGGTGTCAGACTGAACCCATGAGATCGCAGATGGAACTTCAGGTCCAACTACCAACTCAAGTAGTTCGACCGATCAGCCTTCAGGACCGAGAAATAGACATTCGCAAGTCTGGCCATTAAATGATCTAGCAATATAAAGAATAGCATGGATTATCAAACTGTAAAAAGAATAGACATCCACGCATGTATTTTTTACCATTTTCATAACATGAATTATTAAAGGACATTAACATCCATGCATGCTTTTTAACATTTTCATAACGTGAATTATTAAAAGAAAATTTAACATCCACACATGCTTTTTAACATTTTCATTTTAACATTAAGATAGCATGAAATATTTAACATCCACGCATTTGATGTGTAAGCAATGAAAATAAATTAGGACTATAGGGATCAGCCAGCTGACATCAACAGAAAAAAGACAGTCCGAAAGTTACATCAAAAAGGTGCATGAAAAGTAAATACAACTCGGGAACTTCAAAGAGAAGCCCATTTCTTCTTTGTGCATACGCCTTCAGCTCCTTTTTGGTGTCCTCCGTTCTTCTTTTTACATATAAATCCTCACTTACAAATTTCTCTCAAAAAGAAAAAAATTGCAGAAAAGTAAAGATGTCGGAAACCTGGCTAATCCCTAAAAACATAGCCTAATATCACATCCACGCAGATAATATATGAAAAATATACAACCACGCAGATAATCATATCACAGGCATGTAAAGATTAATAAATAATCTAAATAGTGTGTGACGTGCTAAAAATTATTTTTTTTGAAAAAACTTTTTACCTTTGATCCATATTTTTAATGTTTTATTTTCCGCTTTAACCCTTATTTGAAAATTAAAAATTTCTTTAATTATTTTGGGCTTTTTAGGGCCAAAAATAAAAAAAGAAATTATTGTGTAAATGGGCTAATTTTCGGGCTTTTGGGCCATGAAAACAACCCATTATGGTTAATTGGGCCTCCCCTAAAAATTTGGCCCGTTAAGGGCTAGGGCTTCCGAAAAACCCTGGGGGGCCCGCGGCATGCCGCCGCGACGGCTGGCCGCGGCTGCTGGCCGCGGCGTTTGTGCCACCGGCGGCGCTGATAAAGCGTCGCCGTTCCGTCCTATTTGGGCGTGCGGTATATGGATCACGGGGGGGGGGGGTAAATACGGATTTTTCAAAACATTTAGATCTCTAAAAACGATTTTTTATTGTTTTTAGACATGCGAATCTAAATAAAAATGTGATTTTACCGTGTTTTCAAACTTTTTGATCTTAAATCATGCAGATCTACGGGAAACGCAAGTTTAGATCTAAAAAATTTTGAGATTTACCTCTAGATTCGACAAGGGAATCTAGTCGACGGTTGGTGAAGGATGCCCTTTTCGCTCCCCGTTGAGAAGATTACAATCTTCTTAAAATTGAGTGGTTAATGGATCTCCTTCCTCGAGCGCCGCTGCCTTTTCCAACGAGCGTGATCGTGTTGATAACGTGTTGTGAAGGGAAAAGTAGGTAAATATGTGTAGGGGGTTAAGAGCCACCATACCCTCATATTTATAGCTTTCAATGGTGGACCGGATACCCAATGGGCCTCATGGGCCTATTCATAACAATACAATTTTTTTATTTAAGTATGTCACTGGCCTTTCGTTTCATTTTCTAGTGTACTATGAAGCGGGATGTGATCATTGATTTTTAAATCTCTAAGAATAATAAAATATTTATTAAAAAGAAAAAGAGTGAATTTGTGTTCATGCATAGATATGTCTATGCATCCAAAAGTATATATGCTTATTTCTAGTCGCATGGTAACATATAATGATTACAACCTATCACATGCTTGAACATCTTACCTTTTTAATTCATAGAGTGCCTTAATATATCTCATTGTTTAGATCGAAACATATCTAATTCTAGTGATTTTATACAAGTCAATACATTTTGATAACCTTTTACATGAACATTGGCCATTAACATGTAGAAGAAATTAAACAAGGGAATTGCTATGCGAACAGACCATTTTGCTGAGTTCACAGACCTCCTAAATTTTTACTCACGTGCACAGACCTAAATAGCACTTTTGCGGAGTTCACTGGGTTTGACGAAAATACCCGTAAGGCCAAAGTTCTGGATCCAATTCAGCTCTTCATCATGGTTTAGTTTTGGGTGCAATAGAGTTCTGGGCTTTTTGAAAGAAATCAGCTGAAAAGGTATTTTCTCATTCAAATTTAATTTAGTTCTGGGCTTTTTGAACTTTAATTGGATGCTCTCAATTTTTTTTCCTTCTATGGAATTTTTGCTCGTTCAATTCTATGCATAAAACCCATGTTAACACAAATCATTTAGATCATGAATTTCATTACAGAATGAAAGAAAAATCAACTTGTGAATTATATCTATGTTGCCATGATTTCATTTTACAGGAGTGGGTTTTAGGATATTAGCTATGTTAATGATAAACATTTTTTTTTAAATTCTCAATTCTATCTTTTGTTGTATGCTCTTAATGTATGCTCTCGTTTTTGTCTGAATGAAAAGAGAAGGCTCCTTCTTTAGTGCCTGGATGAAGTGCCTACTGTTTATGTATGGTAAAAATTCAATTGTTCTTAAAAAAAAAAATCACATCCCCCAATTCAATTGTTCTGCAAAATCTTTGTTAAATACAATTGCATGTTATTAATTGAATGTTATCATTTGCATACATTACCATATAAACTTTTTGGTATATATATATCACTTGCATGTTCAGTTTTTTTGTTAAATACAAAATTGTACGGGACCATTTTTTGGTTTCCTACATGTATGAATTAGTGAATCTGATACTTAGATTGTTCAATTTGTGGAATTGCTCATTCAGTTTATATATCAGTTCTGGAAATCTAAAAATATGCCCTTATATTCAGTTCTGGATGTAAGTTCTATATATAAAGTATAAAGCACTTATATCAGTTAGGAAATATGTGCACTGAAAATATGCACTTACATTCAGTTCTGGATGTAAGTTCTGGATGCCAAGTATAGAGCTCATTCAGTTTGGAAATTTGGATTTATGCTCAAGTAGTTTGCTCGAGTAGTTTGGTTAAGAAGTTTGACGGTTTGATGCACTTTTTTGGAAGTTTACTCAAGGAGTAATTTGCTCAGTTCTGGAATTTTGAACTCATTCAGATTGCTTAAGTTCTAGATGTAAGTTCTACAGTGGAGGTATGTGCCAAGTATGTTACACTTTTTTTGTGTATCATATTATCATAGTATAATACACTTTTTGGCCTTATTCCGCCAAATATGTTATTAGTGATGGCCAAGGTGAGCTCAAACGCAAAAAGTATGATATCCAGGTGATCCAGGTTTTTATATCATCTGATACTGGGTTTTTTTGCATGTAGGTTGCTGATATTTGCCGGAAGCTTTGCAATGGATACAGATATACTTTGCAATGGAAATGAAGCTTGAAGCTTGAATTGAAATGAAGCTTTGCAATCAAACTGTTGGATGGAAATGAAGCTTGAATAGAGATGAAGCTTGAAGAAACAAGTTCTGGAAATGTGTATTTTTATGAATTTGTTGAGAATATGAGAATATGTTAATCTATATCCATGTGTATTTTTTGAATTTTGGGATAATGTGTATTTTTGCGACTTTTGTGAGATTAGGTTGAATCTGTTGAATCTGAGAGAAACAAACGTGAATCTGGATTTTGTGGAATCTATATTTATATCCATGTTATTTTGTTAAATATGTGAGAATGTTTCAATATGTATTTTGTCGAAAGGGATTAATGTAGAGCAGGTGGCACCTGATCCAATGGATCAGGTGCAAGACACAAAAAGGTGGGACCCAACGAGTACAAGCTCATGTGGGGGCTTGTACTTTCCACCTTGTTTGTGTCTTGGCACCTGATCCATTGGATCAGGTGCCACCTTTTCTACATTAAATCCTTGTCGAAATTCCTTATGTACTGATGGAAGTAACAGCATGGTCCTTGGACTTTGTTAGCAAACTACACATTTTTAAAAAATGTATGTGGACAACATCTTGAAGCTGTCTGCCATATTATCCTCATGATACTTATTCTGACTTCTTGCTAAGATGAGAAGATGAAAGAATCAAAATCTGACTTCCTGATGAGATGAGAAAATTCTTTTAGTTTTGATCATGATAGGATCATAAATGATGATGACTCCAATTTGTCTCCAATTTGTTCATATCGATTCCATGTTCCATGATGGAAGCCCATTATAATTTGTTCATATCATAAGAATTTCTCAATACACTTCAATGTGCATAACTATTACATAATTTGTTCATATCATAAAAATCCAGACTCCAGCTAATACAATTATCATTGGCCAAGCTATATGTTCAATATACATAGCCAGATTGATATACCAAGAGTGCACAGATTCGTATAGAATCCAAAACAGATTATATATATATATTCTTCACCAAAAACCTATTAACAAATTTTTTTATATACATGTATAGATTCCAAACATAATCTTAAAAAATTATTCAACAAAAAACTATCAACATATCCAACAGATTCTTCAATAGAATATTACAAAAGCTATCAACAGATTCAACACATCAGGCAAGAATCTAGAAATTGTTGCTTCAAGCTTCATTTTCAGAATTTGAATCCATTTGTTCCTTCAAGTATCAGTCAGTATCAGCTTCATTTCCAACAAATATCAGCCAGTTCCATCAAGCTTCATTTGTTCCTTCAAGAATCAGTCAATATCAGCTTCGTTTTCAGCTTCATTGGATGTTTCATACATTGGATGTTTCATACAGTATCAACTTCAAGCAAGTATCAGCAACCAACATGTAAAAAGACATAGGTGAGATCAACATGTAAAAAGACATAGGTGAGATCAATATTGATTTATTTGCATCTCCAATGTCTGTGATTCCATCAAAAAGGTACATCAAAAATAACATATTGGGTCCAGACTTACCAATGAGGAGTTCATATATTGGATCAAACATTCATTTTAAGCTTTAGAGCTTAACATTTCAGCAATTTTGGCTTAACTGCCAATATTCAACAGTAGGTTGGCTTAACTGCCGACATTTCATAGCAAAAATTGTCAAATAACGTGACCACATCAAGCTTCGGTGCTTGAATCTCTTCGTATAATTTGACAACATGAAAATTGTAAAAATACACATACCAAGCTTTCAAAATTGTCAAAACTAGGTGTATATTTCAGATTGGACATATCCAAGCTTTCAAAATTGTCAAATCCTGCACATAATGTCTCTTTGTATCTGTATCATGCACATTCAAATTTGTAAGACTCTATAATATGTAGTGTCTCTTTGTATATGTATCATGCACATGCAAATCCTGAGTCTTGCAAAACATATAGTATGTCTCTTGAAACTGTCATGCCCATTTTCTGCACAAGCTTGAAATACACATCATATACATATTTTATGTACAAGGTAATGGTAATGGTATTGGCTCCAGAATTAAAGTGTATATCAGTTTGCAGACTCAAAGCATGAATCTGTTTCAAGAATCAAAGTATGAATCTGTTTCCATAATCAAATTATGAAGCTATTTACAGAATCAAAGTAGTTATCTATTTCAAGATCAAAGTATGAATCTGTTTGCTTAATCAAAGTATGAATTTGTTTCAAGAGGCAAAGCATGCATCGGTTTCCAGATTCAAAGTGTGTATTAGTTTGCAGAATCAAAGTATGAATCCGTTTCAAGCATCAAGATATAAATCTGTTTCCATACTCAGATTATGAAAATATGATACAAAAAAATCCCAAAAAATGAGAATGTGAGCAGATTTGCTCAGAATTTCATATTTGCTCAGAATTGTCCTCAAAATTGCTCCTTGTAAATGGCTACAACAGTTGACAGTAAAGATTTGATGACACCAAAATTGCCTCATCGTCACAACATATAAATCGCAAATAATAAACAGTATACCAAATAATGGTAATCAGGGAATATCACCATCACAATAATACAACAGTTAATCATACTTGATACTTGAAATAGATTCATACTTTGATTCTGAAAACAAATACATACTTTGATTCTGCAAACTGATATATATTTTGAATTTGGAAACATATTTGCTCAGAATTGCCCTTCGACTTACTCAATTCACAGAAGTTTTTACTCTTCGTGCACAACCCAAAATACTTTGCATCCTAGTAAACGGCTGCAACTGTTGCCAGCAAAGTTTTGATGACCCCCAATTTGCCTCACCATCACATAGAACTTGCAAATAAGAAACAGTATACCAAATAATCGTAAGCAGTGCATATCATCATCGCAATAATATAGCACATAAAAATATGCACTGTTTTAAAAAAAGTTTTAGGCCAAACTATAAATTAGTTTCCAGAATCAAAGTGTGGATCAGGTTGCAGAATGAAATAGGAATCTGTTTGCAGAATCGAAGTAGTAATCTGTTTAAAGAATCAAAGTATGAATCAGTTTGCCTAATCAAAGTATGAATCGGTTTCAAGAAGCAAATCATGCATCTGTTTCCAGAGGCAAAGCATGCATCTGTTCTTAGAATCAAAGTATGAATCTGTTTCAGGAAGCAAAGCATGCATCTGTTTCTAGAATCAAACTGTGTATCAGTTTGCAGACTAAAAGTATGAGTATGTTTCAAGCATCAAAATATGAATTTGTTTGCATAATCAAAGTATGAAATTGTTTGCAGAATCAAAGTAGTACTTTGTTTCAAGAATCAAAGTATAAATCTTTTTGCATAATCAAAGTATGAATCTGTTTGCAGAATCAAAGTGTATATATTTTCCTTGAGCTGAAAATGATTACATCATCCTTGATGACACAATGATGTCGAGAATTTACATTGCATTGTGTAATTAAGGAAGTGTGCAGCCTTTTGAACATTGTGTAATCAAGGATGAGTGCATTGTCTAATTCTGGTATACTCATGGAGAAGATCCAGTCGCTTTTGACTACGGACAGAATTCATAACAATTTCCTTAAATTCATAATAATTTTCCTGACAAAATTCATAATAATTCATAATAATTTTCCTTATGACCCCCACAAAATTCATAATAATTTTCCTTAATATTCGTAATACTTTTCCTGACAATTTATTATAATTCATAATAATTTTTCTTATGACCCAACAAAACTCATAATAATTTTCCTTAAAGAGCGATGGAAAAACCTTACAATTATATGAAATAATCAAAATCAAACTGGATCCAGTTGTTGCAATGGCTTCTCCAAAATTTGTCTGCAAAAATCATTCGAAACATTATTTACCAACTACACGATCAACCGATGCATTTTCCTTTTCATTTTCACACTTTTAGGTCACAACTTTGGTTGAACTCTCAAATTTGTGATTTTTGATTTAGGTCAATTAATGGTTGTAAGTTGGGAAAAATTTAAGTCAACGGGATTTTTGATTTAGGTCAACTGCTGCTGATGGTTAGATCCTCTCCACATTGAATCGATGGGATCGATCTTAGATCAACAACAAAAACCTAAAAGAGATAAAAGAAGAAAAAGAGACTTACCACCATCAATTTACCTAAATTTTCTCCAACTTTGTTGTCTTTGTGAGTTAAGCCAAAAAGTCTGTGAACTCAGCGATTTTTAGGGGCTCCAGTATGTGCGCGAAGAGTAAAAAGATATGCGAACTCAGCAAATTCTGAGTGATTTCGGAGATTTTTAAAGAGGCCTATAAAAGGGTATTTTTGGTATTTTCGAAAAAAATAAGCGGTCAGTGAACTGAGCAAAAAGGTATGTTCGTGTATCAATTCCCATTAAATAAACCTTTCAAATATATAACACGTGAACAAAAGTGTAAGCGCGACATCCTATATGTGTACAAGTTTTTGAAAATTGTTTTAAGAAGCCCCCCTGAGAAGTGACCAAAAAGTTTTGGCATGCCCGACATGTGTATGATTTTTCAAAATGGACACAGTTTGACTATACATGCTACATAGAGTAGTAGTAACCAGAATATGTGTATCATGCATATGACTCCATTATGATGGAACACTTCATTGTTTCATGACGAATCAACATCATGCCATGATTGTCTATCAATTTGATGAGAAAACTAGGGTTTGGAGAAGATAAAAGAGGATATTTTTATAGATCTTCAAGAGGAATACAAGATAGAGACTTCTTTTGAGAGGAAGCCAACTCTCCAAGCTTGAATCTAAGAGGGCTAGCTTACTCTCACTAGATTTAGGGTTCTACTCTTCTAAACTAAGGATAGACACTCAAGTTTTGCATAAGAGACAATGAAAAGACTCTCCCCAATATAAAAGGGCAGCTAAATCCACAATTACACAAAAAAAACCCTCCCAAACCCGAACATTGCAAAAACACCCAAATTATCACAAAATTGCCCCCGGCCTAGTTCTTCATCCCAAAATTCTTCTTGCGACGCCTTCGTTGATATGTGATGATCTCATCATTCCTCCCCAAAAACACACCTTGTCCTCAATGTGGAAGTCTGGAAAATGCTGTGCAATCACATTATACGGCTCCCAAGACGTCTCATGATTTGGAAGATTCTTCCATCTAATCAGCACATCTCGTGCACATGTGCTCCCCTGGCGAATCTCCTTTAGCTCTGCCGGCTTAAGCAGCACCTCCATGTCACCCGTGAGTGTCGGTGGTAGTGACAAAGACACGGTATGATCCCCAATGGTCCGACGGAGCTGTGACACATGGAAAACAGAGCGGATCGCTGAATTTGGTGGCAACCTCAGCCAATATGCCACCAGGCCAACCCTGGCCTCAATCACGTATGGCCCAAAGTAACGGGGGACAGCTTCTCGTTCCGCCTACGTTCAAGGATCGCTGTCGATAGGGCCGCAGCTTCAGATACACCATGTCCCCCTGCTCAAACTGCACGTCTCGCCTGTGTTCATCTGCTCAGCTCTTCATAAGCTGATGTGCTCTCTTCAGGTGTCGTCTCAACTCCTCAAAAGTGCGGTCCTGCTCCTCTAGATGCTGATCCACCTGGGAAATTGGAGTAGAACGGTGACCATAGTGAATAATATAGGGGGGTCCCGCCCGTATAGGACCCTGAAAGGAGTGGTCTGGGCAGAAGTGTGGAAAGATGTGTTGTACCAATACTCCATCCACACGAGCCACTTCACCCACTGCTTCGACGACTCTGAGACAAAACACTGCAGATATGTCTGAAGGGTCAGGTCGACAACCACCGTCTGACCGTCCGTCTGGGGATGGTAAGCGGTATTCCTCTTCAAAATTGTCCCTAGCGTCCGGAACAACTCCTTCCAGAATGTGCTAAGAAAGACCTTATCCCGATCCGTCACAATAGAACTAGGAATCCCATGGAGGTGCACTCTCCCTGATGAATGTCGTCGCCACGGTTACCGTACTGTAAGGATGTCGTAATGCCACAAAGTGTGCATACCGTTAGATCCTGTGGATGGCGAACAACACTAGAAGGGGGTTGAATAGTGTTGTATGAATTATAAAAAATTTTCCTTTAATAATTATAACACAATAATTCTCTTCCAATGTTGCCTAAGAAACCAAGTAGATTGATCTACGCTTGGTTCTTAATCAACAAGATAATCTAAAATAAATGCAAAGATTAATTACAAGCAAACAAAGATTACAATCACAGAGATATTTATACAGCGGAAATAAAAAGATGAACTTTGCAATATATTAATAAAGAATTACAAAGATAATATATTAACAAGAAATAAATTTCTTGCACAAATAAATAAACAAACGCAAAAAACACGCAGAGACAAGAGATTTTTTTCTTGGTTCCACGCAACTTGGTACGTCCAGTCCCCGACCAATCCGGTACGAGATTCAATCCACTATTGCCTTAGCAATACAATTACCTAGCTTCACTCACTAGGATTTCCAACGACCTAGTATTCCTACCAAGATTTCCAACCACCTAGCCTTAACTAGGATTTTCACAACCCTTATCACAAAGGAAATCCAAATAAAAACAAGATCCAATTCTCCACAATATTTGGTGGAGATTGGTTTACACCCAACAAAAATTCTATAGCCAAGATAAAATTGCAAATGTGCTTATGTGGCAAAAAGAATTCAAAATGATATTAGATCACACAAAGAATATAGTGCGATTCGATGTGATCTATATCCTTTTGTTTTTCAAAAATCCTTCAAAGAATATTAAATCAAGAAAGAGGGCTTTTGAAAAACGATTTTCAATAGCCAAAATAAAATAGATCTCAAAAAGAATTTCAAACAAAAAATATGAGCTCAGAAATTTAGAACTAGAATTTGGCTATGACGATGAGAGCGATTGAGAGCGATTGAGAATTTCAAGAGCATAGCTTTTGCTCAAAAATATAATATAGAATTGATTATTTAAACATGTTCTCAAGAGGCTCTATTTATAGAGTTTCTACAACGAATTTGAAATTCAAAAGACATTTGACTTTAGCCCATAAATCAAGAAGATGAGAGAATTGAAGGAGCAAAATCAGAAAGCAGAAACGGAGTTGGTAGTCGACTCCCAGATGAGGTAGTAGACTCCCAGAGAGATTTCATTGAAAAATCTGCTCACAGCTGGTAGTCAACTCGCAGAGCACTTTTTCACTGAAACTCAGCTAGAGAATGAGTAATCAACTCATGGGTGTTGGAGGTTGACTACGAAGATTAAATAAAATAGCTAATGCTCTCAAAGAGTTTAAAAATGTGCTTTCAAAAACTTTGTTTCGAAAACGTTGTGTGTGCGTGCAATAAAACTTGGCTTTAACATAATCCTAAAAGACCAACTCATACACTAGACTTAAATGAAGACGTCCGAAGGTGATCAGATATTGATGTAGATGCGCGCTTCACTTTGAGTTTGAGCTCGTCTTTGATTAAGCTTGAGCACTTCCATGAGCTTCATCTTTGAGCTTCACTTGTGCTTGACGTAGAGCTATCAAACTGTCTTCATCTTCTGTGTGTGATTGAGCTTCTTCGGATTATGTGTAAAGCTTATATTATTGTTCGCACAACCTGCACACTTTAGATAGTGTCATTAGTACACTAACATCATTTGGTGTGCTCATCATCAAAACTACTTAGGGGTGGGATTCAATTTCCCATCGCATACTTGCTCAGCCTATCCACCATAACCATGATGACCGAATACCCTGTTGAGTATTGGACTCCCCGGATTTGGTTTTGGATGATGAGCAAACATAAATATATCATGAACTAACAGTTTGTGAGCGCAGTTATGGAGATCGTCGCCAAAATACCACGTACAACAAAAGCGACGTCTCAAGACTTCTCAATACGCGTGATCGTATGCCTGGAGCTTCGGTGAAGCTCGAGGAGCAATATTGAAGTCATGAGGAATGAAGATTGAAGCTTTGAAGACGGCTCGTAAGGTTTATTTCATAGTCTTTTAGCTTCGATTTATAGAATGTTAAGCCTTGAGTAATTCTTACATTTCTATCCTCATAACGCTCATATCTTAGCTCTAGGATCTTAGTACAAGTCCATTCTAACTTCCTCGAAGCATCGCGCTTCGATTCGGACTTGTTTGTGCATGTTAGTTGGTACAAGAAGAAGTACTGACCGACTAGATGGTGATCTAGTCGGTCAGCAACTCTCCTTGGACCGACTAGTTTGATTCCTTAATTTCTTGGACTTTACTGTTTACAGTTAGTCGGTCTACGTTGACTCACCGACCGACTAGTTTGTGAACTAGTCGGTCAGTGATGCTTCTTTGACCGACTAGTTGGACTTTACTGTACATGCCAATTTTCTCCTGAGCTACTGTTTATCGTTAGTCGGTCTAAGAACGTTTGGTGACCGACTAGTTGACAATCTAGTCGGTCAACTTTTGTTCTTGGACCGACTAAGTCAATTTGTATTCAGACTATTTCACTTTGCCTCTTAGTCGGTCTACGTTCACTGACTGACCGACTAGTTGTGAAACTAGTCGGTCAGAATGTCTTCTTGGACCGACTAGATTTCTAGGTCTTAATTCCTATCTCTTCTCAGTTTCTCACTTAGTCGGTTCATGTTGTCTCACCGACCGACTAGTTGATGAACTAGTCGGTCAGTGGTTGTTCTTTGACCGACTAGTCTGCTTCAGATTTAGATCCGTTGGAGTTTTGAAAGCGACGTTTCTCTCTCTCTTTTCTCTTGATCCTTTAAATACCTGAAGGGGTTATTTCATAGGATCCAAGGCTGCTATTTCAGAGTTCTATTGATTCAAAGAGAAGCTTTCAACTCTCATCTTCAAGCTCTCTCATTCTCAAGAATCTCTCCCTCACTCTCATTCCTCAAGAGAGATTCATTGGTTGTGAGCCTTCCAAGCCAAGGGCTTGTTTCTAGGTCATCCATCTCATCCCTAGGCTTCCATTGCTGGTCATCTTCTTGAAGCTAGGGTTTGGTGACTCTTCCTCCATCAAAATCCTCTTTGCCCTAATTTGGTAAGAAATCTCAAGGCATAGGTATTTTGTTGGTAAGCATTTCATTTCAGTTATATTTGAATTGTATACTCTCGGTTGTGAGAGGTTTTGCGTGATCCCGGGTTGTGGGAGTCACGGTCATCGATTGTATGTCGATTGCGCTTGTGAGGTTTTCGCAAGTGTTCTTATTGGAAATCTTGAGTTAGGGTTTCTAACTCAAGTATCCGGAAGGGATCCGGGTGGTTGGGACGTAGGATCACCGGGAACAAGTCGGGGAGACTTGGGTGGATCCGAACCCATTAAACCATTTGTTTGCGTTTGCATTTATTCTTGTTGATCGTTGTTATTCCGCATTGTTGTTTGTTAATTGCACGATAATTAGGAATAACTCTCCCTATTATTTAAAAGTACTATTCACACCCCCTCTAGTACATGTGCAGTAGCTTCCCAGGGCACTACAATTGGTATCAGAGCCAAGGTTCAAAGCTATGACGAACAATGACTACGTCTTCAAGAACCGCGATGGAGCTTCTTCAGTTATGGAAGGACTATCCTCAGTCAGGCCTCCACACTTCAACGGTACCAACTATGGGTACTGGAAATGCCGGATGCAAATTTTCCTCCGGAGCGCTTCACTATGGAGAGCCACCATGACGGAGTATGTCGAGCCTTCCGAAGAAGATTTCGCGAAGTGGACTCCCGCGGAGGTCGCCGCGGAAGTAACCAATGCCAAGGCAATGAATGCCTTGAATTGTGCGTTGGAGCCCGAGGACTTCAACAAGATATGCACATGTAAGAGTGCATATCAAATATGGAACCAACTCCTCATTTTGCACGAAGGATCGAGTACGGTAAAAGATTCTAAACTCGTCGTTACTAATAAAGAATTTGAGTTGTTTCATATGGAGCAGGGCGAAACCAAGAAGGAATATTACGCTCGCTTCGTGGATATATCAAACGACTTGGAAGCTCTTGGGAAGGTCTATACCCAAAAGGAGAAAGTCGCGAAGATTATCGACGGTCTTCCATCATGTTGGGAAAAGCGTACCTTCGCCATCGAGGAAGGTAATGACATGAATAAATATACCGTCGTACAACTAATGGGTACCTTGTTGTCTTACGAGGTACGCAAGGATAGTAAGATCCGAATGAAGGAAAAGATGAAAGCGTACTTGAAGCAAGATGAGCCAAAGAAAAAGGCGATTGCCTTCAAGGCCGCACCATCTACCGATGATGAAGAATCGGAAGACGAATTGGACATGGAATCCATTGCCCGTATGGCAAGGAAGTTCGATCGATTCCTCCGAGAAGGTACATCTTTGAATAAATCTAAAGTTAGTTCGACTAATGCTTCTACTCCCGTGTGTTATAAATGCAACAAGCCAGGACACATCAAACCGGATTGTCCTCTCTACAAACACAAGGAGAAGGGGAAAGCATCAAAGTACGACAAGTCGAGAAAGAACAAGAAAGGACTTGTTGGCACATTCACCGACTCCGAAGAGGATTCCTCAAGTGGAGAGTCGGATGATGGAAGAGTGGAGAAAGCAAAACTCTGCTTCATGGCTAATGAGGCAAAAGATCGAAAGTCCTCCTTCGATGATAGCGAGGATGAAAGCGAGGATGGTAGCGAGGATGAAAGCGGAGAACCTACTATTGATGAAATGAGGTTAGCAAACCAAGAAATTTGGTCTAAATTTACTAAGTTAGTAGATAGATATAATAAGACCAAAGATGAACTTGTTAGCCTCCAAACCTCTCCTAAGTCTACCATCACCAACAATGACACCATTGTTGAGACTCTCGCCAATGAGAAAGCAAGTTTGCTTACTCATAATGGCTTGTTGAGAAATGATGTGAAGTCCCTCAAATCTCAACTTGAGCATTTTTTTTTTGAGGATTCGGATGAACATGTGATAGCGGATTTGACGTCTCAAAACTCAACTTTGAGTATTGAGAATAAGAATCTCAAATCACGTGTTTATGTACTCACATCGCAAGTATCCACTTTGGATGCTTCTTTGCTTTCTCTCAAAGAGAAGTATGAGTGCACGTTAGGCCGTATCAATGATTTCAATAAAGGTAAGGGCCATTTGGATAATATCCTAAATGACTTACTTCCGGCCAAACACCACATTGGCTTGGGGTATAAGATGGGAGACTCATCCAAATCGCCTACCACCTTTGTTAGGCCGACATCCGATGCCTCGACGAGTGGGAGCAAACACCCCATTGGTAGTTCTCCTACCAATAGTGCTTCCACTTCGTACACACCCCCGATTGGAAAGAAACCCACTTTGGGTAGACCTCCAAAGAGGGGTCATGCATTTTTGTACTCACATGCTATGCCACGTAGGAACACACATCCTACTCCACCGGTGCATGCAAATGTTAATGATGATTTTTATACTCCGCACCCACGAGCACGTGCAAACACTCATATGAGACACCCACGTGCACGTAATAATGCTCATGCACATCCTAATGCTTATGTTCAAACATCTCATCAACATGTGCATGCCTACTCTCATAATCATCCTCATGCATACACACCTCATGCTTATCCACGTATGTATGCTACACCACATCATGGATCTCATGCTCATCATAATGCTATTGCTAGATCTCATGCTCCTAGGCCACATGCACCACATAGAAATCAACTTTTTGTGCATGCAACCACTAGGAAGAGGATTCCCAAAATGTACACTATTTGGGGTCCCAAGAACACTAGCGATGATGCTATGAATGTTTATGTGAAATCATATATTAATGATGTTATTTTGAATGATGATTATGTTGGGAAGTCAAGTTCCTCTTGGACTTGGTTTCCGAAGGGTTAGTTCCTTTAACCTTTCAATGCTTGGTACCATGAGCTTATGATCATGTTATGGGTACCAAGGCATTTGTTTATAAATTTGATTTTGATTACATTAACTCATGGGTTACAAGTATTTTAATTTCGTATTTCAAATTTGTTGTCTAACCCATTGGATCCAAAAGGGTTTTTGGATACCAAAATGAAGTTTTCTAGGTTCAATCCACCGTGGGATACCAACCCTACCAACTCCTCGATTTGCGAAGACTTTCATTCAAACGGAGTTGATGGTGCTTAGGCAATGCACCAATGTAGGGGGAGCTTAATGTTGTAAGTATAATATTACATTTGGTATCCATGAGGGTTGAATGCATGCTTGGTTAAAATCTATTTCTTTACATTGGTATCATTTTGTTTCTCCTAGCATGATAGAATTGTGAATGCCATAAATGCTTTGAAATTCTTATCTATTTTTGGCATGAAATGTTTTAAAAGTTATTATGATGATTTTCGTATTACTTTTATCACCTTGTCACTTCTCATCGCACACTTCACTTAGTTTTGATGTGCTTTTACTTTATGTTCATTTTCGATCGATATTGTGACATTTGATATTCTATGATGTGCACCACTCTTCTGATGGTTCATTCCTTTGTGCACATTTTATGTATGTCTCTGATATTGATTTCGTCGCTCGACGATTTATTTTGATTCAATAGCTTTAGTTGTATGAAAACATAGAATTGTTTTCCATGCGCTAAAATAGCTATAAATGTTGATATTGGAGAGTAAATTCATTTCATCAATAAGTGGATTTACATTTGATATTTTGATGATTTAAGTTTTCGATTTTCGACTATGGTCTCATTGACACGCTTTGATTTTATTCGAATTTTATTTTGGTGTCATATGAAACGTGGTCGTATTCTTAGACTCCCATGCTTAATGAATTATTTGGACATGATTTATTGTCATTGGCTTCCTCCCGCTCTTTTTGGATTATGCCAAAGGGGGAGAGATATAATAATGGCATAATAATGGCATGTGCTAAATGATAATTTACCATGAATCTAATTTGATATGTTATATTCAGAGGGAGTTAAGATATAAAAATGGAATATAAAAATGGATTACAAATCCTAAATCTCAAATATTGGATTTGCATTTTTACTTTCCTCGTCTGCTTGATGTATGTGCTTATTATTTCATATGGAACTAATGTGTCATCAATGCAGGGGGAGTAAGTATATTTCATTTAGTTCATTATTTTTTATTATTATTTATGTTGGTTTGTCATCACCAAAAAAGGGGGAGAATGTTGTGAGTATTGGACTCCCCGGATTTGGTTTTGGATGATGAGCAAACATAAATATATCATGAACTAACAGTTTGTGAGCGCAGTTATGGAGATAGTCGCCAAAATACCACGTACAACAAAAGCGACGTCTCAAGACTTCTCAATACGCGTGATCGTATGCCTGGAGCTTCGGTGAAGCTCGAGGAGCAATATTGAAGTCATGAGGAATGAAGATTGAAGCTTTGAAGACGGCTCGTAAGGTTTATTTCATAGTCTTTTAGCTTCGATTTATAGAATGTTAAGCCTTGAGTAATTCTTACATTTCTATCCTCATAACGCTCATATCTTAGCTCTAGGATCTTAGTACAAGTCCATTCTAACTTCCTCGAAGCATCGCGCTTCGATTCGGACTTGTTTGTGCATGTTAGTTGGTACAAGAAGAAGTACTGACCGACTAGATGGTGATCTAGTCGGTCAGCAACTCTCCTTGGACCGACTAGTTTGATTCCTTAATTTTTTGGACTTTACTGTTTACAGTTAGTCGGTCTACGTTGACTCACCGACCGACTAGTTTGTGAACTAGTCGGTCAGTGATGCTTCTTTGACCGACTAGTTGGACTTTACTGTACATGCCAATTTTCTCCTGAGCTACTGTTTATCGTTAGTCGGTCTAAGAACGTTTGGTGACCGACTAGTTGACAATCTAATCGGTCAACTTTTGTTCTTGGACCGACTAAGTCAATTTGTATTCAGACTATTTCACTTTGCCTCTTAGTCGGTCTACGTTCACTGACTGACCGACTAGTTGTGAAACTAGTCGGTCAGAATGTCTTCTTGGACCGACTAGATTTCTAGGTCTTAATTCCTATCTCTTCTCAGTTCCTCACTTAGTCGGTTCATGTTGTCTCACCGACCGACTAGTTGATGAACTAATCGGTCAGTGGTTGTTCTTTGACCGACTAGTCTGCTTCAGATTTAGATCTGTTGGAGTTTTGAAAGCGACGTTTCTCTCTCTCTTTTCTCTTGATCCTTTAAATACCTGAAGGGGTTATTTCATAGGATCCAAGGCTGCTATTTCAGAGTTCTATTGATTCAAAGAGAAGCTTTCAACTCTCATCTTCAAGCTCTCTCATTCTCAAGAATCTCTCCCTCACTCTCATTCCTCAAGAGAGATTCATTGGTTGTGAGCCTTCCAAGCCAAGGGCTTGTTTCTAGGTCATCCATCTCATCCCTAGGCTTCCATTGCTGGTCATCTTCTTGAAGCTAGGGTTTGGTGACTCTTCCTCCATCAAAATCCTCTTTGCCCTAATTTGGTAAGAAATCTCAAGGCATAGGTATTTTGTTGGTAAGCATTTCATTTCAGTTATATTTGAATTGTATACTCTCGGTTGTGAGAGGTTTTGCGTGATCCCGGGTTGTGGGAGTCACGGTCATCGATTGTAGGTCGATTGCGCTTGTGAGGTTTTCGCAAGTGTTCTTATTGGAAATCTTGAGTTAGGGTTTCTAACTCAAGTATCCGGAAGGGATCCGGGTGGTTGGGACGTAGGATCACCGGGAACAAGTCGGGGAGACTTGGGTGGATCCGAACCCATTAAACCATTTGTTTGCGTTTGCATTTATTCTTGTTGATCGTTGTTATTCCGCATTGTTGTTTGTTAATTGCACGATAATTAGGAATAACTCTCCCTATTATTTAAAAGTACTATTCACCCCCCCTCTAGTACATGTGCAGTAGCTTCCCAGGGCACTACATACCCCTCTGATTTCGACAAGCCGTCAATGAAATCCATGGTCACCTCCTCCCACACTTAGTCAGGCAACGAAAGAGGCTGCAACAAACCCCAGGAGCGGTCGATAAATACGTGTGACTCTGGCATATGTCGCACTTCTCCATCATTTCCGCCACATCTTTCCTCGTCACCTCCCAAAAAAGCTCCCTAACCAAACGCTGGTAGGTCTTCAGGACCCCGGAGTGGCCACCCATCGCGCTCCCATGAAACTCCTGCAACAACCTCGGAATATGAACCGACCTCGCGCACGGTACCACCAAACGACCCTTGTACAAAAGACGCACGCCCTCTATCGAGTAACAGGGATGTGTTGTTGGATCTTGTAACAGTGCCGCTCGAATTTTGGCTAGCCCTTCATCCTCCCTATTCTCATGCAACAGAGGCTCTCAATCCAGTAAAACGGGTGCCGCCAAAGCCGACAAATGTGAATCAACCTCCCTCCATGATAGTGCATCCGCCACATTATTCTCAATTCCGGGCATGTACTGGATCTCAATGTGGTAGCCTAGCAGCTTGGTCAATCACTTCGGGTGCTCCTCTGTGACCATGCTCTGTTCCAGAAGGCATTTGAGACTCCTCTTGTATATCCTCACTATGAACCACCTGCCAATGAGATATGGTCATCATTTCTGCACCACCAATACAATAGCCATCAGCTCGCGCTCATAAACGGACTTGAGCCGAGCCCTCGTCGACAACACATGGCTAAAGTATGTCACCGATCGGCCCTCCTACATCAACACCGCGCCCAAGCCATAGCCTGACGCATCCGTCTCCACCACAAATGGTCGTGAAAAGTCCGAAAGTGCAAGAACCGGTACGCTAGTCATGGCCCCTTTCAGGGCCTCAAAAGCTCGAGTGGCATCCTCATTCCAGTGAAAGTTGTCCTTCTTCAGCTGCTCAGTCAATGGCCACGCAATGGTGTTGTACCCCCGACGAACTTCCTGTAGTAGTCCGCCAATCCCAAGAATCCCCGCAAGGCCCGCAGGATAGTGTGCAGCGGCCACTCCACTATGACTGCTATCTTCGAACCATCGGCCGCCACACCCTCCGTAGAAACAATATGGCCCAAGTATTCCACACTCCGTTGGCCGAACATGCACTTCTTCCGATTGGCAAATAGCTGATGCTCCTGCAACTCCGTCACCACCGTTTCCAAATGCTCCACATGTGACTCCATCGTTTGGCTGTAAACCAAGATATCATCAAAGAACACCAAAACAAACTTCCTCAGATAGGGTCGAAACACCTTGTTCATCAATGCCTAGAACGTGGCAGTGGCATTGGTCAAACTGAATGGCATGACCAGGAACTCATAGTGGCACTTGAGTGTTCTGAATGCAGTCTTCGCCACATCCTCATCTCTCATCCGAATCTGATGATATCCGGACTTCAAATCAATCTTCGAGAAGACCACCGCACCATGCAGCTCATCCAGCGGCTCGTCGATCACGGTAATGGAAAATTTATCTGGCAACGTATCCTTGTTCAATGTCCGATAATCGACGCAAAATCTCCCACTGACGTCCTTCATTACTAACAACACCGGGCTCGAGAAAGGACTCACACTCGACTGTATTACCCCAGCCTGAATCATCACATCCACCATCATCTTAATCTCCCCTTTCTGCACCTGTGGATACCGGTAGAGACATACACTGATAGGGAGACACCCTCACGTAGCACAATAGCATGCTCGTGGTCTCGTGGGGGGAGAAAGCCCGTGAGGTGTCTGGAAAACTCCCTCAAACTGGGATAGGACCTGCTGTAGTTCTCATGGTATGCCCTGCTCCTGCTCAGCCTCATCCACCGCCAGGCCCTGTAGCTCCACCAAAAATCCTCCTCCCGTGGACTGAAAAGCCCTCGACATGGTCTTCAAGGAGACCCTAGATCTGCACAAACTGGGATCCCCCTGAAGTGTCACCACCCTCTCTCCGTGCCTGAACTCTATCCTCAGCAACTTCCAGTTGGTTTTTGTTTCTCCCAGTGACTGCAGCCACTTCATGCCTAGAATCACATCAGTGCTGCTAATGTCGAGCGGCAAGAAATCTTCCACCACATGTATCTCCTGGGAGGGTCAAAACCACACCTCTGCATACTCCCCTACTCCGCTCAACCTGCCCAGTGCCCATCATCACTCCAAAACTGCCGGTGTCAACCAACTGCAACCTATGCTGCTCCACGACCCGGTTGGAAATGAAATTATGGGTGGCCTCGCTAGCAATCAGCACCACCACATCCCGCTCTGAGATCCTTCCGATCAACTTCATAGTGTGGTTCGAATTGAACCCCACTACGGGGTTCAGTGACACCCCTGCCACGTCTAAATGAGATGGTTCCTGTTTCACCTCTTCTTCACTAGGCTCCTCCACTTCCTCCTCCTCTACTAACAGCACCTGAAATGTACGATCTCGACAGCGGTGGCCTGGAGCATACTTCTCGTCGCACCTAAAACACAGCCCTTTCACCCTCTTGTTTTGTATCTTCGCCTCAGTCATGCGTCGATACTACCCACTGGGCGGTGTAACACTACTCTTCTCCTTACTCCCCTGAGCCCCTCCTGTCTGGCTCCCTCCTGCGAGAACCCGCTGCATACTTGGGGTCGCCGATCCCCAAAAATTAGATCCACCCCAAACTCACATAGCTCGCCGATCCGCTGCCAATTTGTCATCCACTATCTGAGGCGAGGTCCAATGTCTCCAATGTTCACTCAGCCTCTGCACCCGTAGCTCCTATGAATTTCAGTCTTCAACCCCTTCATAAAACTCCCCACCAAGGTCTTCTCGGTCATCATCCCACCTATACGGTCAGATAGGGCCTCAAACTCCTCCCGATAGTCTCTCACCGTGCCCACCTGTCGTAGTGTCAAAAGCTGCTCATGTAGGTCGCCATCCTGGGTGTCTCTGAAACGATGCAGCATGCAGTATGTGAACTCTGCCCCAAGACTGCACAAGCCTCCATTGTTGCCTCCACAAGTATCAAGACAACGCATTTCCTTCCAAACATACGCCATGAGCCTGCATCTTCTCTCTCTCCCCATCTGATAAGCCTCAAAATATCTGTGCACGTGAGACCTAACCGTGAGGGTCCTCCCCCATCGAAGACTAGCATCTTTAGCTTCCGAACTTTGTTTTCAGGTCCACCTATCCCTTGCTCCATCTCGCCCTAGGTTGACCGTAGTGAAATTGTTGAAAAGTATTTTGTGGAGGTCCTCCATCTCCACATGGTCCCCCGGGTCCTCTGTCATAGCCTGCCGCACCCCATGGGTTCCCCACGCACCCCCATGGTTCCGAAATTGATCATCGACCAACCCGAGATGTCGTCGACCTCCAAAGTCTCCTCAGTATGTCTCATCGACCCGTGGAGGTCCCAAAAATGGCCCGCCGCCATCTTGGAAGGCAGTGGAGGGTTACCGCCATGCGACAACCCCAAAATCCCTCTCCGTGTACTGTGGGAAGGAGCCCGCGCTCCGCTGGAAGTGCAGGGGACCCCCTCCGCCTCTCTACGGCTGCGCCGGGGGCTGCTGCTGCCCCGGCGCAGTCGTCGGGGGCCAATACCCCCTCCCGAAGTCCCCTGGGGGCTCGCGAGGCCCCAGGTAGTCGCTGGGGGTTCGCGAGGCCTCCAGACTACCGATCGGGGCTCGCAAGCCCCCAACTGGCCGCTGGGGGCTCGTCGCCCCTCGAGTGCTCGACGTGGTCTGGCAAGGGTCTAGGTGAGTCGTCGGACCTTCGCCGGTGCTCGGCGAGGGCGCCGGACCTCCTCGGATCCTGGCGTGTCCCTGTCCCGCGTCGTCGACCCCCTTGAGGGTTTGGAGGGGCCGTGGGTCCTCCTGGGCCTGTCGATCCCCCTCGCAAGCTGGAGGGGGGGAAAATAACCCCATGCGCGCGCTTCGTCATCATCCTCCGGCGGCACGTCCTCCACGAGCACCATTTGTCTTTTTCCTTTGTCCAAAAGTAGCTCTTTTCGGCTCAGAACTGAAGAACTACTCGGGATCTCGTCGCTTTTGGGCCCCTCCTTGTTTCGTTGATTTGCTTGAGCTTCCATGAAGGAATTGAACATGCTCTCCAAGGATGAGATCCTTTCATCACTTCTTTGTTGTAGCTCTTGGATGGATTCTTTTAGGGTTGCTTCAAGTTCTCCAACTTTCTCATCTAAGGCATCCTTCTCCATGGATCTTGTGTTGGTCATGATGGATCTTTGCTCTGATACCATTTTGATGAGAAAGCTAGGGTTTGGAGAAGATAAAAGATGATATTTTTATAGATCTTCAAGAGGAATACAAGATAGAGACTTCTTTTGAGAGGAAGCCAACTCTCCAAGCTTGAATCTAAGAGGGCAAGCTTACTCTCACTAGATCTAGGGTTCTACTCTTCTAAACTAGGGATAAACACTCAAGTTTTGCATAAGAGACAATGAAAAGACTCTCCCCAACATAAAAGGGCCCAACATAAAAGGGCAGCCAAAGCCACAATTACACAAAATCCCCTCCCAAACCCAAACATTGCAAAAATACCCAAATTATCACAAAATTGCCCCCTGCGTAGTTCTTCGTCCCAAAATTCTTCTTGCGACGCCTTCGTTGATATGTGATGATCTCAACACAATTCTACTAGCAAAGTTGTAATTCCCATGTTTGTATTTTAAAATTTTTAGTTTGCTTCCCCTATGCCAAATAGATATAAACTTATTACAGATTTTCAGAAGTGTTATTCACATGATTTAATGTTCATTTCCTTCTCCATGTACATCCATAAATTCTTAGTATAACAGCATAAGTATATTAATACTACAAGATTCAAGACGTAGCCATGAGACTCGTCAGTCTGTAATTTTTTTTCAAGAACACAGCTTCAAGATTATGGGAAAACATGTAAAGAAACATGACTTTACTTTCACACATGCACGCAAGCACGCACACTTTGAGTGACACACAAACCAAAAAAACAATTTCATGCTGTGTGGTCCTGTCATTTCCAAAGCAGTTTACGTTAAAAAGCAATCAAACGACATTTTCATGGAAGTCACCTGTTTGAAGTTTTATTTAAACCTATTTCGACTTACAGAAGAAAAAGCCATATTGGATGACAACACAAAAACACACGGCACAATGAAGAACAGGGAAAGCGAACTTGCTGACAAAATGAAAGCACAGATAGAATATATTATTATTTTACATGCAGATGATGAATGAAAATCGTACCCAATTGGTCCCAAATATGCTTGATAACCATTCCTATAACACTGGGACAATAAGCATTGTTAGATCAGGCGGCATTATCAGTTAAAATTAGATGTGAATAAATGAAGATCCCGTTAATTTCTGTGAAGAACGGATAGTAGGAAAATAATTAAAGGAGATTTAAAATTACCTTCAATATGCTAGTTCAAGGTTCAGAAGGATCATCAGATTCCCAGCATTTTGTCAGAAACTAAGATAGAGCAAATCTGATTCTACTACACTTTAGCATAGGCCTTCCTTGCAGAATCCCCTAATCAATGAATCAAATATAAAACCATCAAGAGCGAAACCTCATCTCAACATTTCTTCAAAGCTTAAAATTTCCATGAGTTTCCCATCCTTAATCGACCACCTTATAGGACGAGCAATCAAATTGGGAAAGCATCCATTTCTGATATATCCAAGGAAGCAATTAACTGCCTCCGAAAATGTTTGTTCTCAACGAAAGCTATAAATCATGATGCTATACAGAAATTTATTTGGAGTAACATTCGATCTAACCATGTCCGAATAAAATTTGTATACATATCCAAACTCCCCTGCCATGTTAAAACCAAGCAGCAGTGTGTTAAATGCTGTAATGTCAGCATGAAATCCCAGGCTGTAAAAGATATATTTTGCTTCTACAAGCATCTTTATCTTACAAAGGTAATGAATTACAACAGTAAATGAATAAATAGTCTTAATTCCCCACTTCACCATAGAGGCCCAACAATGGAACACCGCTGGCTCACAAAGTCTGCTCATCAATGTATTAAAGAAGAAGACATCAACATCCCAATCCAAGAAAAACCTTGCATCTGCAAGCTTCTGTACTTCCAATCCCAAGCAATTGAAAATCATGTGCAAAGCCTCCATCGTCAGGCACAATCCTTGTTTCCTCATAACCTCCAACAGCCTAAAAGCCTCGTCAACTGTGCCCACCTCACAAAGGCCGATCATATAAATATTATATGTAACCTCATCTGGCTTCCACGCTTTGGACTCACTCTGTCCCAAAACCCTCCACGCCTCATCAAAATCTCATCTTCTACAATCTACACACAGCGCTGATCAATATTGTATATGTTACTTTGTTACAGCATCCTGAGAACAACAAAAGCTCTCCATTCAAATCTACTAATCATCTAGCTTCATCGACCATCCCTTTGTTACAGTACCCAAGAATGATTGAGGTAAAATATCAAACAGTTCGCTGTTCCTTCAACCATTCTGTCCACAATCCCACAAGCCTTGTCAATCCGCCCAACTCTACATAGCCCAGAAACCAAACTGTTTGAAATTGGGGATTAGAAAAATAAATATCAGGCTAAAAATTCAGATCCAATACTATAACTGAGAGGAGCCCAGAGAATCCACGTGCTTACCGGTTGCCAACTAGAGAAGCAGAGGTGCCATGAAATCTGTTGAACATGCCTTAACTTGCTAACCTTGCTCCTATATTAAAGCACATAATGTCTACAAGGTATAAGTACCAGATGATACTAGACCAATGAAGCATAAAAAAATAAGGATAATTAACTTTTATTCATCATAGATATTTGCCATATAGCTCATTGCACAATACAGGAAAACAAAAACAAAAATACTAGTCAAGCAATCAGCAGATGGAGCATATCTATATACAAGAAGTGGCGTGCAAATAACCATGAAATTGTCGGTAAACCGATAAAGCACGAGCAAACTCTTGGCAGAATCATGTGTGGATGTGCGTGAGAAAGAGAATTGTTTGATTAAGGACATATCTGTTAGCTTTGCATATTGCAAACAGATGAATATTTCAATAACAACACTGCAATCAGAATCATATAGTCATACTGAAACATAGAGTACCATGATAGGCCCCTAAACAAGAAATATATCATAACTAGATGGGCACATAACAGATGAAATGCAGAAAAACTATGTATTGGAACCAACATTTGAAAACTAGAGAAACAGAGTTGTATCCAAGTCCAGTGTTCATTAATGGCGGCTATCAGTATTAAGGATCGTATATATAAGCCAAGTTGAATGCATTTGTCTAAGGACCTAGGACGTGTTTAAGATTGGAGGCATGCAGCTTTTTAAGTGTAGCTCATCATCATACCTGTACTGGTTAACGTATATTAATGAAAATGAAATTGTGAATTGACATCAGCCATGCTACTGGTTGGAGAACATTTAGTTAAATTGAATAGTCCCTGTAATAGATCAATGATAACAGAACAGAAAGATAACGTCAAATATCTTAATGAGAGTGGTCAGTATCAAAAAGATATATGACAGTGGAACATATTTATTTAAATATATTTTATAACTTTCTGAATCAAACAAAATCTCCCAATACAGTTAAAACCAGCATTACATGGGTGCAGACATAAGGTTAAAGTTTCCGGATGACTTAAGGTGTCAAACATGAGAACCACCCAGAAATCTGCTAGGATGACAGGGATCTATTTCATAGATGTGCATGCAAATGTGTACATAAATGTATGCTATGAGCAATCAGCTAAAGAAAATGGGTCAGAGTTCAAATAAGTAACATCAGATGTCTATTATCAAAGATAAAGTAACATTAGATGTCTGTCTGATACAGTAATTGATAACTTTTTGTTTGAAAAGAAGTGATGGGCTCATCACATATCAGAGGCGGCGCAAGCAAGGAAGGCCGGCGGCAAGCACATGAGGGCCGGAAATTCCCAATACGCCCCTAAAGGGCCCAAAATGCAGAACAGTGCAGATCCATCAAGAACCAGCAACTCCCCCTCTCCCTCCCTCTCCCTCTATCTATTTATTTTAAACAAATGATGTATCCTGGTCTTGAACCTGGGACCTCCTAAATCCCAACTCAACTCCTTGACCAGTGAACCATTTAAGATTTAAACAATACTCCTGTAATAGTTATATGTTGGAGCTGATTTTCCATTTATTATTATGCACTTTCATACATATATCAAATACATTGAAGCATGACATCAGGAAAATCATTATACGGCTTAAACATCATAAGACTGCATGAGCCCAAACTGCAAAACAGTTATGAAAGTAGAATTGTATGCTAAAGCATTTGGCAAGAATTGTTGGGGAACCAGTCAAAATTTTCACATAAAATCACCTGCTTTGGCCATAATTAAAAATTTACGGCATGCCTCGTTTTCTTTTCTGAGAAAAAACCAAGGGTTCCACACTAGCTGCTGCTGGAACTTTGATATTCCTGCACTTTTGTCAGAAAACAGTAAATATAATGAAATGTCAAGAGATGAACAACTTCCAATACTATAATAATTCACAACGCAAACGACAACAAGTAAATAAAAGAAGAGCATATAGTCAATTATCATATAAAAGGCAATGAAACATGAATACACTGAAACTTACTGTTCCTCTTTTCACTCTAACCCTTCGTCATATCTTAACTCTGAGAGTAGAATAATATAAAACCCACATTGCCAAGAAATTACAAAGTTTACCAAGCGAAAGTACAATTTCCATAACCAGTTAGGATAACCAACCTCACATGCCATGAATTTGATAAAATATGTCCAGATTGTCAAAAGCAGAACACATCTTCATAACCGTTCTAACATTTTTACTTTAAGGACTACTAAGCACAAGGTTTTTCAAACAAACATGTGTTACCAAGAGCTAGGGAAGGACACATACTCAGGTAAGAAAGTAATCTAAAATCAGAAGAAAGAAATTTTTCATTTTTCCCGCCAAAAAAACTTCAATTTGATGTTGAAGCCAAGATTCTTATTGCAAGAAGTATTGTCCATCTATATTACAAATGAGGGATGTTTTTGAATCTTTGTCCCATGTGGCAATGTCGCATCGCACATGAGACAACTTTCTTTAACCCAAAACCCAAAAAACACAAAACTCCACCCAACCCCCCAAAAAACACACCCAAACCCAAACACCCAAAATCACACCCCAAGCAAAAAAACTAAAACCCCCATGACACTACACACACTCAACCCCATCATTCTCATTTTCACCCGTTTTTGCACTCATCGAAACACCCGTCCAAAAAAATTGAAACAAAAAAAAACACAAGGAATGTGCTTTCAAAGAGGCGGGCTGAGCTTTTTGGGCGTCTGTTTCAATTAACCCCTCAAGCAGAGGTCTGAATCCATCCGCGCCGAAGGCGCCCGCTAAATTTTTATACGCTAATTTGTTGTTCTGCGCCGAAGGCGTCCGCACCGAATTTATTGTTCCTCGCCGGAGGCAGCCGTGCCTCTAAATTTTTTTACACCAAATTTGTTATTCTTTTAAATTTTGGCTGTAGAAATATTTTTTGGGGGACAGATTTTGCGGGGAAAAATCTTGAATGCACCGTGCCCGCGAGCACGGGTTATGACTAGTGCTTATATAGACTGGTGCCCTTTGTAGCCCCTAAAGATTTTATATTTTTGTCCACTCTGAAAGCGCACAGTTTCTCCCAAGTGATTGTCTCTCAAAGTAACACAAACTTTTCTCGTGTGTGCATCCTTACACCCCCCCCCCCCCGGGCCAAAACACACATATGAAAACACCTTCCTTCCCATTTTCTTTCTTTTCTCCTCCCGCCCACCTAGCACATCTGACACCTTGATCAAAGAGAATATTTGCCCCATTAAATGGTGGATCTTTCAGTAAGCACCCCCTGCCCAGTGATTTCCTCAGACATTGTCTAGTTACACTCTCTTGGTCCCAGCTATGTAGGACTAGAGTTGTCCTTCGACTGTTAGATGAGGGTTTACGCTGATTACACATGTCCAAACATAAACGAAAGAATTTCTACCAAGAGAGTCACTGTGTATCTCCATTACAACATGAATATACCATTTCACACATCACAGAGCAGTGAAGCCACTGCATATTAATGCATCAAACGACCCATTCTGCCCCCTGTTGCAGTAATAGCATGTGTATACACTTCGAATCACCTGCTCCCTACGTGATGGATAACCTGCAGTGTTTCAAGAATTGAGCATCACACCGATATTGTTTGCAAACTACTACAGCTCTCTCCCCAACTTAAACATGCATTTTCTTCCCCCGATCGGGTAATTGGTGCTTATCAATGTATGCAGTTGGGACACAAAATCAACCCCTTGATCAGGGATGCTCGTCTGCCTGCCGACAGACAATTTTCTAAAAGTGCATTGTAGACATTCCTTCCAAGAAGGAAACCAATGCGTGTTGGAAACAACGGTCTAGATCTAGGATTTCTTGTTGATGATAACAAACCTTCATGAATTATTTTAATGTGTTTGTTAAGTGTTTTCAGATTGAAAAGAGTTCGGAAAATCAAAACGGCATTTTGGTCATTTTGGAGATAAAAGGCCCTATGTGCATAAAAGGACAATTTGGTCATTTTCCAAATTTTTCATGAAGCTATGAGCATCAACTATGACCATGGATTACGGGGGAGACAACGAGAAAGTCACAGAAATTTTCCGTTTTGAAAACTAAGCTAAACGACTAAAATAGGTGAAGGGTTGCGGGGGCAATTTCGTAAATAGACAAACTAGGGTTCTTTAAAAATCCCTATAAAAACTCAATGGGGGCCGGCCTAAAAAATCATCTCTCCCAAAAATTGTGGACGGCAGCTTCTTGGAGAATAAGGAGAGAGAGGGGGATCAAGCTTTAACAATTTAATTATAACCCTTTACATTATTTAATGTTTGGTTTTGCAGGCCCATCAAAAGCAAGCACCAGTTGAAGCCTCCAAAAGATTAGTGTGCGGCAGGGAAAAGAATCAAAAGGATAGAGAGGATCAAAGATCCCATGGAGCAGTGGAACACACGCACCACTAGCTCTCAAAAATTGCGGTTACAAAATCCAAATGCTAAAAGCAATCAATTTAAAGGAGATTAAAGGGAGATTAATTAAGGCTAATCACTTCTCTTGTTTTGTTTCCAGTGAAAAACAAAAACCAGCCAGCCACCATGCATTAATTAGAGAAGGTGCTTTGTTATTAGGAGAAAGAAGAAGATTAAGGGGCATCTACAGGTTTTGCAGTCCCAAGTCTTTGCACACAGAAAAAGAGAAAGAAGCGAAAAGTTACGGCGCACGCACTGAGAGTTGAAGCCCTATCTTACAACATAGACATCTGATTGACAAACGGTCAAAACCACTGCAGAGCTGTCTACAAGCAGATCGACAAGGACACATCGACGCCATAAACTGAGTACTCTGAACTTTTTTATTAATATTTTGTGATGTGGTGCAATTTGATCCTTATATTATTTTTATATTATTTTTGTGGTGAGAGAAATACGTAGCGTAGTTCTAGTATTCTTGATTCATGAGGCGTGGATTGAGACAGAGTCCAGCTAAATAGGTTAGTTCAGTCGATCATGTAATTTGCGAGTTTATAGAGCTTGTGAACGTGGAGCATGTGATTTGCGGGGTTTGAATGTCTGTAGGCGTGTTGAGACTGATTGATATATTAGTAGATTTTGGGGTTGCTGGAGGTTTGGCCGAAACAGGGTACATTTGTTGTTATCTGTGACTGGTAAATCTTCTCGTATTTTTATCTGACTGTGTGTTGCACGTTTTTTAATTTGTCGATAACCCTATTCACCCTCCTTTAAGGTGTACTTTTCGAGCCTACAAATGGCATCAGAGCACAGGTTGACCAGTTTTAGACATAGAGATTAGGGTTGCGCGCCCACACAGTCATGGGTATTACAGATGGTGCTTTTGCTGAGGGATAGTCTGTTGTTAGGCCACCATTATTTAATGGAACTGATTATGCTTATTGGAAAGCTCGCATGATAATTTATCTAAGTTTCGTTGACTATGATGTTTGAGATATGGTTGAATTTGGTTTCATACCTCATATGGTTAAAATAGAGGGAGTAGATATTCCTAAGCCTAAAGACAAGTTGGATGCTAATGATTAAAAATTATATACTTTGAATGTTAAAGCTATGAATGCTCTTATTTGTGCCTTAGATAAAACTGAATATAATCGTGTTTCACATTGTTCTACAGCTAAGGAGATCTGGCGTACACTGGAGGTTACACACGAAGAAACATCGCAGGTGAAAGAAACTCGCCTCACTTTACTGAACCATGAGTACGAGAGATTCAGAATGGCGAATGATGAGACGATCAAGGAGATGTACACAAGATTCAGTGCACTCATCTATAACTCCATGGTGCTTGGAAAAATCTATTCAAATAAAGATTTGCTGAGAAAGATTTTGGATGTATTACCAAAGAGCTTCGAGGCCAAAGTTACTGCAATCCTAGAGTCTAAAGATCTTAGCACATATAGCATGGAGGAGCTCACCATAAACTTGATGACATATAAGTTTGAACTTAAAGCAAGGGAAGCAAGAGAAGCTAAAGATGCCGCAAAACCAAAAAAGAAGTCCATTGCATTGACGAGCTCACGTGATAGTGGTGATGACGTAGCATTGGTGTCAAAAGGCTTCAAGAAATATCTTAAGACTAGACAGGAAAGACAATTTCTTTTAAATAAATGCAATGCATACAGGTCTAAAAATATGTCTAATGGTTCTAATGAGGAAATTATCTATCATAATTGAAGGAAATCCGGACATATTAAAGCTAATTGCCCACGTCTGAAGGATGACAGGAAAAAGGGCAGGTCCTCTTATAATGATGACGAATTAGATGATGAGGTAATTTGCTACAATTATAGAAAGCGTGGACATATTAAACCAGAATGTCCATTGTTGAAGAAGGGGAAGCGAAGAAAAAGAAGTATTTGGTGACTACGTGGGATAATGATAGTGAAGATGATGAAATCCATGTAGTGACAAATCTCTGTTTGATGGCACCCGCGGATTATAGCAGTAAGGATTCAAGCGATGAAATACCTGAAATATCTTAAAAAGATTTAGCTAGACGATCACTTGACTGAAGAAATTGAAATTTTAGAGAACAAAATCAAGAAATTAAAATCAGAAAAGAAACAATTGCTTAATAAGACTTTTGATAATTGCTTGATTTTAGAAAAAGATTTGCATGGTCTAAAAACTGAAAATGAAAAGCTTGAAAAAGATTGTGATGCCTTAAATAAAAATATAAAAGAAAACGATGATAGCTTTGTAACCCATTGTTCTATGTTTGTAAATGAGAATTTGTTCCTAAAATCTAAAGTCTAAGAGCTTGAAACATGCATGTAAAAGTTTGCAATTAGTGATAAGTCATTAAAGATGCTTCTTAATTTGCAAACAATAGAAAAGGATTTGGTTTTGGAAAAAATGAACATGAGAACAATCTTTTTAGTAAAGGAAAAGTGTCTTTCTTAGATGCATTGAATGTAATAAATTTGGACATACTTTTAATCATTGTTGGAATAGGAACAAGAACAAAAAGTTTAAACAAATTTGGGGTACTAAAGGCACTTTTACTGACATTGGTGGACATATATGAGTTACCAGGTCACACGTAACACCTTTCATGTTTACGTAAGATGGATGGACAAGGAACCATGGCTGTGACATTGGATATCAACGGAGTTCCTTGGCCAAACGGTGATGTGAATGTATGATTTCTTGTTTGAGCTTATTGTTTACCTTCATAGAATATTTTTGTGTGCTTTTTTATTTTCTATTTTGTGTGCTTTTTCAATTTTTTCTGTGTGATTTTTTCTTTTTTCTTTTTTCTTTTTTGATTTTTTTGGTGTGCAAGAAAAATAGAAAATGAAAAAAAATGAAAAAATGAAATTAAAAAAATTGAAAAAGTGAAAAGTATAAAAATTGAGCTTAATGGATATCTTTCTTTTGTTCATTGGAAAAAGTCACTTTGGATGGAAATCATATTATGTGTAGAATTCTAGTATTATTTTCTTAGCTATGTTTGCATGATTGACTTTATGAATAGTTAAGACATGTTCGATAACGAATAACTAGATTTCTATATCTTCGCATCACACTTTCACGGTATTAATTGCTATGGTTTATATGGTGTTATTTTCATGAATATTGAAAAGTGGTTGAATGTGGATTAAAAATAAAAAGTGGATATGTAGTGACATGCCTTGGATGAAAAACAAAGCTCATGAAAAATAGAAATATGTAGAAAATAAAAATCTTATGAAAAGGAAAAGGAAAAGAGATTCATATGTAAAATGGATACGATCCATGGATATGATACGACCTACGGATATCCAATTCATGCTATAGATTTATATCTTTTAGTTGGTGTTATATCCGTCAAACAATGCCACCCCTCGTCTAAGAGTCTTTTTAGGCAGTGTATGGGTGATGGTATCTTGAACTCATGACTCATAAGGTGGGGAAATACAATTCTTGTAGAAGTACATGCAAATTTGGATAGTTGGTTTGAACGGTTGAATTTCATGATTACTTCTCCATATAACCTTAACTTTTGATCATCACACGAGCACGAAGATGTTTTAATCATTGTTATGAATTATTGCATATCACTTGACTATTCATGGTTGTCATAATGTAATCATGTCTTGGTTAATAATGCTATATTTTCTATATTGCATATATTTTTTTCTTGTGTGGTCTTTTGATGATAACATAAGGGGGGAAATGTAAAGGTTTGATTCGTGATGATGCATATCGATATGGGGAGTTATTGATAGGGGAAGCATGTCAATAGGGTGAGTTATTTGCATATGAATTTATATCGTTGACATACATAATCATGCTTCACAAACACAACACACGATGGTATCTTTTTAGCGTTTATTGATCAAATCATAATTGTCGTTTGTCATCATCAAAAGTGGGAGATTGTTGGAAACAATGCTCTAGGATTTCTTGTTTGATAATAACAAACCTCCATGAATTATTTTAATGTGTTTGTTAAGTGTTTTCAGGTTGAAAAGAGTTCGGAAAATCAAAAGGGCATTTTGATCAATTTGGAGATAAAATGCATTTTAGACATAAAAGGGCAATTTGGTCATTTTCTAAATTTTTCATGAAGCTATGAAGCATCAACTATGACCATTGATTATGGGGGAGACAACGAGAAAGTCATAGAAATTTTCCAATTTGAAAACTAGGCTAAACGACTAAAATAGATTAACTAAGAGTTGCGGGAGCAATTTTGTAAATAGGCTGATTAGGGTTCTTAAAAATCCCTATAAAACTCAGTGGGGGCGGCCTAAGAAAATCATCTCTCCCTAAAATTGTGGACGGCAGCTTCTTGGAGAATAAGGAGAGAGATAGATAGATAGAGAGGGGGGTCAAGTTTTAACAATTTAATTATAACCCTTTACATTATTTAATGTTTGGTTTTGCAGGCCCATCAAAAGCACGCACCAGTTGAAGCCTCCAATAGTGTGTGGCAGGGAAAAGAATCAAAGGGAGAGAGTGGATTAAAGATCCAGGGGAACAGTGGAACACACGCACCACTAGCTCTCAAAAAATTATGGCAACAAAATCCAAAGGCTAAGAGCAATCAATTTAAAGGAGGTTAAAGGGAGATTAATTAAGGCTAATCACTTCTCTTGTTTTGTTTCCAGGGAAAAACAAAAACTAGCCTGCCACCATGCATTAATTTGAGGAGGTGCTTTGTGATTAGGAGAAAGAAGGAGATTAAGGGGCATCTACAGGTTTTGCAGTCCCAAGTCTCTGCGCACAGAAACAGAGAGAGGAGAAAAGTTACGGCGCACGCAATGAAAGTTGAAGTCTTATCTTACAACATATACATCCGATTGACGAACGGTCAGAACCATTGTGGAGCTGTCTACGAGCAGATCGACAGGACACATCGACGCCATAAACTGAGCACTCTGAACTTTTTTATTAATATTTTTTGTGGTGTAGTGTGATTTGATCCTTATATTATTTTATATTATTTTTGTGGTGAGAAAACTACGGGAATTCTTGATTCACGGAACGTGGATTGAGGCAGAGTCTTGCGAGTCTATAAAGCTTGTGAACGTAGAGCATGGGATTTGAGAGTTCTAAGTGTACATAGATGTGTTGAGTTGAGACTGATTGATCTATTAGTGAATTTTAGGGTTGTTGGAGTAGGTCGAGGTTCGGTCGAACCAGTATACATATGTGTTATCTGTGACTGAGGACTCTTTCTGTGTTTTTATCTGCCTGTGTGTTTCACGTTTTTTTTAATTTGTCGATCACACTATTCACCCATCATCTATGGTGTACTTTTTGATCCTACAATGCGCTGATTATCTTACCAATGAATGGGGGTGTGAACACCAACTAGGTGGGAGTGGATCATGTACTACCCACCACCCCCTTTGGAAAGAAAATAAACAAACAAAGAAACATAACAACAACAAACAATAATCGAAAGCTAAATGTCAATTGTTCTGCAATATTATTTACATGTTGTACTTGTAATTAGCTTTGCTTGTAAATATTACAAGTGTAAGCCTCAGAAGCATGATAATATGATAGTGATCAAGAAATGTCGGCACGCCACGTTACAGTCCTTATGTAATGCCTATTCAATAAAGGTTACTAACTTCGTGTGGGTGTTACATTCATAGTCTAAATCAATGGACTTCAGATGTCGACTGTGCAACACTGGTATCGAAATAATGGAGCACCTATTTATCCAATGTAACAAAGCAAAAAAACTTTGAACTAAGCTAGAACAATGAGCCGATTTTAGCATCCATAAAACAACTTGAATGCTATCAGTCGCTGCTCAGATTTTTGAAACGGAAGCCATAAATAGAGCTATGAGAAATCTAAGATGCTTTGCTGTTAGGACTATCTGGAAAACCGAAAACAGATGTATATTCAGAGGTGACAACCAGGAAAGGGAAGACAACCTTCAGATTGGGTTGACACTTTTTTGCCTTAAAGAACTGCTTCAACTTTGCAAAATCATAATGTGAATATGTGCCCTGCCCATTGTTTGTGGTTGAAACAAACGGACATGCTGCGGTGCTTTAAATATATGTTAAGTGGTATCATTGTAACTTACAAGCCAATAGAAGCGGAAAGAAATAAGCTTTAAAAACAGTCAAATACAGGCTTGATGAAAATGAAGAATGATTGCTTTTCAAAGAAAAATTTTATGTTTTATAACATGTCAATGAAACCACATGGAAGCAAGAACTGTTTAGCCATATATGTTCCCTCAAACGATCATTTTGAAAAGAAACCCAAACATCATCTTCAGAAATCCCACTTGTCTTTGGGCCTTACTTAACCTGGCTTTATTTGCAAACCAAACAGTAACGGCAGAACTAAATGTACTCATTGTTAAAACTGAATGGGCTAGTGATGCCTGAATTAAAATTTAAAATGCAGATTAAGCCAGAACTTATGCTCGAGAGTCGGTAACTCAGCATGGATTGTCAGTTGAAAAATAAATTTGCTTGGTGTGGACATCCAATTAATCTGTGTGATATGAACAAATGATACAAAAATATTGAAGTAGATAAAAGATTACCTCCCGTAAGCTAATCTTCATACATGTTCAGGATAATCATCTAATTCCAAGCATTCTGTCAAAAATAAGATTAAATGTATCTGATTCTCTACTTTGACAAAGGCCTTTCTTGCAAAAAGACCAAATCAATGAATTGAATATATCAGTATGTATAAATAATCCTTGTTTCAACATTTCATCAAACAAATATATGATTTCCATGCATTTCCCATCCTTAACCAACCAACTTATTGGACGAGTAATCAAACTTGGCAAGAATCCTTTGCTACTAGATTCGAGAAAGAAGTTAACAGCTTCTCGAGTTTTTCTTTCTCGGCAGAGGCTATCAATCACTACGCTATATGTAAATTCATTAATGATACCATTCTTCCCAACCAAGTCAAACAATAGGTAAACTTCACTAAATTCTCCAGCCATGTTAAAACCAAGCAGCAGAGTGTTTATTGCCACAACATCAGCTTGGAAATCCATGCTGCAAAAGACATATTTTGCTTCCCTCAACATCTTTCTCTTGCAAAGGCTTTTTATCATTATAGTAAATGTACAAATATCCATCATTCCCCTCTTCAACATAGCAGCCAGAAGCTTAAGCATGGTCTTCCAGCTACCATTCTGACAGAGTCTAGCTACCAATGTATTATAGAAGAACACATCACCATCCCAACTCAAGAAGCTCACCACTTCCCACAAGCTCTGGTCGCTCAAGTCGCACGACAAGGAATCGAAAAGAATGTGCAGCGTCTCCACCGTCGGGCACAGCCCTCGTTCCCTCATGACATACAACTTCCTAAAGGCCTCATCTACCTCCCCGGCCTTACAAAGTCCATTCATATAAACATTATACGTAACCTCATTCGGTTTCCACCCATTCGACTCGCTCTCTCCTAAAACCCTATCCACCTCATCAAAATAACCCCTTTCACAAAGGGCACCAATCAAGATCGTATAAGTCACCTCATCTGGTGGACACCCAAAACTCGCCATTTTCTCAATCAATCCCTTAGCTTGATCAATCCTTCCCTCGTTACAGTACCCAAGAACTATCGAGGTATAACATCGAACTGTTGGCAGGCAATTCTCGTCTTCCATTCTATCCAGAACCCCCCAAGCCTCTTCGATCCTCCCGACTCTACACAGCCCAGAGATCAACGTCGAGTAGGTTATCGGGTCCGGACGGCACCCGGACTTGACCATCGCCCCGATGACAGCATAGGCGGATTCAGAGTCGGTTTCGAGTAAAAATTGGAGCTTTAGGAGAATGGAGTAGGAGGAATTGGCCAGGGGGATGCCGGAGCGCTTCAGGTGGGCGAAAGAGACGGCGGCCCCGGCGCGGCATCTGCAGACGATGAATGCGTTGATGAGGGTGTTGAAGAAGAATACAGTAGAGGTGAGGGCGGGGGAGACGGCAGCGAGATTGAGGAGGTCGTCTGTGTTGCCGGAGCGGGAGAGGCATCTTAGAGTTTTGGAGCCGTAGAAGACAGATGGATGACGGCGGCGGCGAAGGGCGGCGGCGGCGATGAGGGCGTTGATGTTCGCTTTTAGGTTTTCGCTGAGGTGGCGCGGTCGCGGACCGGGCATGGCGGGGGGAGGGAACAAATGAGTGGGGTTCAGGGTTTATGAGCATTTTGGCGTTATTTTGTTTTTAAAAAAACCTGGGTCATGTAAGGATTATCCTCCAGGAGAGGATTAAAAGTTTGTATCCTATATAAATATTTTATCCTATCATAGCATCAACTGTTCCAATTTCCCTGTAAATAAAGACACGTAGTCTCTTCTAGAAAGCACTTCACAACACATTATTAGCACGTTCTTCTGAGAGAGAGAAATGACGTTGTGAAATCTTTGAAGGACGACGGACCACATGCGAACGACAACTCAAAACCACACGTCCAACTTTTTTGATCTTTAGGTATACCTAAAGAAACCAATTTACCTTTTAACATGATCATGATATCTATCAAATTTGCAATAACCAAGATCAAACGATCAAAAAAATATATGGAAAAGGGGCGGCGGCCAGAGGCCGCCGGCTATGGGGAGAGGGTGGCAGCCACCAACCGCCGACCCGACTAACCTCCACCGATGTCAACCGAACATTGATTGGGAAAAAAAATTTCTACCATCAGTTGGCTGGCAACCCAAAGCTGCCGGCACAACGCCACCCCCATCTCCCCTTCCACCTCTGCTGCTACGGCAGTCCACCGACACCGTTGCTGGCGGCAATCAGACCCACATCCAAAGTTTTTCAGAAAAAAATTAAATAATGCCACCAGACCCCCTTACCGCCATCGGCGACAGCGCAGACCCCCAACCATGATTCAGCCGATGCAACAGTGCGTCGTTGTCACTGGCGGCAACGCAACATCCCCACGCTAGATATGACAACGGGCCTAAGCCCGCAACGAAACCCCGCAGGCCCGTTAAAAAATCAAAAAAGTTGCGGTAATTAAAAGGGCTGCGGGCCGAGGCCTGCGTCAGGCTTCTTAACTCAAAAAAAAAGAAAGAAAGAAATGGGGGGCTGCTGGCTAAAGCCCGCAGCACAAAGTATTTTCTCTTTGTTTCACACATTACTTTTGTAACGACCTGCTCTCAGGGGGGCCATTACTTATTTGATACCACTTGCAGGTCTGCAGATTACCAGTGAAAACGACCCAGCCACGATACAGATAAGTACAATAATACTCAAACCAGCGTACATTATTACAATCCATAATTGAAATACACAACAGCACTCTCACACCACACTGATACATGAAAGGAAATACGGAAAGAAAATACTGAAAGAAAATACAGAAAGGAAATACAATACACACCAACTTACTTATTTTTAGAAATCAGTCGTCTCTGGATCAAACTGTCACGCCCCGATCTCCAGAATACCCGAAACTGCTAAATATTTTTTTTTCAAGTATCCTGAAGAGCAGAGGTGATGAAGAGGAAAAGAGAGAGAAAGAAGAAACTAAATAAGCAGGCCACTGCGCATATGCTGGGATAGTACAAGTGAAGCTCTACTAAAAAATCCAAAGTCACACAAAACAACAACAACAACATTTAATACATACATGCTTCATTTCTATACACAAGTACACCAACACGTACATACAGCCACTCTTCACCTTCAAAGACAACCAAGTCACTCTGCATGCTATATCACTCACCAAACGCTACCCCTAAGACCCGACTCCAAGTCACCACCAACCATACTGCCCCTGCTACCTGAAAAATAGGGAGGAGCACGTCAATGCGTGCCCCAGTAGGAACCAACTTGGATCTGGGCATCGCTTTAGGGTTATCAATCCACAAGGCAAGGCAAAGGAACAAGACATGCAAACTAAATATATAGCGAAAAGTGAATAGCTAAGTAAGAGGATCATATCTGCGGTCCAATGTCGAGTTACTGCAAGAAAGAGTTAGCACAAGTAATAATAACAAATAATCATACAACCACAACTGAAAAGAGAAACACAAATATCAGGATATAACATGGTGTCACCAGTGAAGCAGGGGAAAAGGGAAGTGCTGCCAGCGGAAGAAGAACGTGCAAAGTGCTCATTTTATAATTGAATTGATTAATTGAATTAATCGGAACTTGGGTAAACTGTGTGATACTAGGACCTGGACTTCACCCCAAATTTGGGGTGAATATAGCACACGACGCAGTGGACACGTGCACTGTACGCCGGGCCTCTCACCTCCCCCGTCCCTGGCAGGAGTGAGGCTATCCACATATACCCCAACCTCCGTATGACCCCTCCACTCCCGGTTAAGGCGAGTAAGTGTAAAAATCCCCTCCACTCCCGGTAAAGGCGAGTGGGTGTAAACTCCACACATCACATAATCGTCTCCCAACTTCACAATCCAGGCCTCATATTCATAATTTACTCAAATCCCACCTAAAACCCGGGTTCTGCTAACTCCCCCTCATTAGAGAGGACTGATATTTAGTCAATTTTATAAGTTAACATCATAAGTGACACGTTAGGGGTCTTGATGGCATGGGTATGCATATATCGCCTCACCTGCCCATCATCAGACATAGGGTTATGCACTCACGTGACACGCCCTCTATCATAACACATCATCTACTCACAATTTCAATGTATCCATGCCATTCAAGCCTCTAACTCTACCAATTATCAATGTGGTTCAAGGCCAACACTAACGCATACATGTTTCTCAAATTACTGGATATTGCCTTCATTGATGCATTTCATCGAATACCTGACGGGCGTCATTCATATCAAAGCAATACAATACCATTTACATGTGCCAAGGTAATGAACATTAATCTCACCATACAACCATATTAAGCAAGAATAACGATGGCCAATTAACTACAATTAATGAATAAGAAAAGCACTTAATGAATTCAGCTTGCTGAAATTGCAAGAACACCCATAAAGATCAATACATTTCCTTTATTTCTCTTAGGAATTTGACAAAACTTTATAAATGAAAGTTGAAGATATGGCAGTTATGGATTTACAGATAATATTTCATACAAAAATATGGACTATATGATTTATGGTGAATTAATTGGTAAAGTGTGTCAAATCTGTTTTTCAGACAGATTTCAGAGCCTGTATTGAACGCCAATTTTGGACATGTTTGAGGCAGAATTTCGATATATATGCACCAGATGAATTTTTAGAAAACCTTTTTAGCTTTCCAACAAGACCAAGATCATAAAATTCCGTGATGTGTGCAAGTGTCTAGGCCAATTTTACTAAACTGTGTTAACACTGAAAATCAAACAGACATGTTGTGAAGATGGATTTATTGCTCCTAAATTCTGAATTGAAACTATATCAAACTTTATATGATTTTGGGGTAGAACTTCAAGATCTACATGCTCATATTTTTTTCGAACCCTAATTCGAGCTACAGTAACCACAATCAAGGCAAAATCAGACATCAAGATTTCTGAAATTTTAAAGGAGATGTGTTTGCTAAGAATTTCAAGGGAGATCCATGAAAATTGAAACATAGCACATTAATTTGATTATCCCTACTTCATATTGATAAAACATGATGTAAAAACATGATAAAATAAAACCCTAATAAAATTTCCAAATCCAAGTTAGAATCCTACCTCAAACTTGATTTCTCTTCTCCTTCTCTTCCTCTTCTTCTTCTTCTTCTTATTATTATTCTTCTTCTTCTTTTCTTTTTTTTCTTTTTTTTGTTGTTGAAGATTTCGGCCATGGCAACATGGAGGGGAGGCCGGCCATGGTGATGGAGAGAGGGGAAATGAGAAAGGGAAGGAAAGAATGAGAGAAAGAGAGAAAATTCTAGGTTTTTCTCTCTTTTTCCTATCTCTTCTTATTCTTTTCTTATCTTCCAAGAAAAGAATATTCCAAGGGAATATTCCATGTGGAAATGACCAAAATACCCCTCCCTATTCTAGGTATTTACAAGTTTTCCATTACTTTATGCACACACCACCTTAGGATGTACACACAGCAGTTTTAGTCAAAAAGACCGTTTTGCCCCTACCCTTTCCAAAAATTTACGGGGGTTGCCATTGACCCCTAACCCTTTTCACACTTGCATGGCTCTTCCTACACACATCCATGCACATCCATGCGAGCATACATGCTTCACACACACGCCTAACATACTCTTGTCGTTTTACTTCCACGACGCCATTTGCACTTTTCCGCTTTCACATTCGCTTTCTCTTCCCTTAGCCACGTATTACGACCCAATCCCCCGTTCACTACGTCACATACATCGATATCTACGCTTATTGCATGCCCATGTATGCATCGTATGTAGAAATACCGCGTGTGTTCAGTAGAATATACGTATAGTGCAAAATAGGGCATGGCATCCTATCCACCTTAAAATAAAGTCCGTCCTCGGACTTCCTAGGGTGTGAACCTTGCCGAGGTCAGCTAAGAATGATGGTCTCACTACCCATGAAGTACAAACAAGAATACGTATCTATACCACACTTATATACACTATACACTTCACTAACATCCATACACATCCGTATCACATACATATCACAGATTTATCTATTATCCATCTAGTATCACATCCATATTACTATATGCATCACTACATATTACATATGTCTTTCACGTAAACATCTAGGCACACATACTACACGCTAACATACACATCACACACCACAAATAAGTCCATACACGTATTATCATACGTATTTAGTTCACTACTCATATCTATGTGCATATGGCATTACCTCATATCCATATCACGATACATAAGGCATTCATACCTAGCATGCTTTCATACACACCATAATACATTCAGGTATAACGACTCATATCCTACCTGTTTATATGTTTACATATACGTTTATATCCATACACACCACTACACACATCATTATACACATCATAACTTGACAAACAGGGTCACCATTACGGTGTCACACCGTATATACACTGGACCACTATGCTCTCAATATTTAGTCATATGCGTTCACTCATATTCATAGGCACATAAATATCTATATACACACAATATTAAGTCACTTCCATACATACATTCACGTGCAAGTACTAACACATGCATGATCGAGTCACATAAGGTTCACAATCACACTATAAATAAAAATACACCTAACCTCACATCTATAGCAGTGCACCTACTGCCTCACACAGATAGGCACGTATACCACACACAACATACCCAACAGTGCACAAACATAACACATCCCCTGTCATATGCTACATATATATAACTACCTTTGTACATCCTGCGCATACACTGCCATGATAGTCAAACAATTATAAATATCCATATACATCCCACACACGCGTATACATATGCAAACAATCACACACTTCTCAATACCCACATACCAAACAGTTTCATTCACTTATATTTATCAAATATATATATATATATATATATATATATATATATATATATATATATATATATATATATATATATATATATATATATATATACCTATATTCCAAATCTATCACATTTACATCCACATTGCACATGTACATACTTGCGCGCATACTTTGGTACAGACTTATATATATACACATACCCGCAGAAATACATCTATCCAGGGCATACCAAGATACATCTGGATAAACAACCCTATAGGATAGATCAGCCAGTAAACAAACAAGATATGTATAAGTGTATATACATATATATATTCAGTCATCCAATATACACACCATTACATATACTCATACTGCACACTACACATACATGAACGCATTCCTACCCTCCATTACGACATGTATCAAATCCACATATAGCCAAATACATGTGCACACATACACACAAAATTATTATACTAATAGCAGACATCCACACAAACATGCTTATATAGACGTACTAGGACTAAGACACCAAGCACATACATTACCATGTATAAGCGCACACACCCTTTCATACTTAGTATACATATCCTGCTATTACACACCTATACAGTCAATCTACTCAACTACACTAGCAGGTAGTCGATAGCTACCCATACCACTATATATCTAACATTCAATACGTCCACACTCTTACTAACATACTAGTATACACACAAATAAGAGTATTTCAACATTCGTACTCATTCAGTAGATAGTCACACTCCATATACGTACATTTATATACTGATACATACATATCATAATAGGGATCATTCACATACATATATATACCTATAACCACTCATGAGACATACACCAATACACATTCATAATAACAACACGCGCACACAATCACACTGCACTTTTTTTTTGACAATCACACTGCACTTGTTACAACATCTATGTGCATACAAGTATCTCATATGCTAATACACAATCCCCCGCATGTCATTATATACGGAAGGGTGCATGCACCACACATGCATCCAAATGGTCCTATAAATACCATTTTACGGGGTAACCGTATACATATACCGTAACTCCACTTAACCGTGCAAACTCCTAGCCATCCCACTTATACATGCATTGTATAATCCTAAATCCTTACATTCATCACATTTTACATGTGATACACGTCACACTTATATCCATATCCCATGTTAGGCACGGTATAGAACTAAGGGCCCTAACTTAGGGTGAACGGGTCTAAAGCACCCCTACTCACCATAGGATGCTTCTACTCCAAATACTCTAGGCAGTACTTATACTACCCGTACGCCGAATACATATCTATATTGTTATACACCCACCTATCTTCACGCAATAATACATCCACGACCATATTCATAGATAAAACAATATACCAACTCCTATAGGCACATAAGCAGCACATACATATATTCCCAGCTATTCAAATCTAACACATTAAGAATTCATACGTCAGTAATGCAACACTAGCGATATATGTGTATGTTGTAATGACCCGCTTTCCAGGGGGCCCGTTACTTATTTGATATTTGCGCAGGTCATGCAGGTTACCAGTGAAAACAAAATAGCCACGATGCAGAGATGTACAAAAATACTCAAATGGTGTCCAATTATTACAATCCATACTATACAAGATGTCCCAACAGATATACATGAAAGAAGAAAAGTACATAAGTGAAAAATAACTCTGGAAGCTGCGGTCGAATTCTGGTGCTATTAGCTCAGGAGCATCTATCTCCATATGTACGTTGTCTGCGGTGCCATGGAGATGGAACCGTAGGTAAGTCACAAAAATTCTAAATATAGAAAAGAAGCAGTGTACAAGTATGACAAAAGTAACTATGTACAAGCAGATCAGAGTGAAAAGTAAAGTACGAGCAACAACTGTACACAACTGAGTAGTAAAAATAAACTGAACTGGAAAGGAGAACAACTGTACTAAGGTAGAGCAAGTGCAAAGCAGGCTAAGCAAGAAACATGCTACTGCTGTAGCGAAAGGTAAGTAAAGTACTGTGACTGCACAAGTGTAGTAGGTAAAGTGTATGTACTGCGTAAAGTAAAGGTGACTGTAATGCGTAAAGTAAAAGTGACTGTGCAAAAGTAACATCACTACGTGACTCAAGTCGGAGAGTACAATATGCGACCATCGAGTTCATCTCTTACCTGGGTGCGACCCAGACGAATGTCAAAAACATAGGCAGCTAGACAGGATGCTGACACGGGCAGCATATTTTTGTTTGCCGAAAACCCAGGCAGTTAGACATGATTGCCAAAAACCCAGGCAGCTAGACATGTAGATTGAACTCCAGTCACTCCCGCACTCTCTCAAACTATGAGTTACCCCAAAACCCCAGTGAAGTGCCAAGTGTTCTATGTACATGTTTTATACGGGATATTCCACAAGATGTTCCATGAGATGTTCTACCAGATATTCCACCACATGTTTCTCAAGATGTTATCAATTCCTTGTTCACGATGATAGTTAACCAGGACCACTGGTTTTAAAACCAGAAAGTAAAGCAAAGTGGATGCTAAGAAATTTGAGGATAAAGACAAGTCCAACAAACATGGAATACAAAAATTGTTGGTTTAAGGATGGTAGTTTCGTTAGCACACAATTTACCCAAGTTGATGGTTGTGTGTTACAACCACCAAAGTTGAAAGTTGGCAAAGTAATCTATAGTTGATTACTTTTCCTATTAGATTAGGTTTCTGGTTCGGTTCAAGTCAATAGACGTTCTGAGGCTATAGTGTTGTCCTAAGTTCATACGTGGACACTAACTAATTTTCTAATTTTAGAATTAGTCGTGACTTACATTATCGAGCTCGTCGTGGCAAGACGAGGTTGGAGTGAGAGGAGCTGGTGCACGAAGATTGGTACTGCAAACACAAACATACTCCGTTATTGAATATACTCATTTTCTGTTTAATTAACTGATCGTTTTGATTTTCTAAACTGGTCGAAACGTTGTCGAAAACCGTTCTAAATTTTTCTATAGGATAGATATGATGAAAATAATTTTACAGTAGGAGAAAATATTTTTCTGAAACTTATAGTAATTTTTATAATTTTTTAAAAGCTCAAAAATAATTTAAAACCTATTTTTCAATTAGTAACGTATTTATTCAAACATTTATTCTGAACGCAATCTGCATCGGAATGGTTCAAGTGAACTATCAAAATGACAGTATCGAAGAGTATTATAGCATATATGTTTCTCACATAATAGTGTACGTGAAAATATCAAGTTACTAATTTTTGAACGAAAATCACATATTTAATTTTTAGGCTTAAAATTAATTCTGGAAAAACTAAGCGTCAGATTGAGGTAAAACTAGTGCCATTGGGTCCAGAATGTCATTTCTGATTTTCTGGAAGTGGTCTTATAATTTTCTGAGACCTATATTATTACTTATGAATTTAAAACCATTTATTCTTATATAAAATTCATAATAATACCGTTTTATACTAATACGTATATATGTATTTGTGTATTAAAAATTTACGTATATAATCTCACCTCCCTCTCTTCGATACGTGTATGCGGGGGCGGTAGCGGGTTCTCGCGTGACCGTCAGCGGCGAAGCGGCGTCGACTTCGGTGGAGCGTCGGAGGCATGCGAGCGGCGGAGTTCGTCCCTGAGAGCGGGAAGTCGGAGCGGGGGCTGCGGGTTCCTGTGAGTCGTCGTGACGAGGTCGGAGGGGCGAAGGCGATGGTGGCGTTGGCAGCGAAGTCGGAGGAGGGCGCTCCGAGCTGCTTCGTCGACGGGGCGTCGTGCAGTGTCTGCACCGGAGGGGAGCTCGAAGATGCTACGGGCTATCGAAGGGCACGGCATTGGTCGAAGTTGCTCGATGGAGAGAGCGTCTAAGGCGGGCACTCGTCGGGGCTGGGTGAGTCTTCGAATGAGAGTGATGGGCGTCAGGCAAGGGCGATGTCTCGGCGGCGTCATTGAGGGGAGGTGGAGCTGCTGCAGGGGTTTCGGAGCTCCGGTGGGGTGCGGGGGTGTGGAGGCGGAGCGTCGTGCTGAGGGGACGGGCGTGGCATCGTCGGAGAGGAGCGGGAGGCGGTGCGCAGCTGCAGCGGTGAAGCACGGTCGACGAACAGAGGAGGGGGCAGCTGGGCGAGCGCGAGGAGCGGTCGGCATGTGACTTCGAAGAACGAGGCGCTCGGGGGTTCTCGAGGGCGGAAGGTGGCATGGGGCCTCGTCGGAGGGCGCTCGCCGTGGTGGTGGAGACGATGGCAGCACGGAGGAGCGGAGAAAGTAGAGGAGCTCCGGTGGAGCTCTTGGGGGTTTTCGAACGAAGAGAGAGGGAGGGAGAACGAAAGACGAGAGAGGGCATGGGAGAGGATGAGCCCTGGGTTGATCAAATTTGAAGGGAAGAGAGTAGAGAGAGTGTTTGAGAGAGGTTGGGTTGGGTTTCGTGCGTAGCCTGGGGAAGGGAAGAAGAGGGAAGGGGGTTATATAGATTAATTAAATTAATTAAAAACTTTAACCTAATTAATACTTAGTCAATGGGGTTTAATGACGTTAGGTGTAGGATTGGACTAAGGTTAGAAAACGGGGGGAAGCATGGATCTCATGGGTACTTACGGGTAGGGTTAGGTAGAGGTAATTAAGGGGTAACTAGAATAGTTAGAATAGTAATTAAGATGAAATTACTAAGTGTAATTAGTGACAGTAATAGTAAAATTACGATTTGCCCCTGGGGTCAAACGTGTCCGGAAAATTACGAAAACATACCCACGAGATCGTATTGTCACGAGGATCGCGAATACGAAGTCTGTTTCAGGGTTTGAGCTATGGGGATACTAGTTTTAGGCCAAAACGTTCAGAAAGCGGGTTTGCGGGTTCTTTATTGATTTGACTTCAGAAAATTACGAAATTAATGTGGGATGCCCTAAATGATCATAGAATGATACTGTAGAAGTTTGGAAATGTTTTGACGTTGTTTGTATAGAAAATAAATTCATTAAGCCAAAACGGTAATAACTGAAAATGAATTTTTATCAGAATTGTTTAGAGGTATTTGATGAAACCCGAACTTACTTAAATACTTCATGACTAGTCTGATATCTCAAAATATTTTTATAAGAAAATTTTAAAATCGTAAAACTCCTGACAAACCATTATAAAATAGTTTAAAAATTGAAATTACGTGAATAGTTGTATTGAAAAATACGGACCGTTACATTCTACCCTACTTAAAATAATTCCGTCCTCGGAATTTAAAAGTCTTTTCAAATAATTGATGTTATGAAGAAGCTCAAGCAAATAAATGATGGAAAAGATGGTAATCTAGTAAATCAGGTTGTAAATAACATGAAATATAATGTGATATCATAGCATCAAGAAAACAAGAGATAATGTTTATATATGAATACATACTATTGACATCACCATAGCTTCCGTAACTATTCCTAAGACTAGTATCATCACAATAGTTACTCTGACTTCTCAAGTAGCCCAAAATTAACATGAGATAATAACATCACATGAAAATGAGGGCTATTATGATGACAACATCTGTTCGAACTTGGAACTTGAGGTGATAAGCCAGTAGCAAGCTATTTAAACCTCATAAAACAGAAGACCATAAAGTTTATTCGTGCTAATGGTGACTAACTGAGTCTAGCCAAAGATGTTGTTCATAATATAGCTTGCAACGACTAATCTACGGGTACTCGTGCTTTCCAACCAAGCACCAACAACATCACTCTCCATAATGCCCAACCACATGATAACATCCAAATCAATGCCCAAAGGTAAGTACAAGGCCAATACCCAAAGTCAGTACTCACTGCCAGTATTCCTTCCATCAATCTCCATAATATCCCACAATAAGGCAAGATCCAAGCTCTCATCCAGAGCCAATCACAAGGCCTACACCCAACTTCAACACCCAAGGCCAATATTATGCCGATAATCATCGCCATCACTCCTTCCGTAGACCAATACTTGACATTCGCAACACCCAACATCACCCAACAAGTAAACAACCAAAAACGCACTTTCCCGCAAACCAGAAGGAGTAGACGCAAGAGGAAGCCTAAACGGGATCTCAACCTGGGTGAGGCCCAGGGCAGTGAGCTCAAGAGAAGCCCAAGGATCACGGCTTCCAAAGATCTCAGCCACACAGCGGTAGCGAGGGTGGTGGTGAGGGTCGTCGCCAAGGCCAAAATCCCAAAACAGAACGTCGAAGGGCCATCGACGGCTGTCGATCCATGTCGTGCAACGATTGCTCGTCGTGGAGGGTGTCACCGGAAAGGGCATGGGTGGTGAAGCTTCGGGTGAGGCGGTGAGGAACTGGAGGTGAGACGGGTCGAGCTCGCTTGGGGGAGAGGCCGGGAGGAGGAGTGGGTCTCGCCGAGGCGTAGGGGAAGCCATGGAATGGCTTGGTGAAGAAGAGAGGAGGATTTAAAGAGAGGGCACCGAAAGTCGTCGGTAGGTAGGCTAGGTTAGGCGGGACCGGGGCTCGAGGAGAGGAAGCAGACAGAGGGGGGATGGTAGGTGGAAAAGAATACAACCCATGGGGAAATGGGTATAAGATGATAGCAATGGATAGAAGAAGAATACGAGTTTTAAATAAACGAAGAATAAGTAGCTGCTCATGCTTGCATGTCTCGGTTTGGTTAGCACCATCCTCCAATACTTCTGAGCGTCCTTCGATTCGCTTCTGTTGTCGAAATCGAACTTCTGGTGATCGAAAATCAAATGCTACCCTCCTCAAAATAGACGTAGCTAGAGTTCAGGCGAACTAAACGCGATTAGGAAGAGTTATAAGAAGTAGTAGAATGATCAGAAGGCCATCATTAGCTAAAGAAAGAGTGATAGTAATGAAGATCGATGGCGTTACATAATCATGATTCACATCCTTGCGGTCCAGCGGAACACGGCCAGAGAAGTGACTAAGCCAGGATCACTTACCCCAAGTATAGCAAGGGTGATCCAATAAACTTAGCCAAGCACATTGACCGGATCATGGTCCATTGAAGGAAGCTTATCATTTATACGCGTGCCATCATCAACTGAGGGGAGGAGGGTGATGATGAAGTGAGTAGGTAGTTCAACCTATGAAAAATCACTATACTGCTAGCAAAAGAGGTTACTAGGGAGGGTATAACCAAGAATGGAACACGAGTTCCTAAGAAAGGGTTAAGAGTTCAAAGGAAGTGATGAGGATCGAGGAAGATCAAGGAAGACCTAATGAAGATGGTAATAAGGACGGTTCACTCGTATATCCAATACAGGTGAACATTCGAGACGTCCTGTACTCGAGAGTTCAATTTGAGTATTTTATATTGTACACACTGATCTTGCTATATTGTTCACGAGGTAGTTAGCGCGGACCTGCGTGGGCCACCAAAACTGTAACGACCCGCTTTCCGGGGGGGCGTTACTAATTTGATATTTGCGCAGGTCCTGGATGTTACCAGTGAAAACAAAATAGCCACGATGCAGAGATGTACAAAAATACTCAAATAGTGTCCAATTATTACAATCCATACCGTACAAGATGTCCCAACAGATATACATGAAAGAAGAAAAGTACATAAGTGTAAAATAACTCTGGAAGCTGCGGTCGAATATTGGCGCTATTAGCTCAGGAGCATCTACCTCCATATGTACGTTGTCTGTGGTGCCACGAAGATGGAACCATAGGTAAATCACAACAATTCTAAATATAGAAAAGAAGCAGCGTACAAGTATGACAAAAGTAACTACGTACAAGCAGATCAGAGTGAAAAGTAAAGTACGAGCAACAACTGTACACAACTGAGTAGTAAAAATAAACTGAACTGGAAAGGAGAACAACTGTACTAAGGTAGAGCAAGTGCAAAGCAGGGTAAGCAAGAAACATGCTACTGCTGTAGCGAAAGGTAAGTAAAGTACTGTGACTGCACAAGTGTAGTAGGTAAAGTGTATGTACTGCGTAAAGTAAAGGTGACTGTAATGCGTAAAGTAAAAGTGACTGTGCAAAAGTAACATCACTACATGACTCAAGTCGGAGAGTACAATATGTGACCATCGAGTTCATCTCTTGCCTGGGCGCGACCCAGACGAATCCCGAAAACACAGGCAGCTAGACAGGATGCTGACACGGGCAGCATATTTTTGTTTGTCGAAAACCCAGGCAGCTAGACATGATTCCCAAAAACCCAGGCAGCTAGACATGTAGATTGAACTCCAGTCACTCCCGCACTCTCTCAAACTATGAGTTGCCCCAAAACCCCATTGAAGTGTCAAGTGGTCTATGTACATGTTTTATACGGGATGTTCCACAAGATGTTCCATGGGATGTTCTACCAGATATTCCACCACATGTTTCTCAAGATGTTATCAATTCCTTGTTCACGATGATAGTTAACCAGGACCACTGGTTTTAAAACCAGAAAGTAAAGCAAAGTGGATGTTAATAAATTTGAGGATAAAGACAAGTCCAACAAACATGGAATACAAAAATTGTTGGTTTAAGGATAGTAGTTTCGTTAGCACACAATTTACCCAAGTTGTTGGTTGTGTGTTACAACCACCAAAGTTGAAAGTTGGCAAAGTAATTTGTAGTTGATTACTTTTCCTATTAGATTAGGTTTCTGGTTCGGTTCAAGTCAATAGACGTTCTGAGGCTATAGTGTTGTCCTAAGTTCATACGGGGACACTAACTAATTTTCTAATTTTAGAATTAGTCGTGACTTACATTATCGAGCTCGTCGTGGGAAGACGAGGTTGGAGTGAGAGGAGCTGGTGCACGAAGATTGGTACTGCAAACACAAAAATACTCCGTTATTGAATATACTCATTTTCTATTTAATTAACTGATCGTTTTGATTTTCTAAACTGGTCGAAACGTTGTCGAAAACCGTTCTAAATTTTTCTATAGGCTAGATATGATGAAAATAATTTTACTGTAGGAGAAAATATTTTTCTGAAACTTATAGTAATTTTTATAATTTTTTAAAAGCTCAAAAATAATTTAAAAACTATTTTTCAATTAGTAACGTATTTATTCAAACATTTATTCTGGATGCAATCTACATCGGAATGGTTCAAGTGAGCTGTCAAAATGACCGTATCGAAGAGTACTATAACATATATTTTTCTCACATAATCGTGTACGTGAAAATATCAAGTTACTCATTTTTGAACGAAAATCACGTATTTAATTTTTAGGCTTAAAAATTAATTCTGGAAAAACTAAGGGTCAGATTGAGGTAAAACTAGTGCCATTGGGTCCAGAATGTCATTTCTGATTTTTTGGAAGTGGTCTTATAATTTTCTGAGACCTATATTATTACTTATGAATTTAAAACCATTTATTCTTATATAATATTCATAATAATACCGTATTATACTAATACGTATATACGTATCTGTGTATTAAAAATTTACGTATATAATCTCACCCTCCCTCTCTTCGATACATGTATGCGGGGGCGGTAGCGGGTTCTCGCGTGACCGTCGGTGGCGAAGCGGCGTCGACTTCGGTGGAGCGTCGAAGGCATGCGAGCGGCGGAGTTCATCACTGAGAGCGGGAAGTCGGAGCGGGGGCTGCGGGTTCCCATGAGTCGCCGTGACGAGGGCGGAGGGGCGAAGGCGACGGTGGCGTTGGCAGCGAAGTTGGAGGAGGGCGCTCCGAGCTGCTTCGTCGACGGGGCGCCGTGCAGTGTCTCCACCAGAGGGGAGCTCGAAGACGCTACGGGCTATCGGAGGGCACGACGTTGGTCGGTGTTGCTCGATGAAGAGAGCGTCTAAGGCGGGCACTCGTCGGGGTGGGGCGAGTCTTCGAATGAGAGTGATGGGCGTCAGGAAAGGGCGGTGTCTCGGCGGCATCTTTGAGGGGAGGTGGAGCTGCTGCAGGGGTTTCGGAGCTCCGGTGGGGTGCGGGGGTGTGGAGGCGGAGCGTCGGGCTGAGGGAACGGGCGTGGCATCGTCGGAGAGGAGCGGGGGGCGGTGCGCAGCTGCAGCGGCGAAGCACGGTCGACGAACAGAGGAGGGGAGCAGCTGGGCGAGAGCGAGGAGCGGTCGGCATGGGACTTCGAAGAACGAGGGCTCGGGGGTTCTCGAGGGCGGAAGGCGGTATGGGGCCTCGTCGGAGGGCGCTCGCCGTGGCGGTGGAGACGATGGCAACACAGAGGAGCGGAGAAAGCAGAGGAGCTCCGGTGGAGCTCTTGGGGGTTTTCGAACGAAGAGAGAGGGAGGGAGAACGAAAGACGAGAGAGGGAATGTGAGAGGATGAGCCCTGGGTTGACCAAATTTGAAGGGAAGAGAGTAGAGAGAGTGTTTGAGAGAGGTTGGGTTGGGTTTCGTGTGTAGCCTGGGGAGAGGAAGAAGAGGGAAGGGGGTTATATAGATTAATTAAATTAATTAAAAACTTTAACCTAATTAATACTTAGTCAATGTGGTTTAATGACGTTAGGTGTAGGATTGGACTAAGGTTAGAAAACGGGGGGAAGCATGGATCTCGTGGGTACTTGTCACGCCCCGCTTCCCTAAAATGGAAGGCGAGACGTGAGGAGGTCCGCTCAGACGTGGAGCTGTGAAGCTGCAGTCTGATAAGCGTATAAAAATTCAATTGGCAGGTCCTTGAAACGCAATACGAAACAACTATATTATTAAGGAAATGAGACAATAAGCAATTTATTAAATCTCAGAATATCTATAAAATAAATTACAATATCACAGAAAAAGCCACCAGGCTCAAAAGGAAAAACTAAGGCCCATACATGGCCAACAAAGTACAACATACGAGCAAAGGTGCCACGCACCGACAACTAACAACAAGCCTATACAAAGGAAGAGAACACAAGCGGTCTCTAAGACTAGTCACCAATGACCACAAACTCCTCCTCGACAGCCATGTGCTCAGCGTCAGCAACACTACGTCCTCTGCAACGGCCTCTAGCTCGGGATCTAACATGTGTCACCCAAAAGAGCAAGGGGCACATGTCAGCAAGTCTAAAAAGACTTGGGCAAGGAAACTGAAAGGAAAGTAAACTAACAACCTAGTAGTTATAGTATGATGCATAGCATGACAAGTTTAGTATGTTAGTAACAAGTAAGGTAAGGTGCAAGTAACAAGTAACAAGTAGCAAGTATGGCATGGATGACAAGTTTACAAGTATAAACACGGACAAGTACCAGTCAAGTAGTTCACGTCAAGTAATCACGTCAAGTGAACACGTCAAGTAAACAAGTTGTGTATAAGTAAGACATGGTGTAACAATAAGTGCAAGAGAACAATTATCATGGCATGTCAAGAGTAGCCAAGCTACTAACAATCTCAATCTTCTCACTAGTCACGTTTAAAGTTATTTGTAGATGTTTACGCCTTACAGCTGAACTGTTGGACATTCACACTGATTGGCCGCTTAACACTACCCCAGAACCCAGAGTTTACGCCTTACAACTGAAGTTGCTGATCGGGCAGACTCCCAGTTGATTGGCCGCTTAACCCTTACCCCTCCCACACGTAAACAAGCCAGGGTCCCTGCACACGATGCTCAGTAAATGAGCCAGGGTTGCCCCGCACAAGAGCTTGTTTTTAGGTTCACAATTTGGCGTAGGGTTGTGCCTGCTAAAAGCAGGTGCATAGCCGGAAACTAGTAGATCGGGCATTGGCTATCGACCAACACACGTGGCCCGCTTCTGGAACACGAGCCAGGAAACACAAGTATTGTAGCGTGTGCTACGAATGCGACATTCAACATGGATAGCATGGCATGGCATGTAGTAAGGCGTACAAGTAAGGAATTAAACATGGCAGTTTAATATGCATGAACAACAAGTTAAAAGGGTTGGATCTAGCTTCGTTGTCAAGCTAGATCAAACGGATCTAGTTCCGTTGTCAAACTAGATCAAATAGGCGTCTAGGCAGCTATCATTTCACTGTCTAGTCTCTTTTACGCTACAACAAGCAAATGGCCTAAGGCATGGCCTAAAACCTTAAGTGGCAAGTTTCACTTGCCTGGCACCAAGGATGACGATCAACGAGGCACGTCGCACCAAAGCTAATCTACGGGAATGGAATCGCTGCCATGGCAAAACAACATCAGAACAATATCTCTAATATCCATTTTATTATTAGGGTTTCAATAAAATCACAATGAGGGTTATGAGAATATTAAAGGATCGGACATTACCATATAGAAGTAGAAGATCGATGCCGAGCAAGCACGGCGACAGAAGAATGATCCGGAGAACTACGGCTCAGATCTGGAAATGGGAGAAAATCTGGAGAAATGGGATTTTGGGGGTTTTGGGGGTTGGATGCGACCTAAAGCATGGAGGCCGGCCTAAATGGAGAGGGAGAGGGGCTCTTGAGGAAGGAGGAAGGGCTGGAGGAAGGTTGGGGGAGATCAGAGGTCTAGGGGAAGGGAAATGGCCAGGAGAAGTGAAAGAAAGAAAAGAAAACGATCGGGCGTATTTATAGGAAAACTACGGCGGCCGCCCAAAAATTAGGGTTTCTGGGTGATTTAGTCGGTCAACGAAGGGTGGCTGACCGACTAGTTTGGGAACTAGTCGGTCGGTCGTTCAACTGTGACCGACTAACATCAAACAGCGAAAGTAGGAAGAAATCTGGGAAGTGAATTAGTCGGTCTGTGAAGGCCCGTCGACCGACTAGTTTGAGACCTAGTCGGTCGGTGAGTGTTCATGGACCGACTAACGATAAACAGTAACTTAGGTAAAATTAATCAAAGGAACTAGTCGGTCTGAGAGCAAGTTCTGACCGACTAGTTTCACATCTAGTCGGTCGGTGGTTGTTCTTAGACCGACTAAGAGTAAACAGTAACTTCTGAATTATTGATTCAATGAACCAGTCGGTTCCAGTAGAGTTCCTGACCGACTAGATCTCAATCTAGTCGGTTGGTCCCTCTTCTCGAACCAACTAAGGTGCACGAAAAGTGCCGAAATGAAGCGCGAAGCTTCGGAAAGATCTCTATAGCTTCTAAGATCACCCTAACTCTAAAATATGAGCGATTTGAAGTTCGTCATGAGTGACTTACTCCAAGATCAACGATATAAGGAAAAAGCTAGAAAATCACAACGAAACGAACGAAAACGAAAGCTACGGAAGGGAAAACACACACACGGAGAAAATCCACCAAAACGTATATATATCGATAACACCAATATAGAAAAACCAGTCGTACATCCTACCCACCTTAGAATAAAGTCCGTCCTCGGACTTTCTAACATATCTAGTCGCTCTGGTAACTACCCTCAATCAATATCACGTTAACATTTCATCTCGATATATTCATTACAAGTGCTTATATATATGCACTAGGTAGTCAAACATTAACACTACCAACATGTATATATATATATATATTCACGCACATCATACACTTATTCCTATCATAGTCAGTCAAAAGCATACACGTATTTCCATCATATATATATACATCCCTTATATAGCTATTACTCCTAGCACAAAACAATAGTCCATATACCCACAACCAATTAAATAGTTCACACCAGTAAATACCATCGTAATACTCTACTTTAGGTAGCTACCTATGAACAAGGCAATAAGAATACACTACTCCCTATATCTCCTAGTATACATCCAATACCAAACATGTCAGCACATGTAATCACACCACACCATTCTAAACTCAAGTTATTATATTTAATATACTTCCACCATCATTATAATTTCACAATATATATTCATTCAAATGCATGCAATTATTTCACCGTATATTCACATCACATACGGTCCTATAACTATATTCATGTCACGCCACACATATTATAGTCATCTATACTTATAATTAGGCACATACTTACCCGTGCATGGTGCACATCCACACATGCTAACATTTCATTCATATTTACCAATCATACGATTATAAACTCAGTACATCGACACACTTGGTTTTAGCTAGCACATATATATATATATATATTCACGCAGGCAAGCCCCCTAATAAATAACTATACCACAAGACCAACACCTATAACTATATACTAGTTTAGTAACCCACGATCATGTGCGTAACACAACCGGACACAAACAATCCAAACATTATACATACATCATCCAACACCTCACACCAATCACAGACAAATACACCAATGTACATAGAGTATACCCACTCAAGCTTGAGTGAGACTCAAAATCATAGCAGAATATTCTATATACATAACACAGCATCCATACATATACCAATACTATTCTAATGCATACACATCTACCAACATAACCATATACATATCATAATGTCAAACACCCTTAATATTTATTCAGGCAATATCACCTATTTCAATCACTTCATATACCATAATAATATTACAAACATCAGCACACTTATAATTACAATACTCTCCCTAATAAATGCAGTCATCGCATAGTCACATAAATGTATCATATATATCCATACCATATCCATCCATCTATAATTGGTACATCAATACATTTACTTCATCCATTAGTTAAGATATCCAGTAGTCGGGTATACCTCATGGTATACGCGCATACGACAACTCATAAAAACAAGTAATACCAATCAAACAATTATAATCCTACTATCATATGTATATCACACTTATACTCATGCAGCTAATACATAACTACCTACACACAATATACCAATACCAACACACATACAACTTCATATGCACCATGAAACTTAATACACTACGACGACACATCAAATTACACTAATGGGGCCCACCAAACTATATTAAGGTTGACACGGGCGACGACAGGCTCTATTGGCTAGACAAAAGGAAAGCAATTGAAACCGTAAGCGTAATGAATAGAAGGATCGAAAAGCATGAGAATCGTCGTGTAATGATGTAATGATGCTCCATTAGGATACATGGAAAATAGTGTGTAAAAGATATAAGTTAAAACGAAGAGTATGAAACCGGTCGATAAAATGAGTCGTTCGAAATAAGTTTGAGTCGAATATATATGATAAGAAGAATGGTTTATTTAGCTTATATAAAGTTATCACGAGTAAAAGTAAATCATTTACACGAACATTAAGGACATATGTTAGAAAATATTATGCGGCAGTAGTTTAAAAATTTTGTTAGAAAATATTATGCGGCAGTAGTTTAAAAATTTTGGAAAAAATTTCAAGATTCAGGGAATGAAATCAGATCAATATAGTGTGGGGAATTTAAGCTCATGCCAAATGTTTTTCCAAGTCTTAAAACTGAAGAGAAATTCCAAATAAACCGTATTGAAAGAACTTTTAGAGAATCCGGGTTCGCCAGCAGAAACTGATTTATACAAGGGTCTTATCGCACGAGCACAACGAACATAGTACTGATATATAAAAAATAATTGAATTTCTACTCTAGAAATCATTTTTTTGAAATATGTATGATGAATGGAAAGATAATAGCATCTTAGTAGTATGGGAGTAAGTGGGAGGATATATATAGAATTATTAAATTGGTAATAAAGCTTTAAAACCGAATTATGGAGGGTCTAGATCAGGAAATGGTTCCGAAAAGTAATTTTACGAAAATCTGAACTAGGGAAAACATTGAGCATAAAATCGACTTGCTGAAAGCTGAAGTCCCTTGTGACTTGAAAGGTATATAAAAAGTGAGCACGATGCGGTATTCGAATAAGTTCTAATGGCATACGTAAGAGGAGAAAATTATAATTCGGGTTAGGAAAAACAGAAGTACGGTTCAGAATAAAATTGGTATATGAAAGGGACAAGACATTTATATCGATACGAAAGTATAGGCTGGATAATATTATAAACTAATAATCAAAAATCTCGACAAAAGTTTCAATATTTAGAAAAGAACAAATAAATTTAAGTCGGCGAAAGAGTATGAAATCTAATATACATATTAAAGTTTTCGAACAAATTTAAACTTAGCGAAAGAGGAACATCGAAAATACTTTTAGGGGAAACTAGGATTTGCCACAAGAACGGGTTGGTATAAAGACTTGAAGTACGGTTACGACAAACTTATAATTAGTATATATTCATAAATTAATTGGAGTTCTATTTATCTTGAAAGAAGTATTTTAAAGTACATATGGTAAATAGCTAAAATGAATTTCACAATTTAGAAAAAGTGGTATACCGAATTATCGAGATAGTACCAAAGTTTAAAATCAAGTGCGGACGATATATGTTAGAAAAATAGTTACAAGATAGTAATTTAAAATTATGACCAATTAGTCTTCAAAATCTAAGAATGACTTTTAGCTCAAACGGAAGTAATGGAAATATACTGAAGACGGTTTAAAACAAAATTTAAATCGAGTGGAAACTTTTAATAAGGAAAAATTTGAAAACGACTTGGGAGAATCAAGATTTGCAACGGAAAAGATTTGAAAGGTCCGCGATGATAGTAATGAGGGGGTCATGTGAATCGAGGGCAATGAATGTGGTTGTGTGATGAATGCACCTAAATTACGATTCAAGAGAACTACGACGAAAACCTACGGTCAGTAACGCAGAAGTGTAGTGACCAGGAAAAGATTGAATCAGAGAGTCCTAATCATCGGTTGACTAAAGGTCAAGGGAAATTTAACACTAAGGCTTCCTAATGGCTAGAGTATATTAGAGGCCTCAGGGAAGGTTCTAAGAGAATCGAGATCATGTTCTGTTGGGCCTGAAATCGATGAACCCAAGTGAACAGCTAAAGAAATCCTAGGAATCTATCATGGTCAGAGCTAGACAGGAACCACTAAGGTAACTCTTAAGACTAACATATCAATCACTAGCATGGAGTCTAACAAACAATCAGGGACCTCTAACTAGCAAGCACAAAAGTCTAACTAAGTCTTACTATAGTCATGACCTAATGGATTTCCTACCAAGCTGGGACAGGTGCTCTAACACGTCTACCAGCCACCTAAGACATAGGAACGCTAAAAACCTGGACTCCAGGCTTATAATTTGAATGTTCTAATTTATTTAATGGACATTCTATAATTATTATCGTTGTTCCGATAGCTCGCATTTGCAAATGGACCTGCATGGGCCACCAATAAAACCTGTCACGTCTCGCTTCCCTAAAATGGAAGGCGAGACGTGAGGAGGTACGCTCAGACGTGGAGCTGTGAAGCTGCAGTCTGATAAGCGTATAAAAATTCAATTGGCAGGTCCTTGCAACACAATACGAAACAACGATAATATTAAGGAAATGAGACAATAAGCAATTTATTAAATCTCAGATTATCCATAAAATAAATTACAATATCACAGAAAAAGCCACCATGCTCAAAAGGAAAAACTAAGGCCCATACATGGCCAACAAAGTACAACATACGAGCAAAGGTGCCACGCACCGACAACTAACAACAAGCCTATACAAAGGAAGAGAACACAAGCGGTCTCTAAGACTAGTCACCAATGACCACAAACTCCTCCTCGGCAGCCATGGGCTCAGCGTCAGCAACACTACGTCCTCTGCAACGGCCTCTAGCTCGGGATCTAACATGTGTCACCCAAAAGAGCAAGGGGCACATGTCAGCAAGTATAAAAAGACTTGGGCAAGGAAACTGAAAGGAAAGTAAACTAACAACCTAGCAGTTATAGTATGATGCATAGCATGACAAGTTTAGTATGTTAGTAACAAGTAAGGTAAGGTGCAAGTAACAAGTAACAAGTAGCAAGTATGGCATGGATGACAAGTTTACAAGTATAAACACGGACAAGTACTAGTCAAGTAGTTCACATCAAGTAATCACGTCAAGTGAACACGTCAAGTAAACAAGTTGTGTACAAGTAAGACATGGTGTAACAATAAGTGCAAGAGAACAATTATCATGGCATGTCAAGAGTAGCCAAGCTACTAACAATCTCAATCTTCTCACTAGTCACGTTTCAAGTTATTTGTAAATGTTTACGCCTTACAGCTGAACTGTTGGACATTCACACTGATTGGCCGCTTAACACTACCCCAAAACCCAGAGTTTACGCCTTACAACTGAGGTTGCTGATTGGGCAGACTCCCAGTTGATTGGCCGCTTAACCCTTACCCCTCCCACACGTAAACAAGCCAGGGTCCTTACACACGATGCTCAGTAAATGAGCCAGGGTTGCCCCGCACAAGAGCTTGTTTTTAGGTTCACAATTTGGCGTAGGGTTGTGCCTGCTAAAAGCAGGTGCCTAGCCGGAAACTAGTAGATCGGGCATTGGCTATCGACCAACACACGTGGCCCGCTTCTGGAACACGAGCCAGGAAACACAAGTATTGTAGCGTGTGCTACGAATGCGACATTCAACATGGATAGCATGGCATGGCATGTAGTAAGGCGTACAAGTAAGGAATTAAACATGGCAGTTTAATATGCATGAACAACAAGTTAAAAGGGTTGGATCTAGCTTCGTTGTCAAGCTAGATCAATTGAGGTGACAGATCTAGTTCCGTTGTCAAACTAGATCAAATAGGCGTCTAGGCAGCTATCATTTCACTGTCTAGTCTCTTTTACGCTACAACAAGCAAATGGCCTAAGGCATGGCCTAAAACCCTAAGTGGCAAGTTTCACTTGCCTGGCACCAAGGATGACGATCAACGAGGCACGTCGCACCAAAGCTAATCTACGGGAATGGAATCGCTGCCATGGTAAAACAACATCAGAACAATATCTCTAATATCCATTTTATTATTAGGGTTTCAATAAAATCACAATGAGGGTTATGAGAATATTAAAGGATCGAACACTACCATATAGAAGTAGAAGATCGATGCCGAGCAAGCACGGCGACGGAAGAACAATCCGGAGAACTACGGCTCAGATCTGGAAATGGGAAACAATCTGGAGAAATGGGATTTTGGGGGTTTTGGGGGTTGGAGGCGGCCTAAGGCATGGAGGCCGGCCTAAATGGAGAGGGAGAGGGGCTCTTGAGGAAGGAGGAAGGGCTGGAGGAAGGTTGGGGGAGATCAGAGGTCTAGGGGACGGGAAATGGCCAGGAGAAGTGAAAGAAAGAAAAGAAAACGATCGGGCGTATTTATAGGAAAACTACGGCGGCCACCCAAAAATTAGGGTTTCTGGGTGATTTAGTCGGTCAACGAAGGGTGGCTGACCGACTAGTTTGGGAACTAGTCGGTCGGTCGTTCAACTGTGACCGACTAACATCAAACAACGAAAGTAGGAAGAAATCTGGGAAGTGAATTAGTCGGTCTGTGAAGGCCCGTCGATCGACTAGTTTGAGACCTAGTCGGTCGGTGAGTGTTCATGGACCGACTAACGATAAACAGTAACTTAGGTAAAATTAATCAAAGGAACTAGTCGGTCTGAGAGCAAGTTCTGACCGACTAGTTTCACATCTAGTCGGTCGGTGGTTGTTCTTAGACCGACTAAGAGTAAACAGTAACTTCTGAATTATTGATTCAATGAACCAGTCGGTTCCAGTAGAGTTCCTGACCGACTAGATCTCAATCTAGTCGGTTGGTCCCTCTTCTCGAACCAACTAAGGTGCACGAAAAGTGCCGAAATGAAGCGCGAAGCTTCGGAAAGATCTCTATAGCTTCTAAGATCACCCTAACTCTAAAATATGAGCGATTTGAAGTTCGTCATGAGTGACTTACTCCAAGATCAACGATATAAGGAAGAAGCTAGAAAATCACAACGAAACGAACGAAAACGAAAGCTACGGAAGGGAAAACACACACGGAGAAAATCCACCAAAACGTATATATATATCGATAACACCAATATAGAAAAACCAGTCGTTACAGTACTTACGGGTAGGGTTAGGTAGAGGTAACTAAGGGGTAACTAGAATAGTTAGAATAGTAATTAAGATGAAATTACTAAGTGTAATTAGTGACAGTAATAGTAAAATTACGATTTTGCCCTTGGGGCCAAACGTGTCCGGAAAATTACGAAAACATAACCACGAGATCGTATTGTCGCGAGAATCACGAATACGAAGTCTATTTCAGGGTTTGAGCTACGGGGATACTAGTTTTAGGCGAAAACGTTCAGGAAGCGGGTTTGCGGGTTCTTTATTGATTTGACCTCAGAAAATTACGAAATTAATGTGGGAGGCCCTAAATGATCATAGAATGTTACTGTAGAAGTTTGAAAATGTTTTGACGATGTTTGTATAGAAAATAAATTCATCAAGCTAAAAAGGTAATAACTGAAAATGAATTTTTATCAGAATTGTTTAGAGGTATTTGATGAAACCCGAACTTACTTAAATACTTCATGACTAGTCTGATATCTCAAAATATTTTTATAAGAAATTTTTGAAATCGTAAAACTACTGACAAACCATTATAAAATAGTTTAAAATTTGAAATTACGTGAATAGTTGTATTGAAAAATACGGATCGTTACATATGTATATATATACACACACACACACCAATATTTCTACCTATATCTACACCACCTACTCATACAAGCACACAGTATCCACACACATGCACTTTCCCCACATATATCTACAAGACCATATGAACACTCCACCACTCTATCCACACAAGGATAGATATACACATCTTGGTACTTCCCCACACGGGGACACAACTGTAATGTAATAGATAAGAAGACGCTTCATGCACTCATACCATGTATGTACATATCCTCACTCACACCTTTACAGGATATATGTCCCCACTAGCTTATATGTACCCACCAATATACATCCACGAATAAACACGTATATATCACCTATGTCTCAGAGTCATACAAGTATTACCACATACCAGCCTCACATATCCATATCATGTACTTTTATAGAGACGTAGTATGCATACACTCAAGTATTCACCCGCCTTGTATATACTTCCACATCTAACTATACATGCAACTTTCATGCTATTCAAATACAAATATGTATATATACTGAATACAAGTATACATGCGATGTATATAATTCAAGTATCCAGGTACAACAACTGCATTTATATACACGTATTCTCATTACTATATCTGCATACACTGATACCAACTAATATACACTAATGCCAACTAATATTCTCATTATTAGGAAGTTCATCCTCTGAATTCCTTAGTTAGGGGCTTAAGGGTGGGTCACTTAAGCTCTAAGGTCACTAAGATAACTACCCACCTTAGGGCTAACCCATCCCAATCACCTACCGAAGCATTACATGCACTATCCTTACGTACATCGCAGTGCGGTGACCTGCATGGGCCGCCAAAAACTGTCACGCCCCGATCTCGTCCCTGAAACTGCTAAATCTTTTTTTTCAAGTATCCTGAAGAGCAGAGGTGATGAAGAGGAAAAGAGATAAAAGAAGAACCTGAATAAGCAGGCCACTGCGCATATGCTGGGATCGTACAAGTGAAGCTCCACTAAAATATCCAACAGTCAAACAAAACAACAACAACAACATTTAATACATACATGCTTCATTTCTATACACAATCCAAGTACACCAACACGTACATACAGCCACTCTTCACCTTCAAAGATAACCAAGTCACTCTGCAGGCTATATTACTCAACAAACACTACCCCTAAGACCCGTCTCCAAGTCACCACCAACCATATTGCCCCTGCTACCTGAAAAATAGGGAGGAGCACGTCAATGCGTGCCCCAGTAGGAACCAACTTAGATCTGGGCATCGCTTTAGGGTTATCAATCCACAAGGCAAGGCAAAGGAACAAGACATGCAAACTAAATATATAGCGAAAAGTGAATAGCTAAGTAAGAGGATCATACCTGCGGTCCAATGTCGAGTTACTGCAAGAAAGAGTTAACACAAGTAATAATAACAAATAATCATACAACCACAACTAAAAAGAGAAATACAAATATCAGGATATAACACGGTGTCACCAATGAAGCAAGGGGAAAAGGGAAGTGCTGCTAGCGGAAGAAGAACGTGCAAAGTGCTCATTTTATAATTGAATTGATTAATTGAATTAATCGGAACTTGGGTAAACTGTGTGATACTAGGACCTGGACTTCACCCCAAATTTGGGGTGAATATATCACACGACGCAGTGGACACGTGCACTGTACGTCGGGCCTCTCACCTTCCCCGTCCCTGGCAGGAGTGAGGCTATCCACATATACCCCAACCTCCGTATGACCCATCCACTCCCGGTAAAGGCGATTAGGTGTAAAAATCCCCTCCACTCCTGGTAAAGGCGAGTGGGTATAAACTCCACACATCACATAATCGTCTCCCAACTTCACAGTCCAGGCCTCATATCCACAATTTACTCAAATCCCACCAAAAATCCAGGTTCTGCTAACTCCCCCTCATTAGAGAGGACTGATATTTAGTCAATTTTATAAGTTAACATCATAAGTGACATGTTAGGGGTCTTGATGGCATGGGTATGCATATATCGCCTCATCTACCCATCATCAGACATAGGGTCATGCACTCACGTGACACGCCCTCTATCACAACACATCATCTACTCACAATTTCAATGTATCCATGCCATTCAAGCCTCTAACTCTACCAATTATCAATGTGGTTCAAGGCCAACACTAACGCATACACGTTTCTCAAATTACTGGATATTGCCTTCATTGAGGCATTTCATCGAACCCCTGACGGACGTCATTCATATCAAATCAATACAATAACATTTACATGTGACAAGGGAATGAACATTCATCTCACCATACAACCATATTAAGCAAGAATAACAATGTCCAATTAACTACAATTAATGAATAAGAATAGCACTTAATGAATTCAGCTTGCTGAAATTGCAAGAATAACCATAAAGATCAACACATTTTCTTTATTTCTCTTAGGTATTTGACAAAACTTTATAAATGAAAGTTGAATATATGACAGTTATGGATTTACAGATAAAATTTCATGCAAACATATGGACTATATGATTTATGGTGAATTAATTGGTAAAGTGTGTCAAATCTGTTTTTCAGACAGATTTCAGAGCCTATATTGAACGCCAATTTTGGGCATGTTAGAGGAAGAATTTCAATATATAAGCACCGATAAATTTTTATAAACACTTGTTAGCTTTCCACCAAGACCAAGATCATAAAATTCCATGATGTGTGCAAGTGTCTAGGCCAATTTTACTAAACTGTGTCAACACTGAAAATCAAACAGATATATTGTGAAGATGGATTTATTGCTCCTAAATTCTGAATTATAACTATATCAGAATAATATGATTTTGGGATAGAACTTCAAGATCTACATGCTCATATTTTTTTCGAACCCTAATTCGAGCTACAGTAATCACAATCAAGGCAAAATCAGACATCAAGATTTCTGAAATTTTAAAGGAGATGTGTTTGCTAAGAATTTCAAGGGAGATCCATGAAAATTGAAACATAGCACATTAATTTGAATATCCCTACTTCATATTGATAAAACATGATGTAAAAACATGATAAAATAAAACCCTAATTAAATTCCCAAATCCAAGTTAGAATCCTACCTCAAACTTGATTTCTCTTCTCCTTCTCTTTCTCTTCCTCCTCCTCCTCCTCTTCTTCTTTTCTTTTTTTTTCTTTTTTTTGTTTTTGAAGATTTCGGCCATGGCAACATGGAGGGTAGGCCGGCCATGGCGAGGAAGAGAGAGGGAAATGAGAAAGGGAAGGAAAGAGTGAGAGAAAGAGAGAAAATTCTAGGTTTCTCTCTCTTTTTCCTATCTCTTCTTATTCTTTTCTTATCTTCCAAGAAAGGAATATTCCATGTGGAAATGACCAAAATACCCCTCCCTATTCTAGGTATTTACAAGTTTGCCATTACTTTATGCACACACCACCTTAGGATGTACGCACAGCAGTTTTAGTCAAAAAGACCGTTTTGCCCCTACCCTTTCCAAAAATTTACGGGGGTTGCCATTGACCCCTAACCTTTTTCACACTTGCATGGCTCTTCCTACACACATCCATGCACATCCATGCGAGCATACATGCTTCACACACACGCCTAACATACTCCTGTCGTTTTACTTCCACGACGCCATTTGCACTTTTCCGCTTTCACATTCGCATTCTCTTCCCTTAGCCACGTATTACGGCCCAATCCCCCGTTCACTACATCACATACATCGATATCTACGCTTATTTCATGCCCACGTATGCATCGTAGATAGAAATACCGTGTGTGTTCAGTAGAATACACGTATAGTGCAAAATAGGGCATGACACAAACTCCGGATCCTCAAACTTAGGGGCCGCTTTTTCGATCTACTCGTCGTCTGCCGGTGCCATAACATTGAACCGGAGGTAAGTCACAACAATTCTAACAATAGAAATAAAAGCAGTGCAAAAGTATGGAACAGGTTATGGTAAACAATTAAAGAGAATCAAGCAAGTACAACAACTAAGGTAAGAGCTGACATGTATACAAGTGCGATAAGCAACTGAAAAAGAATAGATGTACAAGGTGGCTGAGTAACTTACAAGAGTAATCATGGTTATAGCCACAGTAAGACTAGCAGGCATGATCTGTAACAAGTGTAAACATGCAAGGTACTAAACAAGACTACATATAGTCAATTGGCTATTGTGGTGCTAGTATTGATTAGCTAAACAATGTGACTCTCGCAACGGGGAGCTAATCCCGCGTGTCGACATACAAAATACTTTTTGAAAACCATGTACATTTGAAAAAAGACTAGACGAGAAAAAGAGACGAGACTTCTAGTCACTTGACAAGAGAGGTGCATCCAGGTCATAGCTCTCACACACTCTCTACTATGAGTTACCCCAAACCCAGTGATGTGTTGATTGAACCGGAAAACGCGCAAAGGCACGCCTTCCACTCCCAAGCGTAGGAACATCAATGCAATAAAATATAACCGGTGAGTACCGGGTCAGATCACATGGACAAGTCGTTCTACACTCGCAAAATTGAGCGATAAAGAAAGGTAATAGCGTGACACAATCACCTCGCTACGTGAAATGGAAGTAGGAAAAAGTGTGGTAAAACTACAATCCTAACCTAAGTGTGTAGGGTTAGAGTTAGGATAGCTAGGAGGAGAGCATGGGTTGTGGGTTCATCAAGATAGGTGCCAATCAAGCCCAAATACCTCAAATAACTCAATTGATCATCCGGCTAAGGAATCCCAATCGGAATATTTAACATTAAAGAACACAAAAATTTGCAATAGGGATGGATATATCATCATAGCACTAATCAAATTTAAACATGGTCTCTTCTCAAAGAGTGCCCACTTGGGTCTTAGCCAATTAAAATGTGCCCTAATAATTCATCCAACATCAACAATATAATAGGCAAGAGGCATTGAGAACTAAAATTGACAACCAACCACAATGAATCACAACCCAAGCAAATCAACACTAGTCAATCATCATGAAAAAAGAAAAGATGAAATTTTCATACAAAAATAACATCCCTAGTTCAATACAAATGAGAGATATCAAAATTACAAAGGGGGAGAAAGGATTTCACCCAAGAACTCTCCCAAATGAACCCTTGCTTCCACCCATTTGCTCCTCCTCCAAGCTTTCCACCTTCCATGGCCTCCATGCCCTAAAAAATCAAAGAGGAAGAAGATTGCTCCCAAAGACCCTTTTTGAAAACAGAAAAATCGAAGTGACGCCCCCTGGAAAGCATCAGGCCGAAAAAAACTCAAAAATCCCAATCCTGGGTCAAGATGTGGGCTTGCGGGTCGGGTCGTAGGGTGCCCGACTCGCTCAAGCATGAGCCGTACGCGCGTAGGTGCGGGCCGGCTAGTGGGCCGTTATTTAGTGTATTTTTAAAACATTTGTTTTTTAAACTAAACAGCGGCCCACTCAAAGAGCCGGCCGCGGGCCCAATTACTCTTTTTTTGTTTTTTTTGTTTTTTTAAAATTCCAGAAATGTTTCTAAGTTCCAATAAATCTCCAAAAATAGCCCCAAGCTCCAAAAAATCCTGGAAAAATTCCAAAAAATCCAGAAAAATCCCAGGAGTACTTGAAAAATAAGAGGAGCTAAGATTAGCCCATATAAATCGCATTTTATGTATAAAATAGGAATAGGCTTTAATAATTCACGATATCACGAATACTCCCGCATCAAAGCCAAAATTCACATGATATACACATAAAATGCTCAGAAATGGAGGGGGGAATATGCAATTTATATCCCGAATCACACCCCCCAACTAGCTTTTTGCTAGTCCCTGGCAAAATATGCGATAACCTAACTCAAGATATCAGCATGGCATGCCACAAATATTATTTCCAAGTGATTCAAAGCCAATATACCCAATGTATGAAAGTAAACAACAAATGACAATCTCCTCAATCCAAGTCAAAGAAAAGTGAAGTAATAAGCACCGTATTGCATTCTTTGGGATATATCACAAATGACAAAGTTTCTAAATGTCATAAAAATGGCCAAAACAAAAGAAATTCATCTAAGTTGTGGGAGATGAGATTGCATCACTCATGTTGCTTATTCTTTCATTTTTTCTTTCATTTTTTTCTTTTTCTTTTCTTTTTCTCTTTTTTGTATGTTTTGTGTTTATGTTTTTGTTTTGCATTCACGCAATAATGCTATGAAATGCAAACACCGCCACCTTTGCATACACGCGATGACGCTATATAGGCAAAGGGATGGAATGATCCCCTAAATCTCATCTTTGGCTTCCTCTCCAATGTTTCGTGGGGCACCGGCTACTCGATTTGATTAGAAAGAAACATTCACTTATATTAACTCTCTTTTTCATTCTCAACACAAGTTATCAACTCATCCACCCACTCCTTAAGAGGAAAACAAAACATGCACCATTGGCCACATCCAATCCAATTAAAAACTAAGCCATTCATCCCAATTCATGCAACCACTTACACCAAACTATTCCCAAATTATTTCAAAGAGATATCACGACGTATAAAATAGTTTCATGTATGGCATATTAACATTTGACTCTAAAATGGAAAAGAAATTAAAACGTGCGAATCAAACATCGAAGAAGTTGATACCAAAATAATAATCCGAAAAAATTGCATGGCATTAAGCATGTAGGGACTACGCATAAAGCTAGCGGCGTAGGGACGAGGAGGAAAAATATGATATGCAATAAAGAGCAATGGGTGATGGCAAAATGGAGGTATCTCAAAAAAATTTTTTAAGTTAACATCAAAATACTAACAATCCTAAAGATTCTAACACTCTCCCTCCAACTTAAAATAAACATTGTCCTCAATGTTGGAAGAGTAATAGATCTCGGCAAAAGATCCTAGAAAAGAAAAGAAAAACATACGAAAACACTAAAATAAAACATTTATTTATTTACACTATTGGAAAGAACACACTGTGGCAAAAGGTGGATCTCGAATATATAATGGTAGAGGAAGTTGATCCATCAGCTCCTTTTGCTCCTTTGCCAGGTGCTTTGGAGTTAGGCCTCCACTGGCCTCCTTGGATTCTAGCAATGCAACTTCCTGCGCCCCCTTGGATAGTATATATCATGTGGGAGACGAGCTGCATCAATCTAAGCCATGTCTTCATGCCCTGCAACAAAAGCATTCCAGAATGGGTCGTCGGAAAAAGAATTTAAATATAAACGACGACAATCTGAATCAAAAATATGCGAAAGTGCAAATTGGGATTCAGAAATGCAAGGCATGATATGGTGGAAACTTCCCTGAATAATGGCGCTAGGTGTGGCATGATACTCTGCCTCTGGAGGAGGGGAAAGCGACTACAGAAGAGAATCTGGAGGAGACGACGGCTCAGGCTCAATGTAGACCATCTCGCAATCGTCCTCGCTATCAGAAAGTGTAAGCTCTGCAGACCTCCCCAGACTATGAAGTGTATCCTGAAAATCTCTATGAATGATAGCATGGTGCGTATCCTGAGGTGAAGGGTATATGCCCTGCTGCACTGAAGTAGGAGGAAGATCTGGCTTGGGCTCCGTCATGGTCTGTAAACTCACTCCCTCGCCCAAATCATCCTCATCATCATCGAAGAAAACTCTCTCAGCAGTCCGTCCCATGCACTCGTACACCTCAAAATGGGCGGATGTAGTAGATTGAAAAAAACTCAGGCTCTCCAGTATCATCCATATCGCTCGTGCCTTCATATGCATCCACCAAAGATCACCACCAATATAAAAATGCATCGTGTCCTCAACATGGTCGACATGCACCCCATCATCCATCTCCTCATGCTCACCAAGATATGGATATTCTGTTAGTTCTTGGGTTCAAGACTAACGTTGTTTTGATGATGATCAATACATTATGTTAGTGTGCTAATCAATCTTATGTTTTAGTCTCAGTTTATCTTAATGATTATATGTTGATGAGACAAAGCATAATGCTTGGAGGATATTACAAGGGTTATCTTAAAGACCTCCAAGAGTGATGGAGTGCTCAAGCTTGGATGAATTCATGAAGATCATCTAATGAAGCCAAAGCTTGGAGCATGATGATGGATGGACATCTAGAGGAGCATTGCCAAAACTTGGAGCTTGATGAAGGGAAGCCCATCAAGGAGTGCCAAAGCTTGGAGATGATGGAAAGCATCACGGTATCATAAGCTTGAAGACTTAGACTCTAGGAGTTGCAATTTGTAATCCATGTAATTTCAATTACTTGCATTTCTCTTTTTGAGTCTTGGATTATTGTAATGCCTGGTCATACTCTCATGCATATGCATTTAACCATGTTAGTGAGTCTTAGTATTATCATAGAATTCAACCCAATAGGCTCATCTTGACCAAAGACTCATTTGGAGTCTCTGGTTCTCCTACAGTCGCCTGATGAAGGTTTTACAGTCGACTGGATGATTCCAGTTGCCTGTCGAGCTTTCTACAGTCGACTGTGGTGCATAGCTCAAGTCAACATTTTTATTGACTCTTCTTGAGCTTTTAGCATCAGTCAACTGATGTTCAATTTACAGTCGAATGTGTTTCTAGTCGCCTGTGAATTGGTCTACAGTCGACTGTGCGCATCTTGCATTTTCTGGGCTTCATCCCAATTTGCAAGACAGACGACTGATAAAGTTCAGTTGCCTGTATATTTACAGTCGCATGTGAAATAGCCATCAGTCGTCTAAAAGGCGTAAGTGCGAAAAATGCATCTCTCTCTGTTTTTTCTTCCATCCTTGCAGCAGTCGCCTGATGAAGGATATACAGTCGACTGTCTGTTTTACAGTCGCCTGTGTAGTCTTCTACAGTCGACTGTCCTAGCTCAGATTATAGCGGTTGGGATTTTTCTAGCCGTTGAACAGTCGACTGTCATTTGTTCATCAGTCGACTGTTTGTGCCGTAAACTGCCAAAATCTAGCCGTTGCAGATTTCTTCCCTTTGGGTTTTTGGTTATTTTTATGGGCTCTTCTTGGCTTCCTATATATAGGAGTTGGCTTAGTTCATTTAGAACTCTTAAAAGGGTTAGGAAATCATAGAAGATCATTTAATCTCTTCTCTAAGCCACTCCTCCCACATTCCCTAATCAGAGCTTCATACTTATGCTATAGCATCTAAGCTCTAGGGAATTTCTCCAAGGGATTTCAATCTCATTCCTTTTCTTGGAGAACATCTTTCTTCTCTTCATTTCATACACTCAAGTGAGAAGTGTTAGGATTCATTCCTAGAAGAGAGAAAGATCATCAAGTGCAATCAAAGCTAATCTCAAGCACTTTTGTCATTCACTTGCATGCCTTCTTCTTCACATTGGTAAGATCATATCAAGGCATAGGTAAGTATTGTTTTGTTTTGTTTTTTGTTTCGAAACCCTAATTCTATATGTGGGAATTAGTTACTCTCTTTGTGAGAGTTACTCTCTTTGTGAGAGTTTGGTTCTTTCTGTGTGAAAGAACAAATCTTTTGTGTGAGCTCTCTCTGTGTGAGAGTAAGGATATCTCTTTGTGGGAATCCTAAATCCTCTATGTGAGGAATCTCTGTGTGAGATTGTATTCACTTCTCTATGTGGGAATTATAGTGATACTGGTGTGGTTGGACGTACCCAAGTTTTGGGGAACCAGGGTAAAATCATCGTGTTTGCAATTGTTGTTGTTGAGCACTCTGTTTAAATTCCGCTGCTTATTGTGCTTTAATTTCAGTAACTTTTAATTAAGCACTTTGCTTGCTATTACACTATTCACCCTCGCTCTAGTGTGTGTGTAGCCCTACAGGGTCCCTTACATATTCAGCTCCCTCTACTAGGCTCCAATGCACACCATAATCATGTTCTTCTTGGTCTTCTATAGGGTCACATTGGAATGAGCCCACAGCTGGCTCCTCAAACTGCTCCGGAACCTGCTGGACCGTGTCCTCATACTCTGCAAGGTCCCTCAGGTAACACCACGAATCCTCGGTTGAATAATCAAAGAATTTCCCACCGCAGCTCATCTGCACGAAATCTCGCCCAGATGGCGATAATCCTGTATAAAATATCTGCAGGAGATGATTCTCGTGGAAACAATGTGTGGGCACGCCAACATCAAATCACTGAACCTCTGCCAAGCTTGATGGTAGACCTCTCCATCAGCTTGGGTAAAGCTTGCTATATGCTGCTCCATGGCCTGCCGCCCATGTATCTGCTCCAAGAAAATAGACAAAAACACTTGGAGGAATTCAACCTGAAATGACTACCAAGTAAAATGTGAGTCGAGAGACAATGAATCAAACCACAATCTAGCATTATCTTGCAAGGAATAGGAAACGAATCTAAAATATATGCAATCATCACAGATATTCCCACCAAGACATGAATACATCCATTCTTCAAATTTTTTCATATGTAAATAAGGGTTCTCCCACTCCGAGCCATGAAAGTATGGCGGAAGTGGGACATCCTTCAAATCAATGTCGGAAAAATTTGAAGATGCTGCCATTTTGTTTAAAAATTTTTTTCCCAAGAAAGTAAAAATAACAAGCCAGAGACTCAATAAGTGGAAAATAAATAAAATGGAAGGACACAACCCTGAGAGATAGAAGTATCACACTAACAATTTCAAAATCAATCAAAAATGCAAATAGTAGAAACCGTTGTCCACGGCAACGGCGCCAATAGATTGAACCGAAAAACGCGCAAAGGCACGCCTTCCACTCCCAAGCGTAGGAGCGTCAATGCAATAAAATATAACCGGTGAGTACTGGGTCGGATCACAGGGACAAGTCGTTCTACACTCGCAAAATTGATTGATAAAGAAAGGTAATAGTGTGAGACAACCACCTCGCTACGTGGAATGGAAGTAGGAAAAAGTGTGGTGAAACTACAATCCTAACCTAAGTGGGTAGGGTTAGAGAACCAGAGGAAAGTTAGGATAGTTAGGAGGAGAGCATGTGTTGTGGGTTCATCAAGATGGGTACCAATCAAGCCCAAATACTTCAAATAACTCAATTGATCATCCGGCTAAGGAATCCCAATCGGAATATTTAACATTAAAGAACACAACAATTTGCAATAGGGATGGATGTATCATCATAGCACTAATCAAATCTAAACATGGTCTCTTCCCAAAGAGTGCCCACTTGGGTCTTAGCCACTTAAAATGTGTCCTAATAATTCATCCAACATCAACAATATAATAGGCAAGAGGCATTAAGAACTAAAATTGACAACCAACCACAATGAATCACAACCCAAGCAAATCAACACTACTCAATCATCATGAAAAAGAAAAGATGAAATTTTCATACAAAAATAACATCCCTAGTTCAATACAAATGAGAGATATTAAAATTACAAAAGGGGGAGGAAGGATTTCATCCAAGAATTCTCCCAAATGAACCGTTGCTTCCACCCATTTGCTCCTCCTCCAAGCTTTCCACCTTCCATGGCCTCCATGACATAAAAAATCAAAGAGGAAGAAGATTGCTCCCAAATACCCTTTTTGAAAATAGAAAAATTGAAGTGAGGCCCTTGGAAAGCATCAGGCCGAAAAAAACTCAAAAATACCAATCCTGGGTCAAGATGCAGGTTTGCGGGTCAGGTCGTAGGGCGCCCGACCCACCCGAACTAACCGCGCGCACGTGGGTGCGGTAAGAGGTGGAGCAGGTCGGGTTTCTTGGCGCCCGACCTGCTCAAGCATGTGCCGCGCGCGCGTGGGTGCGGGTCGGCCAGCGGGCCAGCCCGTTGGGTCGTTATTTAGTGTAATTTTTTAAACATTTGTTTTTTTAAACTAAACAGCGGCTCGCTCAAAGAGCGGACCTCGGGCTGCGGCCCAATTACTCTTTTTTTTGTTTTTTGTTTTTAAAATTCCAGAAATGTTTCTAATCTCCAATAAATCTCCAAAAATAGCCCCAAGCACCAAAAAATCCTGGAAAAATTCCAGAAAATCCAGAAAAATTCCAGGAGTACCTGAAAATAAGAGAAGCTAAGATTAGCCCATATAAATCGCATTTTATGTATCAAAAAGGAATAGGCTTTAATAATTCACGATATCACGAATACGCCCGTATCAAAGCCAAAATTAACATGATTTACCCATAAAATGCCCAGAAATGGGGGGAAAATATGCAATTTATGTCCCAAATCATGTGTCAAGTGTGTAAAGTTCTACTTTTACATCATTCCAACATGATATTCCAATGTAACTTACAAACGCGGTCTACATGTTATTTCATGCATATCTTTCAAGTGATAGGCAAGGGTGAACGAGACAATGGTATTATTAAGGTGATGAAAAGGTCGAAGCAACTTATTTAAACGTATTTATAATAATTGAGATTCTAACATTGATCCATGCATACTCGGCCAGTCAGGTTTGGCCAAGCAGGTCACTATCCCCGCAAGCAGGGTGATCCAAACTTTGGCGCAAACGATCCTAGACACCGGGTGGTATCAACGTTAATAATGCCAAGTATCATATCTGCTCCACATAGCAGAGTAGTTCCCTATTTAGATCTTTCCTACTAGGACCACAGATTGACTTTCTTATTTAAAACCAAAAGGCAAACCAAAGTGGATGCTAAGAAATTTGAGGATAAAGACAAGTCCAACCATCTTTTATGTTGATTCCATGCTTCTAACATGTGGTATTTCCATTAGCACACAGTTTACCCAAGTAGAAGGTCGTGTGTTACAATCACCAAAGTTGAAAGTTGGCAACGTTGTATGCTTAATTAAATAGTCGTTCCTCAGTTGATTAGTTTTCTATTAGATTAGGTCTCTAGTATTTGGTTCAAGTCAATAGCCGTTTTGAGGCTTTTTATAAATTCCTAAGTTCATACTAGTACACTATTTGAATTTCTAAAGTTAGAGTTAGAGTCACTCACGAGTTTCGAGTTAGTCGTAGTAAGACGTGGCTAGAGCTAAAGCTTCCAAGGGTGCTTGAGCACAAGAATTGATACCTGTAATCACATGAGATTACTGGTTATAGGTCCTACCAATTTCTATCTATTTATCCCGATCGTTTTTATTTTATAATCGCTTGAAAAAGTGTCAAAAACGTTCTAAATTTTTAGGTAGGCTAGATATAGGAAAAATAATTTTACCTTAGAAGAAAATATTTTTCTGAAGCTTCTGGGTAATTTTAACAAGTTTTAAAAGCTCAAAAACGATTTTTAGAACTTAAAAAAGGATTTTAAAACTAATTTTAATCAGTTATAGTAAACGTTCAATAATTTTTATAGAATGAAATACTTATCAGTATACTTCAATTAAGCTGTCAAAATGAGTGTCTCGTTATATAATACGACATATAATTTTCTCGTACGTTAGTGTATGTGAAATTGTAAAGATATTAATTTTCAAGTGAAAATACCGTAATTAGATTTTATCTATAAAAATTCACTGAGGAAAATATACTTGCCTGATGGTGATGAAACCAGTGTCAACGCGTTCGGAACGTTACGTTCGATTTTCTGGGCCCGGTTTGGTATTTTTCTGACCTGTATATAATTAGTTATCAATTTTAGTCTAATAACCATACTATGTATGGATATACGTGTTCATATACGTATACTTTAAAAAACCCATACCTTCCTACCCTACTCCCGCTCGAAGTTCGCTGGGGGATTCTCGTCGATGCTGGGGGGTTCTCGTCGATGCTCGCGGTAGGGGAGCGGGGTCAGGCAGCGCGGGGGAGCGGAGGCGGCGACGAAACAACGACAACGATGGTGGCATCGACGGAAAGGAACGACGGTAAGAGAGAGGGAGAGGCAGAGGGGAGAGATTGGCTCACGACAGAGGGGTGCAGGGCTGAGGGGTGGAGCGGCGGCGGGAGGTGCATGAGCTGCGGCGTCAGGCGGGCGGCGTGAGCGAGGGAGACAGACGAATGGGCGGAGCACGACGGGGCACCGGAGGGGAAAGGGAGGAGCATGTAGCCACATGGAGCTGGGGATGTGTGGGCTTCTTACGGGGGTTGTCGGCGGCTGTGTGGGGTCGTAGGGCGGCGACGACGATGAGGAACGACGGGGCACGGCGGAGGATCGGCGGTGCTGCTCCGGCGAGGTGATGAGGGGAGGGGGGGTGTGTTGCCGCCGGGATGGGTCGAAGAGTGGAGAGAGCGAGAGATTATGGGAGAGAGATGAGGGTTAAATTTTTTTAAAATATTTTTGATTAAGGTTAACTTAGAGATAAAAGGTATTTATAGGATAATTTGATTCATGAATGCACTATTAGTGCATTAATTAGGGTGGTTAGCCTTTTTGACTAAAAATTTGTAAATTTTATAAACGTTTACACGTTTTAAGCTTGGGAATTTGGTAATTAGTAACAAGGTTAATGTAATTAGTATAGTAATTAGTAAATAGGTTAATGTAATTAGTATAGTAATTAGTAAATAGGTTAAATAAGGTAATATTTTGATGTTATCTCATTAAAATGACAACTTTCACAAACGATTTCGGAAAATTATGAAAAAAATAGCCACGGGTTCGTATCATTACGAGAATCATGAATATGAAGTCAAATTTAAGGTTTGGGTGACGAAAAAATTAGAAAAAAATCATTTACTCATTTCGAACTTGTTTGATACTATCGTGAATACGGAAATTCGTGTATGCTGAAACCCGACTGTTACATCCTACCCTCATTATAAGAATTCCGTCCTCGGTATTTTCTCGAAACTTCATGAAACAAATAATTTCTGTTAAGAAGCTCAAGCAAATAAAATGATGGTATGGAAGAATTGATGGATGATAGTAATATAGTAAAATAGGTTGTAAATAACATGAAATACTTACTATTAACATCAACATAGCTTCCGTAACTTGCCTCGAGGCTAGTAAGGTCCTCCGACTCTGTAAATAGGTATGGGTAACGTCCTCGCATATCATCTTCACGCTCCCAAGTAGATTCTCCAGGTGAGTCGTGACGCCACATCACTCTAACAAGGTTGATAACCTTATTCTTGAGGGTCTTCTAGCGTTGATCCAAGATCTTGACTGGTTGCTGCTCATAAGATAGATCTGAGCGTAGAGCAATCTCCGAGTAATCTACAACATGACTAGGATCACTCACATAGCATTGTAGCTATGAAACATGGAAGACTTCAATACTCCCTCCAAGGCAGGTGGCAAAGCAAGGCGATAGGCCACATCGCCTACTCGTTCCAAAACATCAAATGGACTAATGTATCGTGGACTAAACTTCCCTCTCTGTCCAAAACGAATCATTCCACGATTTGGAGAGATCTTGAAAAACACATGGTCACCAGGCTGAAACTCCAAATGTCTGCGCTTTGCTTCTGCCTAATGCTTGTATCGATACTGAGCCAACTGTAGTTTCTTTCTGATGGTCCTAACTACATCCACTGCTTCAATAATCAATTCTGGTCCGACGAACTCTCGATCACCAACGTCGTCCCAGCTCAAGGGAGAACGACAATTCCTGCCATATAGTGCTACAAAGGGCGCCATACCTATGCTGGCCTGATAGCTGTTGTTGTAAGCGAACTCCACGAGATGAAGATGGTCTTCCCACGATCCTTTGAAATCCAGCATACATGCCTGCAGCATATCTTGAAAGATCTGAATGGTGCGCTCTAATTGGTCATCTGTCTGAGGGTGATAAGATGTACTGAAGCTTAAGCGGGTCCCAAACACTCCTATAAACTCTTCCAAAAGTGAGATGTGAATCGAGTGTCTCTGTCTGAAACAATACTGACCGGGACACCATGCAACTTCACTATCTCCTCCATGTACTTCTTGGCAATTACTTCGGTTGACTGGCCCACTTTGAAAGGAATGAAGTGCGCTGACTTGGTCAATCGATCAACGATTACCCAGACAGCACTATTATGCTTCGTACTATTGGGCAGTCCCGTTACAAAATCCATCGTAATGTGCTGCCACTTCCATTCTGGAATGGGTAAAGGCTGTAACAAGCAGGCGGACCGGTGATGTTCATTCTTCACCTGTTGGCACACTATACACTTCACCACGCTTCGTGCAACGCTTCTCTTCATACCATGCCACCAGTAGTGTTGGTGCAAGTCTTGATACATCTTGGTACCGCTTGGATGAATGGAATATGGAGAACTGTGGGCCTCCTCTAATAGTTCTTCTCTGATGTCTCCAGATGGTACACAAATGCAGTGGTCAAATCGCAAAGATTCGTCTTCATGGACCTTGAATTCAGGCCTCTGACCTGCCATCACCATGTCTCTGATCCTTCGTAGCTTCGCATCTCCTGCTTGGACAGCCTTGACCCTATCCACCAAATTTTACTGGATTTGAAGGTTAAGTAACGAAGATGTTACTCCTGGAAATATTACATCCATCTCCATGGCTCGTATCTCATGTCGTATCCTCCATTGCGATGTGAGTGTAATTACCGAAGGGAGACGACTCAATGCATCCGATACGACATTGACCTTCTCAGGATGGTACTGAAGGTCAACATCATAGTCCGCTATTAGCTCAGTACATCGTCGTTGTCGCATGTTGAGCTCCTTTTGGGTGAACATGTACTTGAGGCTCTTATGATCTGAAAATATCTTCGCATGCTCGTCCAACAAGAAGTGTCTCCACATCTTCAGAGTAAAGATAACCGCCGCCAACTCAAGGTCATGAGTAGGGTAGTTCTTCTCGTGGTTCTTCAGTTTTCTGGATGCATAGGCTACGACTCGGCCATGCTAATGTAGCACACACCCAAGTCCTTTGCCAGATGCATCACAAAATACTTCAAAACCTCCAGTCTTGTCTGGAATGACCAGAATCGGGGCCGACGTTAATCTTCCCTTTAGCTCTTGGAATGCATTTCACAAGCCTTCAACCGGACAAACACTACGTCCTTTGTCATCAATCGCGCCAAGGACGCTGCGATCTTCGAGAAGTCTTGGATGAATCGTCGGTAATAACCGGCTAGTCCTAAGAAGATTTGAATCTTCGTCACAGTTTTAGGGGCCGGCCAGCTCCGAACAGCAGCTACCTTCTCGCGGTCAACAGATATTCCTTCTCCCGACACGATGTGGCCAGGAAAGCCACATTGTCTTGCCAGAATTCACACTTGCTGAATTTGGCATATAGTTGACACTAGGGGTGGCAATTCGGGCCGACCCGGTCTTATCGGGCCGTGCCGGCTCGGTCCGGTTTTCTTAAAGGACTGGGCCGGCCCGGTCCAATAAGACTTCGGGCCATTCCGGAGTGGCCCAGGCACGGTCCGATAAAAATTCGGGCCGTCCGGTCCGGTCCGATAGGGTTGAATGGATTATGTATTGTGACAATGTTTTATCATATTTTTAAACACAAACTTGTCTCATATGCTTAAAGATGCATCAAAATGGAGCATGAAAGAAGATGATTAAGTGGGTTGCATAAGGTGATGTGTCCTACTTTGTTTTCATTTATTTGGCAAGATGATGTAACATGTTTGGTGGTTCTTTGTCTCTTCTCGGAAACTGAGATCGACCCCCAAGATCCGAAGACATCAAAGTTGGCGCTGGCGGGAAGTTGTTAAAATTTATGATATTTAGACCTTGATCTGATAATATTCATGACATTGGACTCAACACCATAAATGAATGCAAATTACTGAAATCCGCTTTAGATCAGTGTGTGGTCAAATTGAAGTGGGGCGATCAAATACTTTTCGTGCCGTGCCGTGCCACCCATGGGCTGAAAAGCTTGGCCCAGGTCCGGCCCGAAAATGAACCGGGCCGGGCCGGCCCGGTCCGATAAGGATTTCGGGCCAAAATTATTGTCCCAGGCACGGTCTTATCGTGCCGGGCCCGTGCCGGGCTATCGTGCCAGGCCAAAAATTGCCACCCCTAGTTGACAGTCTCACAGTTTCCAAGACATTCCTCAGATGTTCTTTGTGCTCCTGAGTGTCCTTCGAGTAGATGAGGATGTCGTCGATGTAGACAACTACGAACTTGTCCAGATGGTTATACAGCACCTGATTCATAAGACTCATGAATACATGCATTAGTCACGCCAAACGGCATCACAAAGAATTTATAGTGTCCATATCGGGTTCGGAAAGCAGTCTTGTGAACATCCTCCTTCTTGACCTTCACATGATGATACCCGGTCCTCAGGTCCAACTTCGAATATACACTCGATCCTCTAAGCTGGTCGAAAAGGTCGTCGATGCGAGGGAGAGGATACTTGTTCTTCACCTTCATCTTGTTCAGCTCGCGGTAGTCAATGCACGTGCGCTGGGATCCGTCCTTCTTCATGAGTGGTATTGGGGCATCCCATGCAGATACACTGGGTCATATCTATCCCTTTTGTATAAGATCATCCAGCCGAGCCCGAATTCCTTCAAGCTCAGGTGGTGCCATGCGATAAGGTCCCTTGGATATCGGCTGCGGTCATGGCAATAAGTCAATGGCAAATTCAAGGCCGCAATCCGGAGGCAAACCTTTGAGCTCGTCTGGAAATACGTCCAAGAAGTCCCGTACTACTTTAGGTTTCTCTTGCTCCACTTCCATTGCAGTCGCCACTACCTTCGAAAGTCTAGCTCTGAACTTCACTGGTCCTTCTAATCTACTTCCGCTGAGAAATTCGAACTTAGGATGATTGGGTATCTCGAATACTACACTCCTTTGACGACAGTCAATGGTAGCATGAAATGTCCCTAACTAGTCCATCCCAAGAACAGCATCGAAACTTGGCATCTCAATCACCACGAAATCGACGAATAGATCGCATCCACAAACCACCACAGAGCATTGAAGACATCCGCTAGTTATTGGTGTGGAACCATCGGCAGTGTCAACCTTCCAACAAGAAGTCAGAGGTTCAGTGGGGACGGCATGTGTGTTGATGAATCGACTCGCCAGTAAGCAATATGTGGCTCCCGAGTCGAATAATGTAAGGACGGGTTTACTGGCTACTAAGATGATACCTACGATTACGAGAATTACGTCTAAGTCAACGATTTATAAATAATTTGATACGATACTAAAACTGATTTCTCATACCTGTGATTACTTGACCAATAGCTTTAGCTTCTTCCACAGTCATGGTATAAGCTTGGTGCTTTGGGGGTGGCGCATGTTGTCATGCTTACTGAAACACCCGTTGTTAAGGAGGAAGTGGCGGTCGTTGCGGAGGTGGTGGTGGTCATTGCGGAGCGTTCCTAGTAGGAGCATTAGTTGAAGCAGTGTCAGGAGTTGGTGGTCTCCTTGCTGGGCAGTCCTTCGCACTATGATCCTTTGCTCCATAAGCCAAGCAGAGTTTTAGATATGATCGACACTCTGCTTTGATGTGCCTCAGTTTCCCACAATGGAAGAACTCCAAACGTTGCTGTGGTGATGTCCTCTTGAATTGAGTGGTCTGCTTTGGACGATGCAATTGTTTGGATGGAGGCAGGTGTCAATGATTATACCCCATAGAGGTTGGAGGGGGTGGTCGTCTTGGAGGAGCAGCAAGCAACTGTTCCTGCTTGGCTTCCTTTTCCACATAGTCATGCTTACGAGCTATAGATAGGACCGCAGCATGAGTGGTCAGGTTCGTCGTGACCAGCTTCCTTCGAATGTCGATGTTCAGGCCCTGTTGGAACCACATGGCTCGGCTTCATGGCGTTGCCACCATCTCAGGGGCAAACCTACTAAGCCGAGAGAATTCTGTGTCATATTGGTCAACGGTCATTGATCCTTGCTTCAGATTAATGAATTTGGCATGCATCACCATCTTTGCCTCAGGTGGGAAGAACTGCTCGTTGAAGGTTTCAGTAAAGGTGGTCCACTCAATTGGCAATCCCAGACGGTCTTCTGCTACCTGCCACCAGTCTCTGGCCCTGTCTGTCAACTGCATCTTGGCCACTGATACCCATGAGTCCTCTGGAACCCGAGCGGCACGTAGATTATCGATTGTGCTTCTAAGCCATTCCTCGGCCTGGAGAGGGTTCTCAGTTCCAACAAAACTTTTCGGGTTCACAGATCGAAACTGACGAACGCCTCCGTCAGCATGGTTTTCCTTGAGTAGGGCCTGCCTCATAAGACCGGCATGTTGCTGTTGCAGAGTGTAGATACACCGCATAAATTCTTCCTGGGTCATGGTTTCATGATGGGGTGGTGCATTGTTGATGCCATTGCTATGGCTGGTGTCGGATCCATCAGCTCCGTTAGGACTCACGATGGTGTTTCCGTCCATCGTTGTTACCTGCATTCATAGGAAAAGATCAGCTTTATTGAGTATTGTATACAGTACATCCTGATCTTACTATACCGTTCACGAGGTATTTTGCACGGACCTGCATGGGCCACCAAACTTGTAACGACCCGCTCTCAGGGAGCCATTACTTATTTGATTATATTTGCAGGTCTGCAGATTACCAGTGAAAACGACATAGCCACGATACAGAGATGTACAATAATACTCAAACTAGCGTACATTATTACAGTCCATAACTAAAATACACAACAGCACTCTCACACCACACTGAATACATGAAAGGAAATACAGAAAGGAAATACAATACACACCAGCTTATTTATTTCTAGAAATCATCAGTCTCTGGATCAAACTCCGGCTCCTCAAACTCATGGGCCTCTTCTTCGATCTGCTCGTCGTCTGCCGGTGCCATAACATTGAACCGTAGGTAAGTCACAACAATTCTAGCAATAGAAATAAAAGCAGTGCAAAAGTATGGAATTAAGTTATGGTAAACAATTAAAGAGAATCAAGCAAGTACAACAAGTAAGGTAAGAACTGACATGCATACAAGTGCGATAAGCGACGTAAAAAGAATAGCTGTACAAGGTGGCTGAGTAACGTGCAAGAGTAATCATGGTGATAGCCAACAGTAAGACTAGCAGGCATGATCTGTAACAAGTGTAAACATGCAAGGTACTGAACAAGACGTACATATAGTCAATTGGCTATTGTGGTGCTAGTATTGATTAGCTAAACTATGTGACTCACGTAGGAGAGTATGATATGCAACCATGGAGCCCACCTCTTTCGCAACGGGGAGCTAATCTCGCGCGTCGACATACAACATACTTTTTGAAAACCAGGTACATTTGAAAAAAAAGACAAGACGAGAAAAGGAGACGAGACTCCTAGTCACTTGACAGGAGAGGTGCCTCCCGGTCATAGCTCCCACACACACTCTACTATGAGTTACCCAAACTCAGTGATGTGTCAAGTGTCTCAAGTTCTACTGTTACGTTTCGTTCCAACATGATACACGTTATTTCATGCATAGCTTTCAAGTGATAGGCAAGTGTGAGCGAGACAATGGTATTATTATGGTGATGAAAAGGTCGAAGCAACTTATTTAAACGTATTTATGATAATTGAGATTCTAACATTGATCCATGCATACTCGGCCAGTCAGGTTTGACCAAGCAGGTCACTATCCCCGCAAGCAGTGTGATCCAAACTTTGGCGCAAACAATCATAGACACCGGGTGGTATCAAGTTAATAATGCCAATTATCACATCTGCTCCACATAGTAGAGTAGTTCCCTATTTAGATCTTTCCTACTAGGACCACGGATTGACTTTCTTATTTAAAACCAAAAGGCAAAGCAAAGCGGATGCTAAGAAATTTGAGGATAAAGACAAGTCCAACAATCTTTGATGTTGATTCCATGCTTCTAGCATGTGGTATTTCCATTAGCACACAGTTTACCCAAGTAGAAGGTTGTGTGATACAACTACCAAAGTTGAAAGTTGGCAACGTTGTATGCTTAATTAGATAGTCGTTCCTCAGTTGATTAGTTTCCTATTAGATTAGGTCTCTAGTATTTGGTTCAAGTCAATAGCCGTTCTGAGGCTATTTATAAAATCCTAAGTTCATACTAGTACACTATCTGAATTTCTAAAGTTAGAATTAGAGTGACTTACGAGTTTCGAGGTAGTCGTAGTAAGCCGGGGCTAGAGCTAAAGCTTCCAAGGGTGCTTGAGCGCGAGAATTGGTACCTGTAATCACAAGAAATTATTGGTTATAGGTCGTACCAATTTCTATCTATTTATCCCGATCGTTTTTATTTTATAATCGCTTGAAAAAGTGTCAAAATATGTTCTAAATTTTTAGATAGGCTAGATATGGGGAAAATAATTTTACCTAAGAAGGAAATATTTTTCTGAAGCTTCTGGGTAATTTTAATAATTTTTAAAAACTCAAAAATGATTTTTAGAATTTAAAAAGGATTTAAAAACTAATTTTAATTAGTTATAGTAAACATTCAATAATTTCTCCAGAATGAAATACTTATCAGAATACTTCAATTAAGCTGTCAAAATGAGTGTCTCGTTATATACTACGACATATATGTTTCTCGTACGTTAGTGTACATGAAATTATAAAGATACTAATTTTCAAGTGAAAATACCGTAATTAGATTTTAGCTTTAAAAATTCACTGAGGAAAATATACATGCCTGATGGTGATGAAACCAGCGTCAACGTGTTCGGAACTTTACGTTCGATTTTCTGGGCCTGGTTTGGTATTTTTCTAATCTGTATATAATTAGTTATCAATTTTAGTCTAATAACCACATATTATGTATGGATATACGTGTTCATACGTATACGTATATACGTATCCTTTAAAAACCCATACCTTCCTTCCCGACTCCCGCTCGAAGCGCGCTTGGGGGGGGGGGGTTCTCGTCGATGCTAGCGACGTGGGAACGGGGTCAGTCGGCATCGGGGGAGCGGCGGCGTCGAAACGACGACGACGGCGGTGGCACCGGCGGCAAGGAACGACGGTAAGAGAGAGGGAGAGGCGGAGGGGAGAGAGTGGCTCATGGCGAAGGGGTGCGGGGCTGAGGGGTGGAGCAGCGATGGGGTGCGTGAGCTGCGGCATCAGGCGGGAGGCGATAGCGAGAGAAGCAGACGAATGGGCAGTGCACGGCGGGCACCGGAGGGGAGAGGGAGGAGCATGTGTCCGCGAGGAGCTGGGGATGTGTGGGCTTCTTTTGGGGGTTGTCGGCAGCTGTGTGGGGTCGTAGGCGACAACAGCTGCGAGGAACGACAGGGCATGACAGGGGAGCGACGACGCTGCTCTGGTGAGGTGAGGAGGGGAGGGGGTGTGTTACCGCGGGGATGGGTCGAATAGCGGAGAGAGGGGAGAGAGAGAGCTGAGGGTTAAATTTTTTTTAAAAATACTTTTGATTAAGGTTAACTTAAGGATAAAGGGTATTTATAGGATAATTTGATGCATGAGTGCACTATTAATGAATTAATTAGGGTGGTTAGCCTTTTTGACTAAAAATTTGCAAATTTTATAAACGTTTACACATTTTAATCTTGGGGATTTGGTAATTAGTAACTAGGTTAATGTAATTAGTATAGTAATTAGTAAATAGGTTAAAACAAGGTAATAGTATGATGTTATCTCATTTAAATGACAACTTTCACAAACGATTTCAGAAAATTATGAAAAAAATAGCCACGGGTTCGTATCGTTATGAGGATCATGAATATGAAGTCAAATTTAAGGTTTGGATGAAGAAAAAATTAGAAAAAAAATCATTTAATCATTTTGAACTTGTTTGATACTATCGTGAATACGGAAATTCGTGTACGCTGAAACCCGACCGTTACAACTTGTATTGCACCCCAAATGTTTGATAAAATGCCACATCTACCGATTGTTCGTTCCTAAGCTGGAAGAACAATTGAGTTATTTTTGGGATGAATTCATACGCCTATGACTTCATTCACACACACAGCACATGAGTCCGCCTCGTTACTAGTCGATTCGGCTCTCCACCCCTAGTGTGTAGATTAGGAAGATAGTCTCAAAACCCCAATTTTCACACCATACCATCCATCGTAGCTTAGTTGGCAGTAGCCTCACCATTACTCTTCCTTTATCAATTGAATTCGTTATTGCAAAACGACTTGTCCTCGTGATCCGACCCGGTCTCATCGGAATTTATTACTTGGCGATCTCCTATACTTGGGAGTAGTGCTCAACACAAATTGAGACGAGTCAAGTTTTGGGTGCCGTTGCCAAGGACAACGGTTTTTGCATATTACATTTTTGATTGATTTAGGAAATTTTGGCGTGATACATCCTTCTATTCAGTGTGAGTCCTTTTCGACTCTTTATCTTTCACTAATTGTTCATCTTTATTTATTTTATGCACATTGAGTCATTTTACGTTCTTTAATTTTATTTTCTTTGAAAATTTTAAACTTTTAAAAATATTATTGTTAATGCCAAAATTGGCGTCAACAGTAACTTGGGTTAACAATGGGACCCTCGGTTGGAAGAACCGGGATCGATGGAAGTTGGGGTGGGAGCGTTGAGGAAGCTTGAACAATCCTACGATCAAGTTTGTCAACCATTCGACCATTATGTTGGGTCAAGCCTCGAACAATGACCGATTGGAACGGTTGTTCGCCTAGTTAGCTATGTCGTGCCTCGATCATTCTGCACCACAATTGAACATCAGGAGGGTTGGATCTGGGTTTCGACCCAAATCCCCTCAGATGCTTAAGTTAAAATAGACTTAAGATGGAGGTTTGTGGCTGTTGAGATCGATCCAAGGGGATTCGTCCCGAGTCAGTCACATCAAGGGTATATTAGGAAAGAAATAAGTGGGTTGAAGAAGATAAGTAGTTAGAATACCTAGAATTGAATCTTAATCTCCGATCATGTGACATGATGAATTTTGATCGTAGTTTTACCTTGATAATGTATCTCGGAAAAGGAAAAAACTTCATCGCTTCGATTTTTCTAGAATTGAATCTCAATCTCCGATCATGTCTTCATCTTCCCTTCGTGTTTCCGCTAAAACCACAGCTTCTGTCCCATAGAAGAGGAAAGGGAAAACCGTTGTCCCTGACATAGTCTCTGGCCAAGCTTCTCAAGTAACGACAGACTTGGTTTCTGATTTGCAAAGATTTGCAAAAGATATATGTGATGAGTATCTACTAGATTCGGCAGCCACAGGCAGAGGAGAGGATTCATTCTCCTAGCAATTGCGAAGTGGGAGTCTATGTGAGACCTTTTCATCTCGAGCTTCGATTTCCCATGCACCCCTTTAGGCTATGCTGGCTGAGTACACTAGGTCTCTTCCTCTGCCAACTAATGCCAAACTCTGTATGTATCTTGATTAATTTCACCGCGCTATGTGTATCGACTGGGGTCGAACCATTCATGGAGTTGTTTAATTTCTTCTTCAAAGTACTCCATCCCTCATCCCCGAGCTGGTTCATGATTACTGCTCGCCAAGATAGGAAGTTGTTTAAAGATCTTCCCAGTTCTAACCCGGGAAGGAAAGCACAATTCGTCTTTGTGGTTCTTCATGGTGAAGCAAATTTCAAAACCAAATGGGGGAATCCTGAAATCCCAATGGAGGAAGATAGTGCCCTTTCATTTGAAGGAAAGAAAGACGCTAATCTTTTATTGGAGTTGCCGGATGATAAGAAATAAACAAAATGGCTTTAATTTGACCGTACAAAGAAACAAATTTCGCTTATGGTCCGATTTTATCAGCAAAAGTAATACTTTCGCTAACGTCAACCGTCAGTAAACACTTTTCCTGACGACACGATTCAGTCGCAAAAATAATACTTTTGCTGACGACAGCCATCAACAACTTTTACTTACCACCATGCCCTGACAGGATTGCTGATGGATTTTTTGTCATCGGTGATAATTTTTGTTGACATGCAAATGGATATTTTCTTGTAGTGTGTTGACCAGTGTACAATGACTAGTCGACTAGACTACAAAAGGGTTTTTTTTTTCTTGGTGAGTTGACCAGTGTACAATGACTAACCGACTAGAGTACAAGAACTAGCCGACTAGTAAGTGTAATGTAGTCGACTAGAAATTCTAGAGCACAAAAATCTTTTTGACATGACTTGCCTAATCGATTAGAGTACAAGGACTAGTCGACCAGTTGATGCTTAGTCGACTAGAAGGTGAACTCTAGCCGACTAGTAATTAGCCAATGTTCCATAACAGTAATTGTTACAGCCTTAAGGCCGACCCAAAGAATAAAGACCCAAATAGTTGAAGCCCTAGCGAACAGCTCTTCGACCATCCGAAATGAGAACAAGCCCGAACGGGAAGCTTGCCTCGACACTAGGAAGCTTGCCTTCTGAGCAGTAAGCTTGCCAACAGAGTCAAGAGAAGAGCTCATCAGCTGATCGAGCGGAAGGGTCACCAGCCAAGCGAAGAAGAAGATCACCTACTCTCCACACAAGAAGCACGGCCATGCCAAGCTTGGACACCGAGCTTGGCTCACTCTGGGGGCGACCTACCAGGCACAAATATCTTTGACATGGTGACGTAAGGGCCACCTACGCCTCCAATTAATGTCAGAGGTTAAGAACAAGAACTGATAGTTGCCCGTCGCGTCTCCATTAATACACAAATATCTCTGACAATATGTGATACCCATTTAATACTAGGTTGAGGCGGTTCAATAAATATCTCTGACACCCTCGCTGACAAATCGTGTCTCCACTAATGCTCCAGCTAAGCAGAAGCAACAGTTGATTAGACGGCGATCAACCGACTCTCGACACTATAAATACCCCCCCAAGCCACCAATGAGGGGGTTGGTTAGTTGAAATCATAACGTACATTTAATACAACAAGGTCAGATATTGTCACGTCCCGTTCCCCAGAATACCCGATATTTAAATTTTTTTGTCCAAGTATCCTGAAGAAAGAGGGTGATGGGAGAGGAAAAGAAAGAGAAAGGAGAAACTGAACAAGCAGGTCACTGCGCACATGCTGGGATAGTACAAGTGAAGCTTCACAGTAATATCGAAACAACACCACAGATAACTTAGTACAATAACAACATATCATATATACAACTTCCATTAAATTACATAGCCTATGTACACCACTACATATACTCCATCATTGTCCACCTCCTAAGACAACCATATCACACCGCAAGACAACTCACATCAAGTGCTATTCCTGAACCTGGCTCCAAATCACTTCCAACCAAGCTAACCCTGCTACCTGAAAAATAAGGAGGAGCGCGTCAATGCGTGCCCCAGTAGGAACCAACTTGGGTTTGGAACTCCGTTCTAAGATTATCAAATCACAAGGCAGACAAGAGAAATGGAGTATGTAACTAAGTGATATAATGAAAATTAAATAGTTAAAACAAGGAAATCATATCGGCGGTCCAGTATCGAGTTACTGCAAGAAAAGGGTTAGCACGAATATTAATGATAATAATAACAACACAAGTATTCAGGCAAGCACTATCTGATAAGACAAGTACAAGTGCATGTGGTAAGACACAAAGTCACAAAGACGTAGATAAAGGGAAGGGGAAGTGCTGCCAGCAGAAGGAGTAACACACAAATTCTGATTTTATCATTTTATAATTGAATTAATTGGAACTTGGGTAAACTGTGTGATACCAGGACCTGGACTTCACCCCAAATTTGGGGTGAATATAGCACACGATGCAGTGGACATGGGCACTGTATGCCGGGTCTCTCAGCTCCTCCGTCCCTGGCAGGAGTGAGGCTCTCCACCTCCTTACCCCTCCACTCCCGGTAAAGGCGAGTGGGTGTAAACTCCACACATCGCATAATCGTCTCCCAACTTCACAGTCCAGGCCTCATATCCACAATTTACTCAAATCCCACTAAAACCTGGGTTCTGCTAACTCACCCTCATTAGAGAGGATTGAAATTTAGTCAATTTTATAAGTTAACATCATAAATGACACGTTGGGGGTCTTGATGGCATGGGTATGCATATATCGCCTCATCTGCGCATCATCAGACATAGGGTCATGCACTCACGTGACACGCCCTCTATCACAACACATCATTTACTCACAATTTCAATGTATCCATGCCATTCAAGCCTCTAACTCTACCAATTATCAATGTGGTTCAAGGCCAACACTAACGCATACACGTTTCTCAAATTACTGGATATTGCCTTCATCGAGGCATTTCATCGAACATCTGACGGGCGTCATTCATATTAAAGCAATACAATAACATTTACATGTGCCAAGGGCATGAACATTCATCTCACCATACAACCATATTAAGCAAGAATAACGATGGTCAATTAACCACAATTAATGAATAAGAAAAGCACTTAATGAATTCAGCTTGCTGAAATTGCAAGAACAACCATAAAGACCAACACATTGCATTTATTTTTCTTGGGAATTTGACAAAACTTTATAAATGAAAGTTGAAGATATGGCAGTTATGGATTTTCAAATAAACTTTCATGCAAAAATATGGACTATATGATTTATGGAAAATTAATTAGTGAAGTGTGTCAAATCTGTTTTTCAGGCAGATTTCAGGGTCTGTATTGAAAGTCAATTTTGAGCATGTTGGAGGCCGAAATTTGACATATAAGCATTCTGATGAATGTTTAGAGAAATTTGTTAAATTTTCAACAAGACCAAGATCATAAAATTTCAAGATGTGTGCAGGTGGTTATGCCAATTTTGCTAAACTGTGTCAACACTGAAATTCAAACAGACATGTTATACAGATGGATTTATTACTCCTAATTTCTGAATTGAAACTATGTCAAATTTCATATGATTTTGGGGTATAACTTCAGGATCTACAAGCTCATATTTTTTCGAATCCTAATTCGAGATACAGTAACCATAATTGAGGCACAAACAGACATCAAAATTTCTGGAATTTCATGGAGGCAAATTTTGTATAGAATTTCAAGTGTAATTAGTGAAATTGTTACATGGCACTTGAAATTTCAATCAACCCTAATACAAAATGAGTTAACATGATATAAAAACATAATAGAATAAAACCCTAAATGGATTTCCAAGTCCAAGTTAGTATCCTACCTCAAAAGCTTGTTTTTCTTTATCTCCTTCTCTTTCTTTCTTCACTACCTTCTTCCTTCTTGCAACAAATGGTTATTCTTGATTTTTGGTGAGGGATAATTAGGGCTTTAATTGGAGGAGGAGGGGAAAATGGGGTGGGAATGGCCGGCCATGGCTAGGAATGGAGAGGGGAAAGTAGGAGAGAATGAAAGAAGATTAAAGAAAGAAAAAGAAACTTAAGGAGACTTCTACACCATGCTTAGCTTATCCTACAAGCCATGTAGTGTCAAAATGACTAAAATACCCTCCTAAAAATACCCCTCAACTTTCACTTATTTACAAGCTTGCCATTACTTTATGCACCGACCACTTAAGTATGTACGCACAACAGTTTTAGTCAAAAAGACCGTTTTGCCCCTGACCTTTCTAAAAATTTACGGGGGTTGCCATTGACCCCTAACCTCTTTTCACACTAGCATGGCTCCTATTACACACATCCTTGCACATCCATGCGTGCCTTCATGCATTACACACTCACGTCTAACACATCCCTGTTGTTTTGCACCAACGATGTCCCTCGCACTTCTCCCCTACCCAATCTCGCTTCCTCGTCTCTTAGCCACCCATTACGGCACAACCCCCTTGCACTATGTTACATACATCAATATCTACATTTACTTCATGCCTACATATGCATTATAAGTAGAAATACCACGTGTACACAGTAGAATACACGTATACTTCAAAACAGGGCATGCCATCCTACCCACCTTAAAATAAAGTCCGTCCTCGGACTTCCTAGGGCGTGATCCTTGCCGAGGTTAGCTAGGCATGATGATATTACTACCCATGAAGTACAAATAAGAATAATTATCTACACCACACTTATATACTCTATATGCTTCGCTATCATCCATACATATCTGTATCGCACATATGTCACAGATATATCCTATTTCTCATCTAGTAGCACACCCATACTACTATTTGCATCACTACATATACATACACATATGTCTTTCACATAAATATCTAGGCACACATATTCACACATTAATATATACATCACACATCACAATTAAGTCTCTATACGTATTATTACACGTATTTAGATCGCTACTCACATCCGTGTGCATACGACATCACATCGTATCCACATCATGATACCATCAAGTATATCGACTTATATTCTACCTGCTCATATATATACATATACATCTATATCTAAGCACAGACACACCAATCTACATACATAACTTGACATCAGGGTCACCATCACGGTGTTACACTGTAGGTACATCGGATCCTTATACACCCAATACTTAATCATATGAGTTCATTCACACTTATAGTCACATGAATATCTACATACACACGAGAATTAGTCACATTCAACATACGTCGACGTGCACACACTAACACATGCATGATTACGTCACTTAGGTCAGCAATCATAACTATTGACAAATATATATATAATTTCACATTCGTAGCGATGCACCTACTGCCTCACACAGATATGCACATATACTACACACAATACACACAAGAGTGCACAAACATACTACATTCCCCGCCATATACTATATATATAACTACCCTTGCTCATCCTACGTACATATTGCCATAATAGTCAAATAATTATAAACATCCATCTACACTCCATACACACGTATACACATAAATATACAAACAAATACAAACATTCCAATACCCACATATCAAACAGTATCATTCACTTACATTTATTTTATATATATACACACCTATATTCCATATCCATCACATTTACATCCACATTGCATATGTATATACATACACACATACTCTGGTACGGTCCTATATATATATATGCACGTATACAAACATAAATACACTTATCCAAGGCACACCGAGATACACCTGGATAAACAACCCTATAGGATAGACAGGCAGGTAAACAAACGAAGATATGTATAAGTAGTTATATACATATTCATTCATCCAAGATACACATCATTACATATATTCCATGCACAGCACATATACCTGAACACATCACTCGCATAATAGAAATTCATACAAATATGATACAAATTCACATATTTGCAACAAGCAATACCCCACATAGATATTCCATGAGCACGTACTCATTATATACCCACAGATGCATAAGCATCAATGCCATATATAGATTTCTGAATCCAAATACATGTACATGCATACACACATAACTATTATACTGATAGTAGATATGCACACCGACATGCATATATGTATGTACTAGGACCCATGCACCATGCACATACATTTTCATGTATGGGCACATACACACATACACACATACCATACATATCCTGCTATCACACACCTATACAGTCAAGCTATTCACTAGCAGGTAGTCGGTGGCTACCCATACCATTATATTCATAACATCCGATATATCTGCACTTTTACTAGTATACTAGTACACACACAAGTAAGTGTATTTCAATATTCATACACATTCAGTAGATAGTCACACCCCATATACGTATACATTCATATATTGATACATGCATATCAGAATAGGGGTCATTCACATACATATACATATAACCACTCATAAAACATACACCAATACACATTCAATAACAACAACACATATACACAATCGCACCATACTTCCTACAATACACCTACATACATATAAGTACCCCATACACCAATACACAATCCCCCTAATGCCACTATATACGGAGGGGTACATGCACTACATATACATCCAAATGGTCCTACAGGCACCATTCTACGAGTGAGCGTATACACACACACACATATATATATATCACAACTCCACTCAACTGTGTAAACCCATAGCCATCCCACCCACACACACGCACACGCACACGCGCGCGCGCGCGCGCACGCACACGCACACGCGCGCGCGCGCGCGCACACACACACACACATACACGCTGTATAATCTCAAATCTTCACATTCATCACATTCTACATATGATACATATCGCACTTATATCCTTATCCGTTAATAGGCACGGTATAGAGCTAAAGGCCTAAACTTAGGTGGACGGGTCTAAAGCATCTCTACCCCCTTAGGATACATCTACTTCAAACACCCTGAAGCAGATATTGTCCGTGCGTCCATTACTTATCTACATCGCTACACACACACACACACACACACACACACACACACACACACACACACACACACACACACACACACACACACACACACACACACACACACACACACACACCATACATAGCCATAGCACATTACCTAATTTCACGCAATAATACAACCCACGACCATACGCCCAAGTAAAACAATATACCAATTCCTATAGGCACATAGGCAGCACATACATATATTCTCAGGTATTAAAACCTTTTACCACACTAGGAATTCATACCCTAGTAATGCAACACTAGCGATATATACACCAATATTTCAACCCATATCTACACCACCTGCCCATACAAGCACACATATATTCACACACATGCGCTTTCCCCTCATATATCTACAAGACCATATGAACACTCCACCCCTCTATCCACACAAGGATAGATATACGCACCTGGGTACTTTCCCACACGGGGAAACAACCATAATGTAATAGACAGAAAAATGCTTACATGTACTCATATCAGATATGTACATATCTTCACTCACACACATACAAGGCGTATGTCCCCACTAGCTTATATGTAACCACCAATATACATCCACGGATCAACATGTATATATAACCTATGTCTCGGAGTCACACAAGTATACCACATACCGGCCTCACATATCCGTATCATGTACTTTTATAGAGACATAGTATACATACACTTAAGTATTCACCCACCTAGTATATACTCCCACATCTATCCATCATGCAATTTTCATGCTATTCAAATACAAATATGTATATATATATATACACTGAATACAAGTATATATGCGACGTATATAATTCAAATATCCAAGTACAATAACTGCATTTATACACACGAATTCTCATTAGTATATATATACACTGATACCAACTAATATACATCTATAGTATACTATACTGTAGGAAGTTCATCCTCTGACTCCCTAAGTTAGGGGTTTAAGGGTGGATCACTTAAGGCTCTAAGTTCTCTACCCACCTTCGGGCTAATGTATCCCAATCACCTACCGAAGCATTACATGTACTATCCTTACGCACATCGCAGTGCGGTGACCTGCATGGGCCGCCAAAAACTGTCATGACCGTTTCCCAGAATACCCGATATTTAAATTTTTTTGTCCAAGTATCTTGAAGAAAGAGGGTGATGGGCGAGGAAAAGAAGAGAAAGGAGAAACTGAACAAGCATGTCACTGCGCACATGCTGGGATAGTACAAGTGAAGCTTCACAGTAATATCGAAACAACACCACAGATAACTTAGTACAATAACAACATATTATATATACAACTTCCATTAAATTACATAGCCCAGGTACACCACTACATATACTCCATCATTCTCCACCTACCAAGACAACCATATCACACCACAAGACAACTCACATCAAGTGATATCCCTGAACCCGGCTCCAAATCACTTCCAACCAAGCTAACCCTGCTACCTGAAAAATAAAGAGGAGCACGTCAATGCATGCCCCAGTAGGAACCCACTTGGGTTTGGAACTCCGTTCTAAGGTTAACAAATCACAAGGCAAGCAAGAGAAATGGAGTATGCACCTAAGTGATATAATGAAAATTAAATAGTTAAAACAAGGAAATCATACCTGCGGTCCAGTGTCGAGTTACTGCAAGAAAAGGGTTAGCACGAATATTAATGATAATAATACAACACAAGTATTCAGGCAAGCACTATCTGCTAAGACAAGTACAAGTGCCTATGGTAAGACACAAAGTCATAAAGAAGTAGACAAAGGGAAGGGGAAGTGATGCCATCAGAATGAGTAACACGCAAATTCTGATTTTATCATTTTATAATTGAATTAATTGGAACTTGGGTAAACTGTGTGATACCAGGACCTGGACTTCACCTCAAATTTGGGGTGAATATAGCACACGACGCAGTGGATATGGGCACTGTATGCCGGGCCTCTCAGCTCCTCCGTTCCTGGCAGGAGTGAGGCTCTCCACCTCCTTACCCCTCCACTCCCGGTAAAGGCGAGTGGGTGTAAAAATCCCCTCCACTCCTGGTAAAGGCGAGTGGGTGTAAACTCCACACATCGCATAATCGTCTCCCAACTTCACAGTCCAGGCCTCATATCCACAATTTACTCGAATCCCACCTAAAACCCGGGTTCTGCTAACTCACCCTCATTAGAGATTATTGAAATTTAGTCAATTTTATAAGTTAACATCATAAGTGACACGTTAGGGGTCTTGATGGCATGTGTATGCATATATCGCCTCATCTGCCCATCATCAGACATAGGGTCATGCACTCACGTGACATTCCCTCTATCACAACACATCATCTACTCACAATTTCAATGTATCCATGCCATTCAAGCCTCTAACTCTACCAATTATCAATGTGGTTTAAGGCCAACACTAACACATACACATTTCTCAAATTACTGGATATTGCCTTCATTGAGGCATTTTATCGAACACCTGACGGGCGTCATTCATATCAAAGCAATACAATAACATTTACATGTGCCATGGGCATGAACATTCATCTCACCATACAACCATATTAAGCAAGAATAACGATGGTCAATTAACCACAATTAATGAATAAGAAAAGCACTTAATGAATTCAGCTTGCTGAAATTGCAAGAACAACCATAAAGATCAACACATTTCATTTATTTTTCTTGGGAATTTGACAAAACTTTATAAATGAAAGTTGAAGATATGGCAGTTATGGCGACTTTATAAATGAAAGTTGAAGATTTGACAAACCGTAAAGAGTCATTTACTGACTTAACCATCGAAGAGGCTACGGGTTGACATCCACCCAGCCTTTCTGACCAGTAGTTCTTCTCGCAGGAAGCTCGGCCCACCTACCAGGTGATCGGCGACCAATCGGCGACTTAGGATCCTTCGCCTATAAAGCACATCCTAGGGCATATTAGCCTCTTCTACAACCCAACTAATTATAGTCATTGTACCCTTGATTCCCATTAAACAAATTTTATTATGAGCGAACTTGACCCGCAACAATTGGAGTCATCTGTGAGAACCTAGGGTTACACCCATGTTAGACCCCGAACGCAGTCACCACAGCTTCCGTCGTGGCAAGACACACATGGCCGAGGAGCCACGCTATCCCGAAAGGACTCCCCGTTGGATTTGCCCCTTGTGGGGTCAATCGCTGTCATTCAGGCCGCGGCCTGTAACGTCTACGAGAGCTTCGAAGTCTTCACCAAGATGATGGAGAACTGGACCGCCACCAGACCCAGGGGCCCCCTCCGTCCGAAGGCCTTTCTAGGCCCCAGTACGTGAGACGGAACCTCCTCACACAATTTAAAGAAGAAGTGGCTGCCCGAAAAAGGCAGCTCAACGAAGAGGAAGAGGCCGCTCTGCAAAGGCAGCTCGACAAAGAGGAAGCGGTCGCACTGCAAAACGACTCGACGAAGAAGCGGTTGTTCGACAACATCGACTCATCGTCGTCGAGAGGGAGAGACTCCAGGAGGGATTGTACGAGAGAGCCCAAGGCCGGATCACACTGCTGAAAGCCACCGGCGTAGAAGATCGCGGAGCCCGAGGCAAGAAGGATGCTCCCACCAAAGCAGAAGTCCCCACTGATCAAAATGCCACTCTCCTAGGCGTAATGACCGGTGGTGACAAAGCCATGACCAAAGCCTGGCCCCTCGGGAGCGAGAGAGGAACTCCCCTGAGCGTCGAGGTGGCTCATCCGAAGGTTCCAACTAGAGGCAAAAGTTCCAAGGCGGCTGGAACGTCTCCTGAAGGTCGCCAACGCCTCCCCTACCCCGAAGAGGCCAACCTGCTGACCATGACGGTGATCTCAACCCCGGTACCCCATAGGTTCAAGCTCCCTCAATTTGAACTGTATGATGGTTCGAGCGATCCCCTAGAGCATGTGCAGCGATACCGGAGAGTTATGGAGATCCATGGAGCAGATGACGCTCTCCTCTACCGAGCTTTCCAGACGACCTTAAAGAAGTCGGCCGTGGAGTGGTACAACTTTTGCCCAACCGCCGGGCGGAGAAGGAGGAAAGCGTCGGACTATCTTTTCACGTAGTCCAAAAGGAGGGGGAGACCATCTGGAAATTCTTATAGCGCTTCAATGAAGAAATACTCAGCGTGACGAGCTACATAGAGGAGCTTGTAATGAAGGCCTTCAAGAAGGGGCTGGAAAATAGGAGTATACTCAAATCGTTGCTCCATGATCTGCCCGGCAACCTCGATGCCCTCTTCTCCCGGGCAGAGAAGTTCATACTAAGCTAGGAGGCTTTGGGGACAATGAATGAGGTCACACCGGCCAAAAAACACCGTGTCGAAGCGCAGCCTAATATTCGACCGAGGCAGGAGGACCGCCCCCAAGGGCGTGATCAGGACCGCCCCAGAGGGCGAGACCAAGACCTCCCCCGAGGGCGCGAGCAAGGAGGCCCTCGAGGGCAAGACCGTCCTGGCCCGCTGTCACGCCCCGCTTTCCATTCTACCGGGAGCGAGGACGTGAACGGGCCGACGATGTGCTTAAAATAAGGAGGAGTACTTTTTTCTTTTCTTTTCTTCCTCCTTGGCTTAAACACAATAACGCGTCTGTGAAATAAAATGGCAGGATCTTGCATGCTTATAAGAAATAGTATAGATGACATTATTACAATACCAAAGTGTATGAAAATGAAGTACAACATAGGCCTAGTATGGCCGAATCAACAAGTACACAAATTACATTATTTCAAATATTTAAAAGTACAGTCGCGAAGGTAAACGTCTAGTCTTCCGCGGGTATGTACTCCACGTAGTCTTCGAGCACTTTCTCGACTTCTGTAGCAATGTCTTTAGCGAACTCACTATCGATACCTGACAAACATTTCGTAAAACAACAAAGTGAAATGTTCGTCAGCGATGTTTACTCGGCAAGATAATCTCCAAAAACCAAAACGTTAGGCATTTTATTTAAACAAAGCTGAAAAGACAAGTAACAAGTTCAACAGAAAAGAGTTATGATAATTAAGCTGTCACAGCAATTTGCAACCTGCAGCAGTGTAATCATTTAATAACAATTTGCAATATTATTAGCAACCTGTAACAATTTAGCATTTGATAACAAAACTGTAGCAACTGGTAGAGGAAGAGGTTAGAGCAATATTTTAAAAACAAACTATTCTAGTGATAAGTCCATGTCCAAGGGTACGAGAGATGACTAACATGAGAAGGCGGCGGCGGTGTGGGGCTTCGTCGGAGGAGGAGAGCTGCAACGTCGACGAGGGAGGTGGTGGGTGGTGCAGTCGGAGTGGGGAGCTCGGGGAGCAGCGCTGTGTAGCGGGGGCTGAGTGGCTTCAAGTGAGGAGGTAGCGTCGGAGCGGGGGAGGAGGTGGCGAAGCTTGGGAGGAGGGGTGGTGTCGGGCTGAGCGGCTTTGACGGCAGCGGGGGCTGCTGGTCAGAAGGCGTCTGAGCGGGGCAGTCAGAGCGGAGGGGCATACTGTGGGGGTAGTCTGAGAAAGTAAGGGATAGGGCGTGCGTTTGGGCTGAGTTGCTTCGTCGGAGGGGCACTCGGAGAGGGGTTGGAGGGCGGTCGGAACTCAGGTGGCGGTGCGGCGGCACGTCGGAGGGGAGGCGAGCTCCGGTGATGGGTCGGGGTTCGTCGCGAGCGAATGAGGGAGAGGGGAGGAGTCGGATGATGAGAGGAGTGGGTTTGGGCTTTGAGAGACTGGGTTGAGTTTGGATTGAGAGAGAGAGAGAGAGAGAGAGAGAGAGAGAGAGAGAGAGAGAGAGAGAGAGAGAGAGAGAGAGAGAGAGAGAGAGAGTGTGTGTGTGTGTGTGGGGGGGGGGTTATATAGTTAACTAATATTAGTATTAAACTTGTAATTAATATTTAGACAATGTCATTAATTAGGTTAGGTTAACCTTTTGACTACTTTTTACAAGTTGTTTGTTAACACATGGGTAGCTATGATTAGGGGTTGGTGGTGGTAATTAGGGTTTAAAAATGGTAATTAATGATAGTAAAAGTGATTAGTAAGAGTAATTAGCATTGTAATGCAAAAAGACCTATTAATCACATATGACTCCGAAAAATTACGAAAACATAGCCACCGGTTTGTATAATCGCGAGGATCATGACTACAAGGTCTATTTCATAAGTTGTGCTACGAAGATACGAGTTTTGGGCTAAAACGTTTAGGTCGCGTGTTTGCGGGTTCTATATCGATTTGACTTCAGAAAATTACGAAATTAATATGGGGAGCACTAAATGATCTTAGAATCTCATTGTAAAAGTTTGAAATTGTTTTGATAATGTTTATATAGAAAAATAATTGATACGGCTATATCGTTAATAATTAAGTATAAATTATTATATAAATTATTTAAGGGTTTTGGATGGCACTCGCACTCACTAAAATACGTTATAACTATATTGATACTACAAAATATTTTTTATAAATGATTTTGAAACCAATTTGATATTAAACTCCTGACAACCATTATAAAATACTTTTAATTTATGAAAATATGTAGAATACGAATATACGCGTACTGATGGATACATGCCGTCACATCCTACACACCTTATAAAAATTCCGTCCTCGGAATTTCTCATACTAAAATACATAGAATTACAATACAATGAAACTAAGATACAATGAACAAATATGGGTATCTCTCACGCATCTCATCTTCTCGTTCCCATGTGGATTCACCGGGTGAGTCATGTCGCCACATACTCTAACGAGGTCGACTACACTATTCCTGAGAGTCTTCTGACGTCGATCAAGAATCTGCACTGGTTGTTGCTCATATGAAAGATCTGGTCGTACTGTGATCTCTGAGTGGTCACTACATGAGTAGGATCACTGATATAATGACACGGTTGGGAGACATGGAATACGTCATCTACTCCTTCCAGTGAAGGTGGTAGAGCCAGGCGGTAAGCTACTTCTCCAACTCACTCCAGTATATTGAAAGGGCCAATAAATCTCGGACTGAGCTTTCCTCTTCTTCCAAATCTGATCGCTCCCCGGTTAGGAGATTTCTTCAGAAATACATGATCTCCAGGTTGAAACTCTAGATGACGACGCTTCGCATCGGCCCAGTGCTTGTATCGGTCTTGTGCAATGCGAAGTTTGTCACTGATAGTACGCACCACGTTTACAGCTTGTACAATCATCTCCGAACCTAAAAGTTCTCGATCGCCAATGTTATCCCAACTTAAAGGAGAACGCCACTTTCTTCCATAAAGTGCTGCAAACGGGGCCATGCCGATACTTGCTTGGTAGCTGTTGTTGTACGCAAAATCCACTAGGTGCAAGTTGTCTTACCAGGAGCCTTTGAAGTCAAGCATACAAGCTCTCAACATATCTTCGAGTATCTGAATGGTGCGCTCTGATTGCCCATCGTCTGCAGACGATACCCAGTGCTAAAGCTCAGACTGGTACCAAGATTTGATTACAGACTCTTCCAAAAGTGAGAATTGAATCTCGTGTCTCGATCAGAGACAATGCTCATTGGGACTCCATACAATCTCATGATTTCCTGCACGGTCATCGTTTGTATCACGATATATACTAGGAAGAAGTTATAAGGTATAGGAATAATTATTACCTCCATGTACTTCTTCGCGAATAATTCAGTCGATTGTCCTACTCGGAATGGTATAAAGTGTGCCGACTTGGTTAATCGATCTATGATCACCTAGATGTCATCATTCTGCTTTGTACTCCGAGATAGTCCAGTGATGAAATCCATGGTGATGTGCTGCCACTTCCACTCAGGGATAGGCAATGGTTGAAGCAATCCTGCGATGCGATGATGTTCAGCCTTCACTTTCTGACATACCAGGCATTTGGTGACGCTTCGAGCAATACTTCTCTTCATTCCATGCCACCAAAATTCAGACGAATATCCTTGTACATTTTGGTGCCACCAGGATAAATGGAGTATGGAGAACTATGTGCTTCATTCATCAGCTCTTATTGGATATCGCCTGAAGGCATGCAGATTCTGCTGCCATGTCTCAAAGATCCGTCTTTATGGATAAGAAAATCTGTTCGAAGACTTGCTTTCACTAGAGCCTTGATCTTCTGCAACTTTGCTTCTCCAGCAAGAGCGGCTTTGATACGGTCAATGATGGTAGACAAAATTTGAAGATTCATCAACGAAGCTTCAATCCCAGGTAGGATGATTTCAATCTCCATCTCTTGCAGCTCTAGTTGTAGTCTCTTCTGAGCCGTAAGTATCATAACAGTTGGTAGCCGACTCAATGCGTCTGGTACGACATTAACCTTTCCAGGATGATATTGAAGGTCGATGTCATAATTAGCCATGAGTTCCAACCATCTGCGTTGTCTCATATTTAGTTCCTTTTGTGTGAAGATATACTTCAAACTTTTGTGGTCGGTTAAGATCTTCACTTGCTCGGCCAATAGAAAATGTCTCCAAATCTTCAGAGAAAAAATAACTGCGGCTAGCTCCAGATCATGAGTCGGATAGTTCTTCTCATGAGTCTTTAGTTATCGAGAAGCATACGCCACAACATGACCATGTTGATGTAGTACGCATCCGAGACCTTTGCCAGATGCGTCACAATATCCTTCAAATCCCCCAGTTCTGTCTGGTATAGTCAGAACTAGTGCAGTCGTCGGCTTCTTCTTCAATCCTTCGAAAGCTTGCTCACAAGTCTCAGACCAAATATACTTGACGTCCTTCCTCGTCAGGTGAGTCATGGGCGTAGCAATCTTGGAGAAGTTCTGGATGAATAGGCGGTAGTAGCCAGCCAATCCAAGAAAACTTCGGATGTCTGAAACTGACCGATGGGTTGGCCAATTTCTAACAATGCGACCTTCTCCGGATCTACAGAAATACCATCTCCAGATACCACATGCCCAATAAAGGAAACGTGGTCAAGCCAAAATTCACATTTGTTGAATTTGGCATATAGTCGATGATGGCGCAGAGTCTTCAATACGATCCGCAGGTGCTCAGCATGATCCTCCTCGCTTTTCGAATAGACCATAATGTTATCAATAAAGATCACTACGAATTTGTCCAAGAACTCATAGAAGATGAGGTTCATGAGGTTCATGAATATTGTTGGTGCATTGTGTTGGGGTTTTGGCGGACCCTCAGAGCTCGGATCTGTGTCCGTCCTAAGTCGGACGGACCACATGGGCTTAAAACGCAGCGGAAAAAGAAACAAAAACGTTTAAGCTAGCTAAACTATTTAGCTAGGCTCTAAGGGAGCCAAAACCTAGCCCGATCTTGCTGACTTGGGGTGGATTTGACCACCACAAGAAAGATCTATACTAAAGCGACAAAATTTAATCTACACTAAAATTACTTAACCACATACCCAGAATCTTGGCCCTGGAGTAGGCAAGATGTACCGCACCATCTTCTGATGCTCCTCGTAGTCGAGCCGCTTTGACTCGATCCGCCTGAGCCGCCTCGCACCCTCGAACCGATCCACCTGAGCCGACTTTCGCCTCTGATCCGATCACACGTGGTAGAAAGTTTCACTTGAGTAGGATCCGCGTCTTAGACGTCTGGATCCAAATCCAAACCCCCTTTGTAGTCTTGCTAGGACTACTCCGGAGAATATAGAGAGAGAGAGAGAGAGAGAGAGAGAGAGAGAGAGAGAGAGAGAGAGAGAGAGAGAGAGAGAGAGAGAGAGAGAGAGAGAGAGAATAGTTTAGTCGCTGATCGAGCTTGCTCTAAAAGTCTGGAGCTACTCGATCGAGAACTTGGTGTGTTTTTCAATGAAGAGAGTGCACCCCTATTTATATAGGGAGTCGGCACTCACTCTTTCGTTGCGAGCAATGTGGGACTTTTGCAAATGAGAGGAAAAAACAATTAAGCCAATTTAGCTTAATTTGTAGTTTAAGTGAGCTTTTCATAAAAGCAAACTTTAACTAATTAATTCGCTTCACTCATTAAACTATAGACACCAAACAAGCTATCAATCCGAAGGGCTTCGAATGGTGAATGCGTAGGAACCGACGGCGACGAATTTCGACTTCGTTTGACCCCTCAAACAATTGCCCAAAGTTGGGAAAAAATTCAACTTTCGTAGCCATCTTTTTGGGGTTTCAAAAACCCTAAAATAACTTAAGTTGCGGGCGCGCCCGCTAAGCTTAGCGGGCGCGCCCGCCCAAGGCACTGGAGGCGGGCCGCCTGCCCGCTGGGCAGCGAGCGTGCGCCCGCTGCGGCCAGCGGGCTGCACCCGTTTTGCCTCTGGGTATGGGCTTGTTAGCCCAGTGGGTCTAACCCACCTTGCCTTGAACTGTTTTCGCGTTTCTGGGCTCGTTTGAGCTCCGATTTGGACGCGGTTTGAACCTGTGTTTAGACCGGGACGATCCCGTCATTCAGGTAACCCTTTCCAATATATTTGTTCCTATTAAATTTGTCGTAACCAATTTACGACACGTTTAATCTTTTGTTTGCATCAAATGCAACATATGTCCCTATTGTTATGACGACTAATTTTCATAACAAGCTTTGTGAATATTAACTATTCAATATCATCAAATGAATTTATCTCAATTAATCTTCCTATTACTAAGACACGAACACTACTCGGTGTGAGACCCTACAGCCTGATCTTACTACAGGTTGGGGCTCGGGACCCTTAGACGACGATCACCACGAGCAGTAGCTGTCGTCCCTGTTTCAGAATCATCATAACGTGATCGACCCTGTGACAAAAGCATCATTAGGTTTACATTGGCCGTGTCAGTGATGAACTCTGTTAGCTATAGTCCCTTCGTCAAGACTGTGTTCCTGTTGGCCTAGGGTATGGTTTACTGTCAACCCTATTAGACAACACTGGTCAGTATACGGCGGTCTTTGTTGTATTCACGTTGTACTTCTTACTATGTACCCCAACCGAGGATTAACATAAAGACCGTACTGAGCTTGTAACACTAACTTCCCTTTAACGGAAGTGACGAATCCCATCTTAGTCATCTACTCACCTCGAGAGCTTCGGGGGCAACTCAACCTAAGATCTTTCAGCAGGCCTAGCCTCGACGCTAGAACATAGGTCTAAGCTACACGGTTCACTCACAGGTTCATACAAATGACTTCAGGTAATAAGGACCAGCTTACCTATCATCACCCTAGAGTTATTAAAGACAGTTCAGTTAAAGTTAACCATTTAATAACTCTAAGTTGGTCGTTCAGTGAACTCATTCTCCAATGAGCACCTGTGTCTCGTCTCCGACTTCACCAAGTCGAATCACGAGATCATCATTACCCTAAGGTAAGACTAAGACACAGTGGTCTATCTGATGTGTCGATATACAGTTCTCGACACATCTATGACCACGAACCGTTTAAGACTTACGTTTCTATTCGGTCGCTTACTTACTCATAATCGAGATCTCATCTAGATACGTAAGGACATAACTATAAGTCTATGGATATTATCTAAGAATATTAATACGAACGATTTTATACTTAGGATAATAGGTACCATATACAGTATGAACAAGACGCATATCCAGGATAAATTGCCTTATGGGCATATATCCTCCTACACATTGGTCCCGCCAAATGGCATAACCGTGAATTCGTAGTGTCCATACTTGGTTCAAAAAGCGGTCTTGGATATGTCGTCCTTCTTGACCTTCACTTGGTGATATTCAATTCGGAGATTTAGCTTGGAGAAGACTCGAGATCCACCAAGTTGATCGAAGATGTCGTCGATGCGTGGCAATGGATACTTGTTCTTCACGGTAACCTTGTTCAGCTCTCGATAGTCCACAAACATCCTTCTCGAGCCATCATTCTTCTTGACCAATAGGACTGGTGCACCCCATGGAGATACGCTGGGATGTATCCATTCTTTCTCCAAAAGGTCGTCCAATTAAGTACGAAGTTCCTACAATTCCGCTGGTGCCATAGGATATGGAGCTTTGGAGATAGGTTAAGTGTTTGGCATCAAATCAATGGTGAATTCGAGAGCTCGATCGGGTGGTAATCCTGAAATTTCTTCAGAGAATATGTCGTCGTATTCTTGAACTACTCGGGGCTTCTCAGGTTCTGCTAGCATAGATGCCATCATCATCTCCATAGGCTTGGCCCGAAATTGAATAGGTCCAAGCGAACATCTTCCGCTTGTAAATTCGAACACTGGATAGTCAAAAATTTTGGACACTACCTTCTTTTTGCGACAATCGATGGTAGCGTAAAAAGTTCCTAACTAATCCATTCCGAATACATCATCAAAGTTTGTCATGTCCATTATCATGAAGTCAGCAAAGAGTTCGCGACCACATATCACCAGAGGGCATGATTGACAGCCACCGGAAGTCTTCACTACGCCATTCCTGGTGTTGATGTTCCATCGATTAAAAAGGGGTCAACAGGAACTGAATGTGTTGCAGCGAATTTAAGTGATAAGCATCAATGAGATGCTCCAGAATCAATGAGGGATAAGGCTGGTGTAGATGCTACTAAGACGATACCTAGAGTATGATAAGGTATACTTAGCAGTCTATAGTAAAGCGATGAACATCTAATTAAAGTAAGGGAGGATGTCTTAGATGTTACCTGTGATTACTGGTTAAGTCGCCTCAACTTCTTTGGCCGTCATGGTAAAAGCTTGGCGCTTTGGCTAGACCTGTTGGAATGCCCTCTGCTGCAGAAGTGAGGGTGGTCCACGAGATGTCGATCCAGGAGCTCCCGTAGTTGGAGTCACTGGTTTGTTGATGCGCTGAGCGCAGTATTTAACAGAGTGTTATGATGATCCACATGCCAAGCATTGGTTCAACAGTAGGCAATCGTCCTTCTTGACATGCCCAGGTTAGTTGCAATGGAAGCACGTCGTTGTAGCTTGATTACTGTTTGGAGGAGCAGCGATCCAGTTGTTGGCTAGAGCAGCAGGCCTGTAGTTGTTGAGAGCAGTAGGCCTCTTGAAAGTAGTAGTCTGCATCGGTTGGAGGTTCCATCGGATGCTTTCCTTGGGCTGCTTTACGCTGTTTGTCAACAGCATCATGGTTACGGGCAGCGTCCAGTATCTTCTCATAGCTGGTCAAATCGGCAAAGGTCATTGAAGCTTGAATATTGAAATTCAGACCTTGGGAAAACTGGAAGGCATGATCTTCTGGATTCTCGACCATGTGAGGGGCGAATCGAATTAGCATGGAGAACTCGGCATCATATTCGTCAACATTTATTGATTCCAGTTTCAAGTTGACGAAACGTTGTTGAAGTTCCCTTTTTTGTGCCTTCGGGAAATGCTTCGTGTCGAACCGTTCGTGAAATGTGGCCCAGGCAATAGGCCGCATTATATGCTTTTCCTCAGTGTCCCACCTGTTTCGGGCGTTGTCCGTTAATTGGAACCTAGCTACCTCTAACCATCCTACCTGGGGAATGCGGGCAACACTCAAATTATCTTCAGTGCTTCGCGCCCATTTTTCGGCTTCCAATGGACCTTCCTTTCCAAGGAACGTCTTAGGACGCATCTCACGAAATTGTTTAACTCTAGCATCTCCTCAGAGAGCAAGTTGAGGTTCATGCTCAAGGATGTGATGTTGGATGTCCAACATCTCTCTGATGATTCCCATAATGTCATTTTCGGTGATGCCGTTGGCGTTTCTAGTGTTGGGTCGACCTGCCATGCTACAAAACAAGACACAAGGTAAGTTCGGTAAGATATTAATTCTAGTTAGATACTTTGATATCAATGTCGTCTAAACTATTTCTTAAAGTATTTTGCATAAGCAAGACCTGCATGGGCCACCACTAAAACCTGTCACACCCCCACTTCCCATTCTACTGGGAGCGAGGACGCGAACAAGCCCGCGATGTGCTTAAAACAAGGAGGAGTACTTTTTTTCTTTTCTTTTCTTCCTCCTTGGCTTAAACATAATAACGTGTCTGTGAAATAAAATGGCAGGATCTTGCATGCTTATAAGAAATAGTACAGATGACATTATTACAATACCAAAGCGTCTGAAAATAAAGTTCAACATGGGCCTAGTATGGCCGAATCAACAAGTACACAAATTACATTATTTCAAAAATTTAAAAGTGCAGTCTCAAAGGTAAACGTCTAATCTTCCGCGGGTAGGTACTCCACGTAGTCTTTGAGCACTAGCTCGACTTCTGCAGTAATGTCTTCAGTAAACTCACTATCGATACCTGACAGACATTTCGTAAAACAACAAAGTGAAATATCAGTCAGTGAGGTTTACTTAGTAAGATAATCTCCAAAAACCAAAACGTTAGGCATTTTATTTAAACAAAGCTAAAAAAACAAGCAATAAGTTCAATAGAAAAGAGTTATGTCAGTTAAGCATTCACAGCAATTTGCCACCTGTAGCAATTTAATCATTTAATAACAATTTGCAATATTATTAGCAACCTGTAACAATTTATCTTTTGATAACAAAACTGTAGCAACCTGTAGAAGAAGATGTTAGAGCAATTTTTAAAAGGGTTATTTAGTACCGGCGCCCTATAGTTTCGCCGTATTTAGCAACACCCCATATGGTTTCAATTATTAGTAAGACCCCCCCGATGTATCCAATTTGGACTCCCCCGCCCCCTGTTTGGAGCACTTACTAATAATTGAAACCATAGGGGGGTGATACTAATTATGGAGAAAACACAAGGGGTCGGTACTAAATAACCCTATTTAAAAAAACAAACTATTCTAGTGATAAGTCCATGTCCAAGAGTACGAGAGATGACTAATATATGCTCTGCGACGGGGGCCAATCCGCGGCGCTGCTCACCGACCCTATATGGTGACGATCAAGCTCTAACCTCTGTAGTGTATTGGAGGTATTCGGTATGGGTGCATCCAGCCACTCCGTAACACTTGTGACCATAGACTACCCCAATCCCACGGTCAAGTCAAGTGTCGGGTCAAAAGGACGTGTACTATCAATTTATATTTGAAGGTCCAACTTCCATTCATTTCTATTAAAGTTACATCTTCCATTTATTTATATTCAGTTCATTTGCATCATTAGATGCGTACAATAGTTTCATGGTGTCTCAGCAGTCCGTATAATAACCTCACAAAAGTTAACGACTTCACGACTCAATTTAACAATTAAATGAAAACGTGAAAATACGTAATAGTATAAGAGAATGAGCAAGAAATGATTTTAACTAAGCAAATGAGTTTAATTAAGCTTAAAATATTTTTCTAAAACTAGTAGGTAGTTTTCAAGATCGTTAAATAATTATTAAGCATTTTTAAACAATTTATATGGGCCAGAAACTAATTTTAAATCAAGAAATCATTTTTACGACATATGTTCAAAGATTTATTTAGGTCAAACCGGACGTCAGAATTCTTCCAACAAGGGGTCAAAACGATCGTATTAACTAGTACTATAACATATATTTTTCTAGTAAGTCAGTGAAAGTGAAAATATCAAGATATGACTTTTAAAGCGAATTTAGCTTTATTATGTTTTGCCTTTGAAAAATCATTGTGGGAGATATACTTGCCTTTTGTAGATTAAAATAGTGCCAATGAGTCCATTTCGTTGTTTCTGATTTTCTAGGCATGGTCTTGTAATTTTCTGAGGCCTGTACAATTAATTATGAATTTAAAACCAATTATTCTTATACAATATTTTATAATATACTAATATACACTTAATCTACATTTATACGTATACGTATTTAATACGTATTATATATTAACTTACGTTCTTCTCCTTCGTTACACATGCAGCGAGGAGCAGGGCTCTCAACGTAGGCAGGGACCCGCAGGGCGAAGGCGGCAGGGTCGACGAGTGGTGGTGGTGCGGCGGTAAGCGGCGAGCGAAGGCAGAGAGCTCGAAGGAGGGAGCTTGGTGAAGGAGGCGGGGGTGTGGGGCTTTGTCGAAGGAGGAGAGCTGCAGCGGTGACAATGGAGGTGGGGGGTGGCGCAATCGAAGCGGGGAGCTCGGGGGGCAGCGCTGTGCGGCGAGGGCTGAGCCGCTTCGAGTGAGGAGGCGGCATCGGAGAGGGGGAGGCGGCGGTGAAGCGCGGGAGGAGGGGCGGTGTCGGGCTGAGCGGCTTCGACGGCGATGGGGGCTACTGGTTGGAAGGCGTCGGAGCAGGGCAGTCGGAGCGGAGGGGCGTACGGCGGGGGCAGTCTGAGTGAGTGAGGGAGAGGAGCACGGGTTCGGGTTGAGTTGCTTCATCGAAGAGTCACTTAGAGAGTGGTCAGAGCTCAGGCGACGGTGCGGCGACACGTCGGAGGGGAGGCTAGCTCCGATGATGGGTCGGGGTTCGCCTCGAGTGAATGAGGGAGAGGGGAGGAGTCGGATGACGAATGGAGTGGGTTTGGGCTTTGAGAGCCTGGGTTGAGTTTGGATTGAGGGATAGAGTGTTGGGGGGCTACGAGCCTCGACAACCCTTCTCTATCAAACCTCCGGGTCAGATCGCGGCCTAGCTATCCGTAGCAGGTCGGATTTCGCTACCCAAACCGGTGATGATCCAGGGTAGGCTACGCGTTGTGCCCCCGAAAGATCGCTAGGAACTGGGACATGCTACGCGCCTCGACGACCCTTCCCTATCAAACCTCCCGGGCAGATCGTGACCTAGCTATTCGTAGTAGGTCGGACCTTGCTACCCAAATCAGGGATGATCAAATCTCCACGGAAGGCTACGTGACATGCCCCCGAAAGGTCGTCTAAGGGTACATTTCTATTACAGTGAATGTGAGGATATGTAATGATGCCTACTGCCCCCCAGGTCGGACCAATACTTGGCCCGACACCAACAAAAGCTATCTACTCAACATTCCGCCTTTCCTCGACCCTAATCTCATTCATGCCGAAGGTTGAGGGCATACATATACAAAGATAGACAAGGCGCATGAACAACAAGCAAAGAAACTTTTTCTTTCAAATTCATAAATTTACACTAACTTTACAAAAGTCAAGCCTGACCCCAAGATCGACCCTACATTGGTGCCCCCTAACTACGAATCCTCCGCTCAGTTGCCACCTCCCTGGGCCTGAGCGTTCTGTAAGGACCGTCTACCTTGCAATACTAACAATAAACACTCTAGAGGGGGTGAATAGAGTAATGGAAATAAATTGTGCAATTAAAATTAAACTTGCAAATGCGGAATAATAAGTGCAAGAGAAATTAATCAACACAATCAATCCAAAGGCAAACACAAGAATTACCCTGGTTCTCTAAACTTGGGTACGTCCAGCCACACCAATATCCACTATAATTCTCACACAGAGAAGTGAATACAATCTCACACAGAGATACCTCACACAGAGGATTTGGACTCTCACACAGAGAAATCCTTACTCTCGTACAGAGAGACCTCACACAGAGGATTTAGGATTTCCACAAAGAGATATCCTTGCTTTCACACAGAAAGACTTATGCTCTCACACAAAGAGACTAAAACTCTCACACTGGGAGATCACAACCAACCCTTACACAAAAGGTTATACTCTCACACAGAGAGTAACTAACTCTCACACAGAAAGCTAGGGTTTCAATGAAATAACAAAGTAAAACAAATACTCTTACCTATGCCTTGAGATGAACTTACTCATAAATGAATGCAAGGCATGGAAGAGGATCTCCAAGTGATGAGATTTGCTAGAATTGCACTTGGATGATTTCCCTTGAGCTTGACTTCAATACATGAAGAGGAATACTAGCTCTAAGAGGGAAATGAGAGAGTTTGAGAGTGGCTTAATTAAACTCTAATGATTTTCAATAGCATCAAGAAGTTCCAATGAACTCAGCCCTCTCATATATATAGGAACCCTATAGGAACTCTCAAAAGCCAAGAAAACAGCCAAAAACAAAAAGCTACAACGGCTAGATTCTGGGCGAAAACGACACCGACAGTCGACTGATGAACAAATGACAGTCGACTGTCCAACGGCTATAATCTGAGCCATGACAATCGACTGTAGAAGACTACATAGTTGACTGTAAAATAGACAGTCGACTATATATCCTTCATCAGGCGACTGCTGCAGGGGATGGAATAAAACAGAGAGATGCACTCTTTCTCCCAATATGCATACAGGCGACTGAAGAACAAATGACAGTCGACTGTAAAATAGACAGGCGAATGTAAATCCTTCATCAGTCGACTGCTGCAGAAGATGGAGAAAAACAGAGAGATGCAATATTCGCACTTAAGCCTTTCAGACGACTGTTGACCATTTCACAAGCGACTGTAAATATACAGACGACTGTAATATGAACATCAATCGACTGATGCAGAAAACTCAAGTAGAGTCAATAAAAGGTTGACTTGAGCAGTGCACCACAGTCGACTGTAGAAGGTTCGACAGGCGACTGGAATCACCCAGTCGACTGTGAATCCTTCAGCATGCGACTGAAGGAGAGCCAGAGACTCCAAATGAGTCTTTGGACAAGATGAGCCTATTGGGTTGGATTCTATGGTAACCCTAAGGCTCACTAAGATGGTTAAATGCATATGCATGAATGAGTAGACCATCTATTAAGGCATTACATTAACCTAGACTCAAATGAGAGAGAAAGCAATAAAGGAAATATTACATGGATTACATTGCTTTCCTTAAAGTCTATGGCTTCAATCTTGATGCCTTGATGCTTCCCATCATCTCCAAGCTTTGGCACCCCTTGAGTCCAAGCTTTGGCCCTTCTCCACTTGATGTCCATCATTGCACCAAGTGTTTAGTTTCCAAAAATGATATTCTTGAAAAGTAACTAAGAGACTAAAACAAGAGAGTCATTAGAAACAACATAATGTTGTGATCATCATCAAAATAACATTGGTATGAAACACCAATACTCAACATGTTCGCCTGGTCGCCCGCCTGATCGCCGTCGGCCAGAGCCCCCGTCTCTTCGGCTTCAGCTAGGATCGAAGCTTACCCCTCGTTGTCAGATGCCACCGACAACCAGGAAAAGTCAACCTCCAGGTTGGGGTAAAGCTTCCCCAACCCCTTCTTGATCATCCTAAGGCCTGCCTTAAGGCCCTCCTCGACACCCTCAGCTCTCATCTCCGTCAGAGCGGGGACGAACTCCTGGAGCTAATACTGGCGGACGGCCTTGATCGCCTCAAGGTTGATCTCCTCCAGATCCGCTATACGCCTCTCAAGGTCAGTGGTCCTCTTCGAGCCGGCCTCCCTCTCCTGAGGCCAGGACATTCTCAGTAGCGACCCTCTGGGCCTCTTCGTCCCTGGCCTTCTGTTCCGCCTCCTCCTTAATTTTCTTCAGCTCAGTGATTGTCACATTTTGGATCGCATAATATCTCCGGAGTTTCGTAAACTTGTTGTCCATGACCTTCAGCTTCCCTTTCGTCAACTCGTCGTCCACGACCTTCAGCTTCCCTTTCGTCAACTCGTCGTCCACGACCTTCAGCTTCCCTTCAGCTTCCTTCTTCACGGACTCGAGCTCGACCGCCTTCCTCTCAAGAGCCACCTCGGCCTTGTTCGCCACCGCAGTGTGACGCTAGAGGGACACCAACGCTGCGACCGTCTATAGAAGGAACCAAAGGTATGAGTGCATCTAAAAGAAGAGTAGACCAGCATTTTGAGTGAAGAAAGTGACGAACTTGCATGTTGTATTAGACGGCTGTATCACAGAGCTGCTCGGCATCGACGTTCGCCAAGGACTCTCGGTCCCTTGGCAGTGTGTTGTTCTCAGCCAGGTGGGCCGCTACCCCGGCCTCATCAAAGACTGATTCCTGGGTGCCCACCAAATAGAGTGGCGCGACGATCTCCCCCATCGAGAGGGCGAGGATATTGGCCTTATTCAACTTAAAAGTGGCGAGTACTGCTTCGTAGCTTGGGTGCTCTGGCTTCCCTAGCCCAAATGGCAGGCACCAGAAGGGCCATCACTCAACAATCGCAGCTTGGCTGGTCTGGGCCGACCTGGCTGGAGAATTCAGAGGTACATTCGAATGGATGTGGATCACGGCAATCACGTCGACCGACGGACCCTGGGACACGGCGACCGTCAGGTCGGCCGTCGGCTCTTCGACCGAGTTGAGGTCGATGGGGTGGACCGGTGCCACCTCGCTCGAATGAGAGAGGGGAGCGGTAGGCACAAGCTGATTCCTCACCTTCTTGCTCCGCTCTTCCTTCTCGGCCCGAGCAGTGGTCGGCCCCTCCTTGCCCTCTTCTGCCCGACCTTCGTCAGGCCCTTGACTGCCTGCTCCTTGCCATTGCCCGCTTGCTCCTTGGCTGCCGCCTCCCTGGCCATCTCCATCATCTCCTCCCTTGAGAGACTCATGGACGCACCTACAAAAAGACGACAGATCAGGGTGATCAAATCATCAGTTGATCACAAAGCTCGGTGTACCTTCGAGCCAGACGTGCTGGGTGATCTGCCCATCCGCAACCAGGCCCTGGAAGTCCCTGCTTTCCTTGGGGATTTCCTCCATGATCCTGGCGTTCTCTTGGTCGTCCATCCCAATGACCAATTCATTGTTCACTGAGGGATTCAATGTCTCCCAGTTTGACCTCAAAGCCAAGTCCTCCAGCGTCGAGACGTAGACAACCCTCTCCTTCCAGTCTCTTACTTTGCCCGACAAATTGAGGACGAGAGGCCGACCCCTCCTCGCACAGACGTAGTAGTACGTCCCTTTTCGCTTCACCTTGAAGAAATACTGGAATAGTGGCAAGGTCAAACTTATGCCACTGACAGAGCAAAGGACGAGGAAGCCGACCATGGAGCTAATGGAGTTCGGCATCAGTTGGAATAGGGGGAGTTCGAAGAAGTGTAGGACGACGAGGAGGAAGGGATGGAGTGGGAACCGGAGCCCAAGGGTAAAAGTCGGGTAGTAGACCCCAACCTCATTATCCTGCGGGGAGCAGACCCGCTCGGCGTATTCGGGAAGGCGAACATTGTAGGGCGGCCTGATATACTTGGTGCAAACAAGGGGATGAAGGAGGTTGTCGTTTGGGACATTATGGCCAGAATCTCCGCGGTGACCACCGTAGAAACTTCATCGCCCCTGGAACCCTAACGACCGACCTATCCCTTTTCCTTTCTTAGGTTTCCTATTGACTGCCGACGTCGAGGCAACGGCAAGCTCAACGGCTGGGTCTTCCTCCCGCTCCTCCGGCCAAGACACCTCTGGCTCCTCCGATTCTACAGCGCTGCCACCTTCAAACTCGTCGAACCACCCCTCGACATAGGAATTGGAAGCAAAAGAAGGGGATGAAGCCATGGGATAGGTTGAGGGAGTACCTAGAAAGTGAAAGGACGAACGTAGCTTCGATGTCAATGAAGTTACGATGGCGTGACGACGAAGGAGGAGGCTCTCAGCAATAACGGAGGGAAACGAAATTTCGAAAATGGATGCAGAAAACTCCCTCGTGCTGCCCCCATCTCCTTTTATATAGAGAGTAGATTCATCCCGGCCATTGGAGCCGAGCCACGTGGCATGACCCGGGCGAGCCTGGCGCCTCGACTTCCCCCCACGATCATATCAGCCACGTGTCGCGTTTCGAATGGTCGGATGCCTCGATTCTACCCCATCGTCAAATCGACATGATAACCTAAAAGATTTGGTGGTCAACTCGAATTAAATGCCGCCGACCAGCCCTCATCTAATGGGGGTCCGACACGTCATCCAAGCCCAGCCGGGCTTGCCGTTTCGAGCTCGAATGATGGAGGCAATTGTTACGGCCTTAAGGTCGGACCAGAGAACAAAGGCCCAAATAGTTAAAGCCCAAGTGAACAGCTCTCCTGTCACGCCCCGCTTCCCTAAAATGGAAGACGAGACGTGAGGAGGTCCGCTCAGACGTGGAGCTGTGAAGCTGCAGTCTGATAAGCGTCTATAATAATTTCAAATGATTTGCAGGTTCTTTGCATCGTGAGAAACAACAACAATAATAACATAGCAGATAAAGAAACATCCACCAGCTCAATAGCATCCAACAATTTATCCAACATCGCAGACAGTCACAAAAGTATAAGTCTGAACAATAGGCCTAAAACATGGCCGAAACAAAAGAAAGGAAAGTCTGGTGTTACGCACCGAAAACTAACTGTAACTACTAAAAGTAAGACAACTAAGAAGTCTCCAAGTGAGCCTAGGACTCGTCACCAGTGTCCTCGTACTCGGTCTCAGCAGGCACCTCGCCCTCAGTGTCCACGAACTGCCCGTCCTTAACGGGTAACTCTAGCTCAGAACCTGACATGTGACATCCAAAGAGAAGAGGGCACATGTCAGTAAACGTCTCCCAAAAGAAAGCGGAGAGCTTTTGTGCAAGGATATAAATAACAAAAGACGACTAACAGTTCTAAAATAATGCAATAAGTTGAAAAGACATTTAAGATTGCAACATTTAAAGATGACATGATGACATGCAATACAAGAACATTAATTCACGATCGCAATCACTGTCCTATCACATTGTGCACAGAGTTTACTCCTTACAGCTGAAGGAACAGATCAGGCATCCTTCTACGCTGCGTGACAGCTTAACCCTACCCCTCCACGTGTATCAAGCCAAGGTTTCCCAAGTACACGAGCTCGCTTCTGGATCACGAGCCAGGAAGTGTTTTTGGCATAGGGTTGTGCCCGCAAAAGCAGGTGCCTAGCCTCAATCATTACAATAAGTGTAGCGTGTGCTACTCAATCACGATGAAACATTTGATGCATGTAATGACATGACAATGAGCAGATAATTTGCGTACCGTTAATTGAAATTAAACATGGCATGGTAGTATGAATGCAAGAATGGTAAAAAGTGACGGGTCTAGCTTCGTTGTCAAGCTAGATCAAAAGTGTCGTCTAGGCAGCTATCATTTCACTGCCTAGTCTCTTTTACACTACTGTACAAAATGGCCCAAGACGTGGCCTAAATAGAAAGCTGGCAAGTATCACTTGCCTGATTTCGGAGTTCTTGGTGTCGACGAGTCCGTACAGAAAGCGTGAACGTTTTCTGCGTTATCGGAATTTCGATATCAGATTAAATCAAATTAACTAGTTCAGCTACTAACATCTAATTCCAATAGTTAACGAAAAAGGGGGTACTGATCGCATATTCTATACCGCACTATAGTTTATACCAGAGCAACAGTCTTATGTTCTGATTTATTACTCCGACATAATATTAGAATTAATATAGGGCTAAACCCATGTACTGTCATAGTGGTAAAAACATGTAGTTTCTATACTAAAATTATTCATCAACTAAGGTACCCATATATTAACACAGATCCCATGTACTCTAACTTTAGTAAATAAATAAAAGACATGATGTAGGTTAACATCTAACCCTATTGCAAATAACTGGAACATGGGTGTATAACCTAGTCCTAACAAAAACACTTTACTGCAACAACTAGTGATACACTAACATATAAGAATTTACAGATTACTGGAAATAGATGACTGGGAACCAGATTAAAAGATGCACAAACTTTAGTTGATTCTGTTGCATAAAAAATATAGCAAAAGAAAGGTTCAAGTGGCAAAATAACTAAGGCTCGACAAACATTGAATCCTACCGAACTTGTGGATTACAAAATATGACATAAATATAGCCTACTCCTTTAAAAACAACGTGAAACCAATAGTTCTATGACATGAGAGGAGTTCAAATTCCCAGCAGTTCAGAGTATCATAAACAGGAACAAACACAATAATATTGATTATTACTGGGTTAAAACATCTGCTAACCTTAAAGAAAACAACTGAAAGGTAAAACTTAAACTACAACTCCCTAACATATATATCCAATAGCATCTGCCCCTAATATATAATTCTAATAGCAATCCAATAACAACTCCCCCAGTTTTAAAACTAACCTAACAATTTACAATACGTAACCCAACAAAACAACTAACCGTTAAAGCTTCCTATCCAAGGTGCAGCGAGGAAGAGAGAGACGTCGGAGCATCACTGTCGCCGGATGGAAGCTATTGGGCGCTGCGACACGTCGGAGGAGGTTGAGCGGGCGGCGGCAACGGCGGATATTGTCGTTGCGACGGCTATAGGGTGCTGTGCGCTGCTGTTTGACGGTGTTGCGCGTGCTGCTGCTGCGGCAGCCGCTGCTCCGAGGTCAGGGGCGAAGGGTCCGGCGGGGGAGGCCGGAGAAGGGTCAGGCGAAGTCGGAGGCTGTCACGGAGCTGGGGTTTTTATTAGCTGCGTGCGAAAGTTGCAGTGGGAAGTTGTTTACGTGAATAAAAAAATGGGGGCGACGCTGTGGTGTTTGCTGGGGAAATAAAGCCTTAGGTCATCAAATAAATAGAGGTGAGGGGCTAGGTCACGTGGGTGCTTAGGTTTAGGCCAGAGGGTTAAAATTGTTATAACAAAAATAATAAATAAAATCCCCACTCTCTCACAACCTGCTATGTGTGAGTGCGGCCAATGCATGGGTAGAAAGTGGGTGCTCAAGTCTAGGATTTAGTCTTTTTTTATTAAGGAGATGTTAAAAACGTTCCAGTTTTAAACATTATAATTTGAATAATAATGAGTAAGGGTTAATAAAGTACGTGTATTATTGCAATTCCAACCAAACATCCGAAAAATATAAACAAGATACCGGGGCGATCGCGCCTCCGAGAGGGTCGTGTGTACGGGGTTCGGCCACGCGAAGGAACTACGGAAATACAATAATTAAACCAAATACGAAAATACGCACACGAATCAACATACGCACAAAATACGTACGTCCGAAAGTGGCTGTTACATCCGACCCACATTAAGAAAAGATTCTGCCCTCGGAATCTACATCAACTATATCTCAGGAAATAAGTGCGGAAAGTGCTCTCTCATATCATCCTCACGCTCCCAGGTGGACTCCCCAGGGGAACCATGACGCCACTGCACTTGAACCAAGTCGACGGTCTTATTCCTCAGCTGCTTCTGCCGTCGATCCAGAATCTCAACTGGCTGCTATTCATAGGTAAGATCCAGACGAATCGTGATCTCCGAGAAATCTACAGCATGGGACGGATCACTGACGTATCGACGTAACTGAGATACGTGAAATACGTCGTGAACACCCTCCAGTGACGACGACAATGCTAAACGATAAGCCACCGATCCAACTCTCTCCAAGACGTCAAACGGCCCAATGTACCTCGGACTCAGCTTGCCTCTCTTCCCAAATCGGATAACTCCACGGTTCGGAGAAATCTTCAGGAAGACGTGATCTCCTGGCTGAAACTCCAAGGGCCTCCGTTTAGCATCTGCCCAATGCTTGAAACGGTCTTGCGCAATCCTCAGCTTCTCCCGGATGTTCCTCACAACATCCACTGCTTCCACGATCATCTCTGGCCCTAACAGCTCCCGTCTCCAATGTCATCCCAGCTCAGTGGCGACCGACATTTCTTCCCATATAGCGTGGCGAAAGGTGCCATTCCAATACTCGCCCGGTAGCTGTCATTGTATGCGAACTCAACATGATGGAGATGATCCTCCCAAGATCCCTTGAAGTCCAACATACACGCCCTCAGCATGTCCTCCAAAATCTGAATCGTCCTCTCGGACTGGCCATCTGTCTGCAGATGGTACGCGGTACTGAAACTCAGACTCGTACCTAAGCTCTTCTGCAGACTCTGCCAAAACTGAGATGTGAATCTCGTGTCTCTGTCCGACACGATACTCACAGGGACTCTGTGAAGTCGCACGATCTCCTACACGATTCACGTTACATCACTATCTAAACTAGAGAAAGAAAATAAAAACGGAGGGTAAAAGAATTTACCTCCATATATCTCTTCGCTAGCGTCTCAGTGGACTGTCCTATTCGAAAGGGAATAAAGTGAGCAGATTTGGTCAATCGGTCCACGATCACCCAAATCGCGTCATTCTGCTTCGGACTCCGAGGTAGTCCAGTCAAGAAATCCATAGTGATGTGTGGCCACTTCCACTCCGAAATCGGAAGCGGCTGTAGCAACCCCGCTGTACGCTGATGCTCTGCCTTGACCTGCTGGCATACCAAACATTTGGCTACACTCCAAGCGACACTCCGCTTCATACCATGCCACCAATAGTTCAGACGAAGGTCTTTGTACATCTTGGTACCTACAGGATGTATAGAGTACGGTGAACTGTGTGCCTCGACCAATAACTCCTCTCTAATATCTCCAGCTGGCACACACAACCTGGCTCCAAATCTCAATGAATCATCTCCATGAATCAAGAAGTCAGTCCGTAGACCGGTTTCTACTTGCTCCCGAATCTTCACTAGCTTCGGATCTCCGACCTGACCTGCCTTGATCCGATCCACAATCGTCGACTGTATCTGCATACACATCAACGAAGAAGCCTCTCCAGGAAGAACAACCTCAATACCAGACTCACAAAAATCCTGTTGCAATCTCCACTGCGAAGTCAACATCATCACCGCTGGAAGTCTGCTCAGCGCATCCAGAACCACATTCACCTTGCCAGGGTGATACTGTAAATCAATCACATAATCGGTCATGAGCTCCAACCATCGACGCTGTCGCATGTTGAGCTCCCTCTGCGTAAAGATATACTTCAAGCTTTTGTGGTCGGTGAAGATCTTCAACTTATCACTCAACAAGAAGTGCCTCCAAATCTTAAGCGCAAATACGACTGCAGCCAACTCCAAATCGTGCATCAGGTAATTCTTCTCATGAGCCTTAAGCTGCCGAGAAGCATACGTGACTACATGCCCGTGCTGATGCAAAACACAACCGAGACCTTTGCCAGAAGCATCGCAAAAGATCTCGAAACCTCCACTCCGATCTGGCACAGCTAGAACAGGGGCAGTCGTCAACCTCTCCTTCAAAATAGTAAAAGCCTCCTTACAAGCATCAGACCAAACAAATGGTATATCCTTCCTCGTCAGTCTGGTCATCGGCTCTGCAATATGAGAGAAGTCCTTAATGAAGCGCCGATAATAACCTGCAAGCCCAAGAAAACTCCTGATCTCAGACGCTGACTGTGTAACCGGCCACTCTCTGATAGCCTTGATCTTCTCCGGATCCGCAGCTATACCATCTCCTGACACCACGTGCCCAAGAAAAGCCACTCTATCCAGCCAGAACTCGCACTTGGAATACTTCGCATATAACCGATGCTTCCTCAAAATCTCCAAAACAGTCCTCAAGTGCTCAGCGTGCTCTTCCTCAGACTTCGAATAGATTAAGATGTCGTCAATAAAGATAATGACAAACTTATCCAAGAAATCATAAAATATCAGATTCATCAGATTCATGAAAACTGCGGGTGCGTTGGTCACACCGAAAGGCATAACCACGAACTCGTAGTGTCCATACTTCGTTCTGAATGCTGTCTTCGGCATGTCTTCCTTCTTCACCTTCAGCTGGTGATACCCGCTCCTGAGATCCAATTTAGAAAATACCCTCGATCCTCCCAGCTGATCGAAAATGTCGTCAATCCGCGTCAATGGATACTTGTTCTTGATGGTGACAGCATTCAACTCTCTGTAGTCCACGCACATCCGACGCGAACCGTCCTTCTTTTTCACCAATAGAACAGGTGCTCCCCATGGAGACACACTCGGATTGATGTAACCCTTCTACAGAAGTTCATCCAATTGTTTACGTAACTCCTCCAGCTCTGCCGGAGCCATACGATAAGGTGCTTTCGATATAGGCTGTGCTCCCGGAATAAGATCAATCAAAAACTCAAGAGCTCGATCGGGCGGCAGTCCTGAAATCTCCTCGGGGAAGACATCATCGAAATCTCTCACCACAACTGGTCTAGTCACCTCCATCTGCATAGCTACAAGCTCTACCATTGGCTTGGCCCGAAATCTGACAGGCCCAAGCGAACTGCTCTCGCTGCTAAACTCGAAAACCGGATATCCAGGAATCTCGAAAACCACCTTCTTCCGTCGACAATCGATCGTGGCGAAGAAGTAGCTAAGCCAATCCATCCCAAGAACTGCATCATAGTTGGTAATGTCATGGACGATAAAATCGGCGTAGAGCTCGAGTCCACAGACTACCACGAAACAAGATTGACATCCAAGGGACACCGATATCACCCCATTCCATGTAACGATATCCCAACTCTTGGAAAGAGGGGAAGTCGTCAGAGAGTGCTTGTCCACGAAACTCCGGGATAAGATGCACATGGATGCACCGGAGTCGAAAAGAACTCGGGCGGGATAAGCGCAAACCAAAATAACACCTAACAAGCAGACTAGCAATCAAAACCTATTCTTGCAAACGATTTCTAATCTAACATGCAAGGTCAATTAAATAAAAGTAAAGACTCGTCTGAGGGTTACCTGCAACCATGCTATCCTCAGCCTCGACCTCTACCTCGGTCATCGTGAAAGCCTGCCTCCTAGGCTGAACAACCTGCTGGTATGCCTGCTTCTGTGGAATGAGAGGCGCTCCATGTCCAGTGGCTATCGGTGCTTTCTGTGGCTGTCTAGCAAGAGGGCAATCCTTCACTACATGCTTAGGGTCACCACAAAGTAGGCACTGACCCAGAAATCTCCTGCACTGGTCCTTCACATGGCCGGTCCTGCCGCAAAAATGGCACGTCCTTTGAACAGGCCCTCCTTGCTTCTTGAACTGCACGGACTGATTAGGCTTCAGCACTGGCCTAACCACAGCTTTGGCCTGCTCCATAGGCCTCTTCCCTGCTCCTGAAAAATGTCCTCTCCTCTGGTTGGCAATCAGCTCTTGTCTCTTGGCAGCCACCAGTAACTTCCGTTAAGAATCTAAGTTCGAAGTGGACATCAGACTCTGCAGCTCCAAAGTAAGTCCCTGCAAGAACTGCTGCGCTCGATCCTCAGGGGTCTGAACCAAATTGGGCGCAAAGCGACAAAATCTGGTGAACTCCTGATGGTACTGATCCACCGTTATGTTTCCCTGCTTCAGATTGACGAACTGCTGCATTAGCTCCCTCCTCGCAGCCTTAGGGAAATATTCCTCATCAAATCTTGCCTTGAAGGTGGCCCAAGGAATAGGCCTCACTAATGTCTTCTCCTCAGACTCCCACCAGCTACGAGCATTATCCTTCAGTTGCTTCTTCACCAGGTTAACCCATCCAGCCGGGTTAACCTTCGAGAGAAGCATATTGTCTTCCGTATTCTTCATCCACTCCTCTGCAGCTAGCGGTCCTTCAGACCCATCGAAATAAGTCGGGCCCATCTCCCGAAACTGCTTCGCTCCAGGCTCGAAGCGAGGGGCATTCTGAAGCATCCCCTGCTGAACCTACATCATCTGATGCATCATCCTCATCATCTCAGCTGTAGTGGGCTCTCTATCAGCATCTGCAGCACGTCCTGCTCCACCACCAGCTCCAGGTCCACTACTAGCTCCTCGAGTAACGCGTCTACCGGCCATCTAAAACAAGAAAATGTTCAGATTAGACTTTATTATGACTCGAATGTTATAAATAATTAATTGGATGTCATGTATCAGTATTGTTGTTCCGATAATTTACGAATGCAAAGGGACCTGCATGGGCCACCAACAAAAACCTGTCATGCCCCGCTTCCTATTTTATATATTCACGCACGTCTTCTTTTTTGTTTTTCTGCTATTTTCCGCCGTCTTGTATTCGTTTTCTCGTGTTTTCTTGTTTTCATTCACTTTTCCGTGTTTTTGTATGTTTGCAGGAGTTTGCCGGCATATGGGACATAAAATGACGATATCATGAGTCCCCAGAGCAACGGGAGGAGTCACGCGTGATCCAGGGGGTCAAATGACGAAGATCACCATCTTTCAGCCCCCACCCGATCGGTTGGATAGGCCAACCGATCGGGTGATGCACGCATGCATGACCCGGTCAGCCGCTGAAGCAACGAATGTATCAACCGACTGGGTCACCGACCGGTTCAACCCGTCTGTTCTCTCTGGAAATTGGAGCTGAAGCTCAACCGATCAGGTGATCTTCACCCGATCGGTTCACCTGTAGTCGTTTCCCCGAAGAAGATGACCCGGAGAGCTTACCCGACGGCCGGCTGACCGTGCCAAAACTTCCGAAGTCTCTGTCTTTTTGGGCAAAAATTCCAACCGATCGGGTGATCTTTCAACCGATCGGTTCACCCGACGACGCTCAAGATCCAAACGACGAGCAGCCTCCTCCAACCGACCGTGTCATCTGGCCGGGTGAAATTTTGAAGATTGCTGCCGAAGTTCACAGCAGGTCACCCGATCCGGTGATTCTTCACCCGATCGGGTGATGTCATTTTCTATATATAGAAGCCTAGGTTTCCAAAAAATGGGGAGTTGTTATTTTTTCTGTTTTTATCTCTCTTGACGGCTGTAATTTTCTAGATATTTGTAAGTTGTCTGATCTTTACAAAACTTTAATATAGTGTTATTTGCATTGCTCTTACTACTTTTCAATCGCCTGATCATGCTTTTAACGGTCGATTTTCATTTAGATGGCTTTTTAGTAAATATGTGTGAGTAGTTCCCAAATCTGGGATTTTGGTGGAAACCCCTTCGTGGGTTCTCCCCGATGCGTCCATAGGACTAGGAAATCGATAGGGATTAGGAATCTATCGGTTACGGGGTGTTTCATTGTCATCGGCGGGAAAAAGACCGCCTTTGACCGTTGAGCCATGGGGGAATAAACTTGGCGGTTGACTCCCTAGCCATAGCTCACGTCCTTAGTGTAGACGTCGAATCCTAGCCTGCGGGAGCGGCAGGATGAGATGTCGGGAGTTATCGTTGTGAGCTTAGTGCTCCCGGTTTCGGTCAGTGTTAATGGACATGGGAATGCCCACTGACCGAACCCAGGTAGTCCGGTGTATCATCCTGGGCACCGACCGGAATATCGGGCCCATGGGACGCCGGTATCACTCTTAGAGGCAACGTCTCACCATTAGACCCTAATTCCGATCGTTATCCTACCTGTAGGCTGCATTGGCGAGAATCGCACGATAGGGTGGAAACCGAAGTCCTGGGTTTCCCTTTATATTGTTTATTCCCCGCATTCTATTTTCTGTGACAAACCATCATCCGATTCGGGCTAGCTCACCCATGGGGTGAATCCGGTCCTTTCTGACACAAGCACAACCACGCCTCCCTGAGTTCGACCCCCAAGCCACACTACAACACCGTGCGCTTGCGGTTATAAATATTTAAATCTAATGCCCCCAATCATATATTGCACACATGCCACACTTGCATGCCCACACAAACGCGGGGGACGTCAAGCTTTATGGCACCGTTGCCGGGGAGGCAACGTGCTTGTTATTTTAGGATTTAATGAACCCTTGAGTCTAGTTCTCATCTCTATCTCGCGATAATTTTCGCATTCTTCTTTTTCGTTTTTATTTTCTAATTTTTGTTATATATTTTATCTTTATCCTTCCCACTTTTCGCTTCACGGGTGTTTGTTGCTTTTAATGCACAGGAACACAAGAAGTCTTGACGACTTGATTCCTGTTGATCCTAAGATAAACGCCACCCTAAGGCGTCTTGCCGCAGAGAAGAGAAGAAGAGAAGAGCCTGAAACCATGGGGGAGAACACCCCACCTCACAAGTCCCTGCTGGAGTACTCGATGCCGTCCATCGAGTCCACCTCCGCCATCCGCCCTCCTGCTATTACAGCGAAAAGCTTCGAGCTTAAGCCATCTTTGGTGACGTGGATCCAGCAGGATCAATTCTCAGGGGCACCCATGGAGAGCCCCATCGAACATTTGGACTCCTTCTTGGAGAAATATGACACCTTCCGGATAAATGGTGTCACTATTGAGGCGATCCGTCTGAAGCTATTCCCCTTCTCTCTGCGGGATAAGGCCAAGCTGTGGCTTAGGGGGAAGGACCCGAATACGTTCAACACTTGGGCGAAGCTTTCAAACGCTTTTCTGACGAAGTTCTTTCCTCCGGGGAAGACCATGAAGCTGAGGAGTGAGATCTCCTCCTTCTCCCAGGCCAGCCACGAGTCCTTGCATGAAGCTTGGACGAGATATAAGGAAATGCGGCGAAGATGCCCTCATCATGAGCTTCCGAAATGGCAGATAATCAATTTGTTCTACAATGGATTGAGGGATGACTTGAAATCTTCCATGGACGCCGCGGCTGGAGGGTCCTTCATGTCCAGGAGTGAAGAAGATGCCGGACAAATTCTAGAAAATATGGCATCAAACAATAAGCGGTGGTGTGACGAGAGAGCCACACCTAGATCTGGGGGCATCCACAGGGTCGAGGACGTCAACAAATTATCCAGCAAGTTTGACTTGCTATCGACTCAGATCTCCGCACTGATGGTAGGAGCCGGTGGTGCCGGTATGCAACATATTGCGGTGGTGGAAACAGAAGTCATGGGGGACTTCGAGGGTGGTGACATCTCACCACCGTTGGACCAAGCGAGTGCACTATTCTACAATCCTACAGGAAATGCGACGTACCCACCACGGACTAGCTCCAACCCGGCCTACTCTCTAAACAACCGGAATCATCCCAACCTTAGATACCGGGCACCGTATCAGCCGCTGCCGCCTCAGTAGCAGCAACAACAGATATATCAGCAGCCGGCTAGGCCTCAGCAACAGTAGTTTCAGCAGCAGCAGTTTCAGCAGCAGCAGCCCCCACAACAGTATCAACAATATGCTCCTAGGAATCAGCAGCCCTTTCAGCAGCATCAATTTGCAGCAGAGGGCCATCTCTCCGGTTGAGTCCCTCTTGACTCAATACATAACCAACCAGGAGAAGATAAATCTGAAGCTGGAAATGGGGCAAAGGGCTCTCACGGACCAAGTGACCCAGCTGGGGTTACAAGTGGCGAACCTTTCAAGGTCACAAAATCTATTGACGCCACAACCCGAAGTGAACCCGAGGGGAGCAAACCAGACGTTGGTACTCACGCACAAGCATGCGAATGTATCTGCTATCGTGTTGAGGAGCGGAACACAAATCCCCACAAGAGTGCCCCCAAAGGAACCGGAAGCACCGTTGGTCGTAGAGCGACCAAGTGAAATAGCCAAAGACAATGGTGCTTCGTCGCCAAAGCCAACGACTCCGGAGGGAGTCCCTGAAGAGGAGAAGGAGAAAAACGAGGAAGGGAGCCTCAAGGTGTTCAAGCCCGTTGTGCCTTTTCCACAACGGCTAGCCATGTTATGGTTTTGGCAGACCCCTAGAGCTCGTATCTGTGTCCGTCCTAAGTCGAACGGACCACAGGGGCATAAAAGTGCAGCGGAAATCGAAAATCAAAATTTTCTAGACTAGCTAAACTATTTAGCTAGGCTCTAAGGGAGCCAAAACCTAGCCCGATCTATGCCAACTTGGGGTGGATCTGACCACCCCAAGAGGGATCTACTCTAAAGCGACTAATTTAAATCTACACTAAAATTACTTAACCACATACCCGGAATCTTGGCCCTGGAGCAGGCTAGATGTACCGCATCATCTTCTGAAGCTCCTCGTAGACGAGCCACCTCGACTTGATCCGCCTGAGCCGCCTCGCACCCCTTCGAACCGATCCGCCCGAGCCGACTTTCGCCTCCGAGCCGATCGCACGCGGTAGAAAGTTTCACTTGAGAAGAATCCGCGTCTTAGACGTCCGGATCAAAATCCAAACCCCCTTCGTAGTCTTGCTAGGACTACTCCGGAGAATAGGAAGAGAGAGAGAGAATAATTTAGTCGCCGATTGATCTTGCTCTAAAAGTCTGGAGCTACTCGATCGATGACTTGGTGTGTTTTTCAACGAAGAGAGTGCACCCCTATTTATATAGGGAGTCGGCACTCACTCTTTCGTTGCGAGCAATGTGGGACATTCGCAAATGGGAGAAAAAATCAATTAAGCCAATTTGGCTTAATTTCTAGTTTAAGTGAGCTTTTCATAAAAGCAAACTTTAACTAATTAATTCTCTTTGCTCATTAAACTTTAGACACCAAACAAGCTATCAATCCGTAGGGCTTTGAATGGTGAACTCGTAGGAACCGACGGCGACGAATTTTGACTTCGTTTGACCCCTCAAACAATTGCCCAAAGTTGGGCAAATAATCGATTTTCGTAGCCGTCATTTGGGGTTTCAAAAAAACCTAAATGACTTAAGTTACGGGCGCGCCCGCCCAAGGAGACAGGGGCGGGACGCACGCCCGCTGGGCAGCGGGCGTGTGCCCGCTGCAAGCAACCGGCGCTGGCCCGCTGCAAGCAGCGGGCCGCACCGGCTGCAGCCAGCGGGCCGTGCTCGTTTGCCTTTGTCTATGAGCTTATTAGCCCAGTGGGTCTGACCCACTTCGCCTTGGACTGTTTTCGTGTTTCCGGGCTCGTTAGAGCTTCGATTTGGACGCGGTTTAAACCTGTGTTTAGACCGGGACGATCCCGTCATCCAGGTAACCCTTTCCAATATATTAGTTCCTACTAAATTTGTCGTAACCAATTTATGACACGTTTAATCATAGTTTGCAATGTTTGTCCCTATTGCTATTGCGACTAACTTTCACAACAAGCTTTATGAATATCATCAAATGATATCTCTCTCTATTCTATCTTTCTATTACTAAGACATGAACACTACTCGGTGTGAGACCATACAGCCTGACCTTACTACAGGTTGGGGCTCGGAACCCCTAGACGACGGTTACTACGAGCAGTATCTGTCGTCCCTGTTTCAGAATCATCATAACGTGATCGACCCTTTGACAAAAGCATCATTGGGTTTACATTGGCTGTGTTAGTGATGAACTCCGTTAGCTATAGTCCCTTCGTCAAGACTGTGTTCCTGTTGGCCTAGGGTATGGTTTACTGTCAACCCTATTAGACAACATTGGTCAGTATACGGCGGTCTTTGTTGTATACACGTTGTACTTCTTACAACGTACCCCGGCCGAGGATTAACACAAAGATCGTACTGAGCCTCTAACACTAACTTCCCTTTAACGGAAGTGATGAATCCCATCTTAGTCATCTACTCACCTCGAGAGCTTCAGGTGCAACTCAACCTAAGATCTTTCAGCAGGCCTAGCCTCGAAGCTAGATCATAGGTCTAAGCTACACCGTTCACTCACAGGTTTGTACAAATGACTTCAGGTCTTAAGGACCAGCTAACCTATCATCACCCTAGAGTTATTAAAGACAGTTCAGTTAAAGTCAACCATTTAATAACTCTAATTTGGTCGTTCAGTGAACTCATTCTCCAATGAGCACCTGTGTCTCGTCTCCGACTTCACCAAGTCGAATGACTATGAGATCATCATTACCCTAAGGTAAGACTAAGACACAGTGGTCTATCCGATGTGTCGATATCCAGTTCTCGACACATCTATGACCACGAACCGTTTAAGACTTACGTTTATATTCGGTCGCTTACTTACTCATAATCGAGATCTCATCTAGATACGTAAGGACCTAACTATAAGTCTATGGATATTATCTAAGTATATTAATACGAACGATTTTATACTTAGGATAATATGTACCATATACAGTATGAACAAGACGTATACATAGGATAAATTGCCTTATGGGCATATATTCTCCTACATCTCCCACTTGCACTTAGGCTATTTATCTCGGTATCTCATACCGCTATAGCATATCAGTCACATTGACATTTATATGACAAACCTAAGAGTGGTTTTACTAACGAGTATCTACAACGAATTTTAATGGATTGATTAATACATCTCTTGATCACACAGGGTTGATCCTTTGGAAAAATGATCTGGATCAATTTTTCCTATCTTTGTATAGCTAACAATTAGCTTATACAATCTATATGTAGGGTCTAACATTATAATCTATAAGTCAGTCTCAGCTCATTCCACTTTTCTTGTGTCAATATGTCAAGTACATACATGACACCCTAAGTCTCTATATATACGATTAAATCAAAACAATTTTGATTCAATGTTTTATAGATGATTTATTTGAGGTGGAAATCCTTTTTACTTAGTCCGAAAGACCGGAACTAAGTATACGAGCTAGCTCCCACTGACTTTAAGAATTACCTGGTTAAATACTTCGATATTATATCTAAATCAAATTTAGATTATACGAAGATATAACCATTTGATAAGTGCTTTAGATGGAATGTACTAGTGTCAGGTTCGGTTTGACGAGTGAGTCAAGTCAAGATCGGTTTAAGGAGTCTTGACATTGACTCGCTCAATCAAAATGTCCTACAATGTACTTTTCCCTTAACCACATTTAATATTAACTCTTTAATAACTAAATGCAGTTTATCAAGAATTAATCTTAATATGCATATAATTGTGATCGCACACAATTTATACGCTCCTGGAACCTATACTCAACTACCAATTAACTAAACATTAAGTTATCTCAAAAATCAACATTTTCTGAAGCTTCGCATCATCATTCGAGAATTTTTCGCAACCATCTCAGAAAGCCACAATCACAGAAAATTTAAGCCAATCAAATTTCAACTCAACAGAAAACGCAATTTCCGAGACATTCAATAAAACAACGGATTCATTAAGATGAACCGTAATTTGTTTATCCAATAAACTTTGAGTGTAGAACAATCAATCATTGTTTTCAACCTTTAAGAAATGATACATGTTATTTAACTAAAATTAGTATCATCTCCTTCTTGATCATGTCTCTTGAAGTCGTTGAACGGCCCTAGCAGCAACGATTGCTCAGATTGCCGACCGTCCTCCGCACTTCTCCCAATCTCCGCTTCATATCAGCCACCTGTATACATTACACAGATGTCTTTAGTATCTCATACTATATGATTGGAAATAATTACGTTTTATTGAATTGAATTTGTACCTGAGGTGGAGGCATCAGTATGCCCCTTCTTTTTCTCTGCAAGATAGATCTTACAGTTCCTCTTCCAGTGGCCAATCTTGTGGCAATGGAAGCACTCAGATTTCGACGGGGCCCTTTTAGTCTTTTTCTTCCCTTTCTTTGCCTTCGCAGGTTGCGGGACCTGCCTCTTCTTACCCTTGCATTTCTGCTGGTCGGAAGAAGCAGAGCCAACAACCAATGCAGTCGGCTTCTTCTCAATCTCCTCAAATTGCCTTAGCATATTGAGGAGACCAGGAATATCCGTTTCAAGACTGTTCATTATAAAACCAGTGATGAAAGGCTTAAAATCAGGAGTTAAAGACTTCAGGATAATGTCCACGGACATCTCATTATACAGGACAAATCCTAACTGGGCAGCGTCCTCTACGTACCCGATCATCTTGATAACATGATCCTGTATGGGCACTGCCTCCATCTTTGTGCCCCAGAGGTTGCTGGTGGCTTCGAACTTGGCAGCTCGAGATCGCTTGCCGTATAACTCTTGTGCATTGAGAAGCATACTTTGAACATCCATATGTTCATGCTTCCTCTGCAGCTCGTTACTCATCGAAGCCAGAGTAAGGCACCTGGCCTTCTCTGCATCCCTCTGGTATAATTTGTAGGGTTCCTTTTCCTCGAAGGTCGAATCTTCATCGGGCTTATCCAGAGCGTCCTCGAACAGTACGTATCCTATCCCGGCTAGGGAAATGACCAACTTAATGTTCCTAAGCCAGTCTTTGTAGTTCGTTCCATCGAGCACGTTCTTCTCAACCATATATCTAAGACCCGAATCCATTCTGCATTTTATAGATACTTTAGTCAGTATATGTTCGTAGTATAGTTTTAATGGTTTTAATAAAACTATATTCTCCCACTAAATTTATTAAAGCCATAAGAATAACATTTGTGAGAGAGGGATCCGATTACCCTGAGTCTGACAACCTTGAGTGTGTCTCAACAAATTGTCCGACTCTGCAGTCGGTAGACGAACTCGTCGTCAATCATATTAAATATGATTCCCTATCGATTTTATCCCTAGTCATTTGTGATCATGAGTGTGCTCAACCGGATCACAATGGCTAGCCTAGTCGAACCCTTGTTTTCGTGTCTAGCCTGACTTGCCCCGCCGCTCGGTGTATGCACGACACGTTGGTTTGGGTCAGGACTTAGACTACATTCTTGGTTAGACTTACGCCGATGCTCGAAGGATGAGACAACGGTTTCAGTCAGGTCAAGATGTTAATCAAGAAATCGATTTCTATAAGATTGACATATCACAGCTTGAGTGTAGCTCAACAACCGTAACATGTTTCTTACAGTTGCCAACTCCTAAAACAAGGAGGGCTACGATTTATCTTGAACAAGATTATTATCGTATTTGACTTAGGTATAGTCGATGGACTTACACAGTCATGAATCGACTCCTTGCGGTCCAGCGGACGCGGCCAGGGAATTGACTAAGCCAGGACAACTTGTTACCCAGTCTAGCTAGGTTGGTCCAGCAAACTTAGCCAAGCACATTGACTGACATCATGATCCATTGAAGGAGTTTTCATCAATTCTATGTTTGTCAAAACAACTAAATGGCTTTTAATTAAGAAAACTAGTTAATCCTTATCAACTAGTGGATCCTAAAATTCGAAATTTTATGGATTGGTTGAACAATTTTTATTAAGTCCTTATCAACTATAAGGTCTATTCGTTCAACATGATACCCCAATCTAATTAGGATTTTATAAAAAAAATTCAACATTTGTCTTTTATGAAAATCATCAATTAAACGATTTAATGAAATGATTTACATACAAAGGGACTACCCTAATCTGGTATTAGGTTTTGATGTTGTTTTGTTTTATCAAACATAACATGTCACTAGTTAATTAAAATTTCATCTCATAAAATTTTTAAACATTTAATGGCAAACCTAATAAGGTTCATGAATACATTATTCAATATGTCCATTAAAAATGAAACAACTAATTTATCCGCATAAATAAAAGTTTCAACTAGTGACATATAACGAGTATTTGCAAGTTTAAAATTATCCACATAATAAAAACACGCAAATCTAAAATTTAACAATTAAATTCGAAGATAAAATTTTAAAGCTTCAAAACATTTATCACATAAAACTAGGTATAAAATTATCAAATAATTCTAAAACCTAGACTTTAAAATTTTAATCAATCATTTCTAAAATTAAATTATCGCATAAATAATTTAGAAACATATATGTAAAATAAAAGAAACAATTTTAGATTTCATCTCATGAAAAAAAATTTCTTAAATTTACATATCCATTAAAACACTTTTAAAATCATTAGAAATAGATTTAAAAGCTTTCAAATAAAGGTTTTAAAATTTCTAATCTTTATGTAACTTAAGAAAAAATTAAATTTCAAACATAAAATATTTCTTAAAATTACATAAACATTTAAATGCTCGGAAAAATATTTATATCTCATTAAAAAACTTTTATAAAGCATTTGAACAATCGAGATTCATTTAAAATTATCGCATAAAATTAAATCGTAGCAAAAAAAATTTCCGTGTTGTAAAAACAATTTTTAAAACACACAAACAATTTTTAAACTAATTTTAACATAAAAAATAGTTCGTATGTTTAAAATAAGCAATTTTTAAAGATTTAAGTCGCTATAATAGATCTATAGCATAACCGTGGCTTTGATACCATTGTTGGGGTTTTGGCGGACCCCCAGAGCTCGGATCTGTGTCCGTCCTAAGTCGAACGGACCACAGGGGCATAAAAGTGCAGCGGAAATCGAAAATCAAAATTTTCTAGACTAGCTAAACTATTTAGCTAGGCTCTGAGGGAGCCAGAACCTAGCCCGATCTATGCCAACTTGGGGGGTGGATCTGACCACCCCAAGAGGGATCTACTCTAAAGCGACTAATTTAAATCTACACTAAAATTACTTAACCACATACCCGGAATCTTGGCCCTGGAGCAGGCTAGATGTACCGCACCGTCTTCTGAAGCTCCTCGTAGACGAGCCGCCTCGACTCGATCCGCCTGAGCCGCCTCGCACCCCTTCGAACCGATCCGCCCGAGCCGACTTTCGCCTCCGAGCCGATCGCACGCGGTAGAAAGTTTCACTTGAGAAGAATCCGCGTCTTAGACGTCCGGATCAAAATTCAAACCCCCTTCGTAGTCTTGCTAGGACTACTCCGGAGAATAGGAAGAGAGAGAGAGAATAATTTAGTTGCCGATTGATCTTGCTCTAAAAGTCTGGAGCTACTCGATCGATGACTTGGTGTGTTTTTCAACGAAGAGAGTGCACCCCTATTTATATAGGGAGTCGGCACTCACTCTTTCATTGCGAGCAATGTGGGACATTCGCAAATGGGAGAAAAAATCAATTAAGCCAATTTGGCTTAATTTCTAGTTTAAGTGAGCTTTTCATAAAAGCAAACTTTAACTAATTAATTCTCTTTGCTCATTAAACTTTAGACACCAAACAAGCTATCAATCCGAAGGGCTTCGAATGGTGAACGCGTAGGAACCGACGGCGACGAATTTCGACTTCGTTTGACCCCTCAAACAATTGCCCAAAGTTGGGCAAATAATCGATTTCGTAGCCGTCATTTGGGGTTTCAAAAAACCCTAAATGACTTAAGTTGCGGGCGCGCCCGCTAAGCTTAGCGGGCGCGCCCGCCCAAGGAGACAGGGGCGGGCCGCACGCACGCTGGGCAGCGGGCGTGCGCCCGCTGCAAGCAGCGGGTCGCGCCCGCTTGCTGCGGGCGCTGGCCCGCTGTGCAGCGGGCCACGCCCGCCGCTGTAGTCAGCGGGCCATGCCCGCTGCTGCAGCGGGCTGCGCCCGTTTGCCTTTGTCTATGGGCTTATTAGCCCAGTGGGTCTGACCCACTTCGCCTTGGACTGTTTTCGCGTCTCCGGGCTCGTTAGAGCTCCGATTTGGACGCGGTTTGAACCTGTGTTTAGACCGGGACGATCCCGTCATCCAGGTAACCCTTTCCAATATATTTGTTCCTACTACATTTGTCGTAACTAATTTACGACATGTTTAATCATAGTTTGCAATGTTTGTCCCTATTGCTATTGCGACTAACTTTCACAACAAGCTTTGTGAATATCATCAAATGATATCTCTCTCTATTCTATCTTCCTATTACTAAGACACGAACACTACTCGGTGTGAGACCCTACAACCTGACCTTACTACAGGTTGGAGCTCGGAACCCCTAGACGACCGTCACTACGAGCAGTAGCTGTCATCCCTGTTTCAGAATCATCATAACGTGATCGACCCTTTGACAAAAGCATCATTGGGTTTACATTGGCTATGTTAGTGATGAACTCCGTTAGCTATAGTCCCTTCGTCAAGACTGTGTTCCTGTTGGCCTAGGGTATGGTTTACTGTCAACCCTATTAGACAACATTGGTCAGTATACATTGGTCGTTGTTGTATACACGTTGTACTTCTTACAACGTACCCCAGCCGAGGATTAACACAAAGATCGTGCTGAGCCTCTAACACTAACTTCCCTTTAACGGAAGTGACGAATCCCATTTTAGTCATCTACTTACCTCGAGAGCTTCAGGTGCAACTCAACCTAAGATCTTTTAGCATGCCTAGCCTTGAAGCTAGATCATAGGTCTAAGCTACACCGTTCACTCACAGGTTTGTACAAATGACTTCAGGTCTTAAGGACCAGCTAACCTATCATCACCCTAGAGTTATTAAAGACAGTTCAGTTAAAGTCAACCATTTAATAACTCTAATTTGGTTGTTCAGTTAACTCATTCTCCAATGAGCACCTGTGTCTCGTCTCCGACTTCACCAAGTCAAATGACTATGAGATCATCATTACCCTAAGGTAAGACTAAGACACAGTGGTCTATCTGATGTGTCGATATCCAGTTCTTGACACATCTATGACCACGAACCGTTTAAGACTTATGTTTATATTCAGTCGCTTACTTACTCATAATCGAGATCTCATCTAGTTACGTAAGGACCTAACTATAAGTCTATGGATATTATCTAAGTATATTAATACGAACGATTTTATACTTAGGATAATATGTACCATATACAGTATGAACAAGACGCATACATAGGATAAATTGCCTTATGGGCATATATTCTCCTATAAGCCCAAGCCAAGATAGATGAAAAGTATGGCAAATTCTTTGCCATGGTCAAGGATCTAATCTTGAAAATCCCCTTCCTTGAAGCTATCGAGACGATTCCCTCCTACGCAAAATTTCTAAAGGATTTGGTGACAAGAGGGTCGAGAAAGGAGAAGATCATATTGACAACAGAATGCAGTGCTCTCATTCAGAGAGCAAATCCGCCTAAGCTTAAAGACCCGGGAGCTTCTCTATCCCTTGCGCGATCGGGGAAGTAAAGATCCATCGTGCGCTAGTCGATCTTGGAGCGAGCGTCAGTTTGATGCCCCTGTCGCTGTACAAGAGGATAGGGATGGGTGACTTTGAGCCCACCGGAATGACCCTACAGCTTGCAGACCGATCGGTCAAATATCCGGTGGGGGTTGTAGATGACCTCCCTGTCAACGTAAGTGGGGTGCATGTGCTAGTGGACTTCGTTGTCATGGACATGCCTGAAGATGCGCACACCCCCATCATCGTTGGACGGCCTTTCATGGCCACTGCCGGCGTATTAATCGATGTGAAGAATGGGAAACTTTCCCGTAACGTCGGCAACGAAAGAGTCGAGTTTGACTTGGGGTTGTCAATGAAGCACCCCGATCCCCCAGATGATCCAAGATGCAATGTGCTAGAGCTAGAAGAAGAGAGAGCTGTGGAGGAAAGCTCCTGGGAAATTCTTTCAAGAAATCCCCCCGATAGCTTGGGGGACTTAGAAGAACCAGTCGGCCTGAAGAAAGATGATGTCTCTGGGAAAGCGGATGCCGCACATACGGTCCCTCCCGGATTTCAAAAGGCTCCTCCGACGAGGAGGAAAGGGAAAGAGCCCATGGGGCTCACCGGTGACGAGATCCGAATCCTGAAGCGAGTGGCGGTAAACGCCAATTTAAGAGAGAAGCCTCCGGATTCCGTCAACGGAGGGAGAGTCATCGAGCAAGTTTTCTTGTCACCCCCGACGACACCGATGGGCGCTAATTCTGGATCTGAAGCGATGCCGATCTTAGGGCATCACCCCCATCCGCCTTAAATATCATCTACGGGCGTCGAGCAAACGACGTTAAACAAAAGCGCTTCATGGGAGGCAACCCATGCTCTAAACTTTTATCTTCGTTTTTAGGATTTTTATTAGCTTTATTTTTTCCATTTTAATAATTAAATTCAGCCGCAGGATCATCCATCGAGGAACTAAGGCCATTCGTAAATTTTTGCAGGAAACAAGGCCTCACCCGATCGGGTGGTTATTCAACCAATCGGATGAGACGTATCAAACAATGGTCGTATCTGCTCTCCATGTGAACCGGTCGGGTGAAGCATTGCATGACCAGGCGACAGACCGATTGGGAACGGCCGAAGTCTCGGGAATTTTGGGAATTGATCAACCGATCGGTTGATGCAAAGCATGGTCGTGTGAAGGACCGGGTGAGCTATACTAAACTTTCGGGAAAAAATTGTGAAGCAACCACCCTATCGGTTGAGTTCTCAACCGATCGAGTCGCCTGTAGCCTCTTTTCGGCAAATTTTTCGACATAAAAGTCAACCGATTGGGTGACATTTCACCCGATCGGTTTGACTTAAACCATATATAAACCCAGTGCCCCCACCCGTTCATCTCCCTCGCCCGATCTCATTTCTCTCTCGCCGTTTCAACTTCCCCTCCCTCGCCCGACCTCGTTTCTCCTTCAACCGGTCACACAACCCTCTCAATCGATCCATCAACTCACTTTCTCCATCTCCCCATCGATCTCTCTCCCTCTCTCTTCGATTTCACCCGCATCAAGCCCTAATTTTCACCCATCCCCCCCCCCATTTTCAAAATTTGCTGAAAGGAGTTGCCGCGGCTTCACACTTCATCCCGTTGCGTTGCGTTGGGACCTCTACGAGCAAGGATCTTCATCTCGCTTGGGTAACTTCGCTCCTTAGCTTAATTTCATATTTTGCCCAAGAATTTTGATTTGCTCGATCGCTTGTGTTAGTGTGCATTCATCGCATTTCGCATTCACTCTCACACACTCTCTCTCACATGGCCAAGGATAAGGATAAGGGTAAGGCTATCATGCGAGAGGAGGGGTCGTCTCGCAAGAGACGCAAAACTACACGTCCACCACACACACACCATCCCCCCGTACAGCCTGCACAACCCCAACCCCAACCCCAACCTGTCGTCCCAGTTGATGACCCACTGATTGGCCCGCATGGCTACCACTTTAGGTACCAGGAGCACAAAGACTTTTACCATAGGCTTGATGCTCGGGGGCATCTATCGACCAAGTTTGCCCACACCCAATCGCTTATCGATCTTGGTGTATTCACCGAGGTCGAGACCCTCTTCGCAAACTTAGGTTGGTTGGCTTTCCTAAACGCCTCGGCGGTGTCCTACCCCTCCCTCACACTCGAATTCTTATCCACACTTGTCCATGAGTCGGGGTCGATCGTCATCTTTAGGGTCCGTAATAGAACCATTCGCACCCATCTGGACACCATCAATGACATCTTTGATTTCCCCATCCTGGGGAACGATGCTATACGTTCTTACGGGTATCCCCCGAGTTTGACGTCGATCAGTTTTGGTTCCACCTCACCCTGCACCCTTGCTACCCGCGAGGTAAGGCCAAGGCCTCCTCCATCATTCACCCCGTCTTCCGTCTGGCCCACCGTATCATTTCTTGCACGTTTTTCCCCAGGGATGAGTCAGGTACCGTGACCATCCCTGATCTCTTCATTCTGTGGGTCATGACCTTCCCCTTTGTCCGCGGGGATGACTGGATTTCTTTTAGGGCCCCTACCATTCCCGTCCATGTCGGCGAATGGCTTATTCAAAAGCTTATTGAGATTAGCCGAGCCGGCAAGGGCAAGCTTTGTTGCGGGGGCCTTATAACGATCATAGCTTCTGCTCCCAGGTATAATATTGTCATCCCCCGAGATCTTCCCGCTGCCGCAGGACCCTCCCGTCTAGATCTCGACGTCTTGCGGCATATTCACATGATTAAGCCCCGCCCCGATGGGCGTTTTACCTTCCACTACGGCCACCCCTCAGCTCCCTACACCATTCTACCCAACCCCACTCGCATGACCATCCATCTTGTGGCAGACTGGACCTTCCTGCCTGATCCTGATTTTCTTGGGGGGTTGCGCCTTTCATTCATCCTGGGCGCACCTAGACCACCTTCCCCTGTCGCCCACTTAGGCGAGCAGGACATCCCTGTGCACCGTGATGACCCTGGGGCTGGTCCTAGTCATGTCATCCCAGCTTCTGTCCCGATCACCACTGTCACCACCTCTCCTGTCCGCACTACATCCTCCTCCTCCTTTCGTCGAGCCACTTCCGCTCGTCTCGCTCTCGAGACTGAGCTGGCTTCGCATCGTGCTGTCATTGCATCCTCCACCCCCTCAGACCCACCCCCTTCGATTTTCTCTCACCCACGCTTCCTCGCACTTGAGAGGAACGTGGCCGCCATCCTCCACCTTCTCACTCACGTCCACAGACCACCCCCTCACACACCACACACCACACCCCCACCTTCACCGCCTCGACGATTTTCACATCCCCCATCACATTCTTCACCTCCACCATCACCCCCTAGGTGACCATCCCCACCTATCACTACTTCCATCCCTACTACTTCATCTACTCCCACCGTTTACATTCCCTCCACTGTCGCCCCCACAGCTCCATTACCCTCCACTTCCGTCACTCCATACGTGCGTCGCAAGAAATTACAGGTGCGTTCTCAATCACTCCCCCCACCATCCTCACCTACACCCATTCCCCCTTCATCCTCACCTACCCCCGTACCTCCACCACCCTCCACCACATTGGTCGCCATTTCCCTCCCACTCACCGTCATCACCTCCACACCGCCCATCGTCCACACTTCCTCCACACCCACCGATCCATTACATCGACCACTTTCTCCACTTCTCCGCACACCAGTCACCTCACCCACCCACACCGCATCCCCCACTTCTTCCGCCGAGGAGGACGAGGATGTTTCCTCTCCTGCTTTTTTATTTCTTTTTGTTTTCTGACCTCCCCCTTGCATATCTCTGCATATTCATGATCACATCATTTCACTAGCTTTGTCACGTCTAGCTTGGGGGATGTCAAATTTTTATTTGTGCCGTCGTGTGATGTTTTCTTCGTGTGTTTGTTTTATATATTGTGTCGTGTGATTCTCTACTTTCATTTTTGTTTATATGTCGTGTGGTGTGATTTTTATTTTTATTCTTCTTTTCAGTTTCGTTTGTGTGTTTTTCTTGTTTTTCATGTCTTTTTGTGTCGGTGCGCATTCCCCCCCATTTTCATTGCCCTCCCTCCCGTATTCACTTTTATTGCATTGATGGCAATGCAAGCTTCAGCTTGGGGGAGTCGCACTTTGTGCGTCATTTGCGTCTTTTTCTTCGTTTTTGAATCGTTTTTCTCGGTGCTTTTCTTTTTCTTTTTTTTCTTTTCTTCCTTTTTATCTCTTTCTCCTAGAAATGAACCCTATGATGAATTGCCACAAAAATCACACACACACCTAGCACGGCTTCGTTAATCACATTCACTAACCCTAGGAAGCCGAGTCCTCTTGCATTTCATGCATCGTGGGTCCACTTAGCTTTTATGTGAGTCGTGTGTCGTGCCTAGCTGTTTGGTGTGCTTCTACTTTGTGATTTTGTGTTATATACCTGTCCAGGAATGACCCCTAGATTATCATGCTTTGATTTGAATATGCGGTATTTGCTTCTCCTATCTGCTTCTGTATGCATGAATATATATATATATATCGTATGCTTCATTTCGCATGTGTCGGGATTCCACAGTTTGGACCAGGATAACCCATTTTAGCCTATGCTCTTGTTAGCGAAATATCTCCCTTGCCCAAGTGTTTAGAATCCGACTTCTTTTTTGTTTTACTTGGTGCAAATCCCCTCGTCGTGTACCGTTCTCCCACTTGGGAGAGTACACATGTATATATCCCAAAATCCAAAAATCCAAAAAAGAGAGAAAAGAAAAACCAAAAAGAAAAGAAAAGAGAAAAGAGAAAAGAAAAAAAAATACATATGTATAGCCAAAAAAATCCAAAAATTACGTATATCCAAAACCCAAAAAAATTGTGTGTGAATATTTCCCTACCTATCGGGAATAAAGGGAATGCGCGAATTTGCACCGAGTGTTCTACTCCATAACATCTCAACCCCATCGCTTTCGAAAACACTTGGAATATGGAATTTCTAGCTATTACCTAGGCAATAGTGAGGCGATGCCCGAGTCCCTAGCTGTGGAGTCCCTGACACATGATGCGTTTCTATTCTCATACTCTTCTCATGCATGCTTGAGCTATATATTCACCGCTTATTTCGAATCGAATCGATATTTGGGTCATTACTTGGATTTGAGTATATGGAGCTTATTGCACGATGTAGATAGTGACACCGACTACTAGCACACGACCACACTCACTCGCGCTTCACGGCATGGACCCACGGCACTTGTCTGGACTCGTATTCCTCGGTTTAGTAATGTGATCTGGCGTTTGCTTGCTTGGTGTGTCGTTTTCGGTTTTGTTGGCCCTGACAGGCGATTTAGGATTTAGAGTTCTCTTCTTTCTCCCTTTCTCTCTATTTTCTCCCTCCGAGCTCCTACTCTTGCTCGTCTTCCTCGAGGACGAGGAAGGGTTCAGCTTGGGGGATTTTGACGTGCGTTTATATTTTATATATTCATGCATGTCTTCTTTTGTGTTTTTCCGCTATTTTCCGCCGTCTTGTATTCATTTTCTTGTTTTCTTTCACTTTTCCGTGTTTTTGTATGTTTGCAGGAGTTTGCCGGCGTAGGGGACATAAAACGACGATATCATGAGTCTCCGGAGCAATGGGAGGAGTCACGCGTGATCCAGGGGGTCAAACGACGAAGATCGCCATCTTTCAGCCCCCACCTGATTGGTTGGATAGGCCAACCGATCGGGTGATGCACGCGTGCACGACCCGGTCAGCCGCTGAAGCAACGAATGTATCAACCGACCGGGTCACCGACCGGTTCAACCCGTCTGTTCTCTCTGGAAATTGGAGCTGAAGCTCAACCGATCGGGTGATCTTCACCCGATCGGTTCACATGTAGCCGTTTTCCCGAAGAAGATGACCCGGAGAGCTCACCCGACGGCCGGTTAACCGTGCCAAAACTTCTAAAGTCTCTGTCTTTTTGGGCAACAATTCCAACCGATCGGGTGATCTTTCAACCGATTGGTTCACCCGACGACGCTCAAGATCCAAACGACGAGCAGCCTCCTCCAACCGACCGTGTCATCTGGCCGGGTGAAATTTTGAAGATTGCTGCCGAAGTTCGCAGCAGGTCACCCGATCGGGTGATTCTTCACCCGATCGGGTGATGTCTTTTTCTATATATAGAAGCCTAGGTTTCCAGAAAACGGGGAGTTGTTATTTTTGCTGTTTTTTTCTCTCTCTTGACGGCTGTAATTTTCTAGATATTTGTAAGTTGTCTGATCTTTACAAAACTTTAATATAGTGTTATTTGCATTACTCTTACTACTTTTCAATTGCCTGATCATGCTTTTAACGGTCGATTTTCATTTAGATTGCTTTTTAGTAAATATGTGTGAGTAGTTCCCAAATCTGGGATTTTGGTGGAAACCCCTTCGTGGGTTCTCCCCGATGCGTCCATAGGACTAGGAAATCGATATGGATTAGGAATTTATCGGTTACGCGGGTGTTTCATTGTCATCGGCGGGAAAAAGACCGCCTTTGACCGTTGGGCCAAGGGGGAATAAACTTGGCGGTTGACTCCCTAGTCATAGGTCACGCCCTTAGCGTAGACGTCGAATCCTAGCGCGCGGGAGCGGCAGGATGAGATGTCGGGAGTTATCATTGCGAGCTTAGTGCTCCCGGTGTCGGTCAGTGTTAATGGACATGGGAATGCCCACTGACCGAACCCGGGTAGTCCGCTGTATCATCTTGGGCACCGACCGGAATATCGGGCCCATGGGACGCCGGTATCACTCTTAGAGGCAACGTCTCACCATTAGACCCTAATTCCGATCGTTATTCTACCCGTAGGCTGCATTGGCGAGAATCGCACGATAGGGTGGAAACCGAAGTCCCGGGTTTCCATTTATATTGTTTATTCCCCGCATTCTATTTTCTGTGACAAACCATCATCCGATTCGGGCTAGCTCACCCATGGGGTGAATCCGGTCCTTTCTGACACAAGCACAACCACGCCTCCCTGAGTTCGACCCCCAAGCCACACTACAACACCGTGCACTTGCGGTTATAAATATTTAAACCTAACGCCCCCAATCATATATTGCACACATGCCACACTTGCATGCCCACACAAACGCGGGGGACGTCAATTTGCTAGTTCTTTGCATCGTGAGAAACAACAACAATAATAACATAGCAGATAAAGAAACATCCACCAGCTCAATAGCATCCAACAATTTATCCAACATCGTAGACAGTCACAAAAGTATAAGTCTGAACAATAGGCCTAAAACATGGCCGAAACAAAAGAAAGGAAAGTCCGGTGCTACGCATCGAAAACTAACTGCAACTACTAAAAGTAAGACAACTAAGAAGTCTCCAAGTGAGCCTAGGACTCGTCACCAGTGTCCTCGTACTCGGTCTCAGCAGGCACCTCGCCCTCAGTGTCCACGAACTGCCCGTCCTCAACGAGTAACTCTAGCTCAGAACCTGACATGTGACACCCAAAGAGAAGAGGGCACATGTCAACAAAAGTCTCCCAAAAGAAAGCGGAGAGCTTTTGTGCAAGGATATAAATAACAAAAGACGACTAACAGTTCTAAAATAATGCAATAAGTTGAAAAGACATTTAAGATTGTAACATTTAAAGATGACATGATGACATGCAATACAAGAACATTAATTCACGATCGCAATCACTATCCTATTACATTATGCACAGAGTTTACTCCTTACAGCTGAAGGAGCAGATCAGGCATCCTTCTACGCTGCGTGACAGCTTAACCCTACCCCTCCACGTGTATCGAGCCAAGATTTCCCAAGTACATGAGCTCGCTTTTGGATCACGAGCCAGGAAGTGTTTTTGGCATAGGGTTGTGCCCGCAAAAGCAGGTGCCTAGCCTCAATCATTACAATAAGTGTAGCGTGTGCTACTCAATCACGATGAAACATTTGATGCATGTAATGACATGACAATGAGCAGATAATTTGTGTAACGTTAATTGAAATTAAACATGGCATGGTAGTATGAATGCAAGAATGGGAAAAAGTGACGGATCTAGCTTCGTTGTCAAGCTAGATCAAAAGTGTCGTCTAGGCAGCTATCATTTCACTGCCTAGTCTCTTTTACACTACTGTACAAAATGGCCCAAGACGTGGCCTAAATAGAAAGATGGCAAGTATCACTTGCCTGATTTCGGAGTTCTTGGTGTCGACGAGTCCGTACAGAAAGTGCAAACGTTTTCTGCGTTATCGGAATTTCGATATCAGATTAAATCAAATTAACTAGTTCAGCTACTAACATCTAATTCCAATAGTTAACAAAAAGGGGGGTACTGATCGCATATTCTATACCGCACTATAGTTTATACCAGAGCAACAGTCTTATGTTCTGATTTATCACTCCGACATAATATTAGAATTAATATCGGGCTAAAACCATGTACTGTCATAGTGGTAAAAACATGTAGTTTCTATACTAAAATTATTCATCAACTAAGGTACCCATATATTAACACAGATCCCATGTACTCTAACTTTAGTGAATAAATAAAAGACATGCTGTAGGTTAACATCTAACCATATTGCAAATAAATGGAACATGGGTGTATAACCTAGTCCTAACAAAAACACTTTACTGCAACAACTAGTGATACACCAACATATAAGAATTTACAGATTACTGGAAATAGATGACTGGGAACCAGATTAAAAGATGCACAAACTTTAGTTGATTCTGTTGAGTAAAAAATATAGCAAAAGAAAGGTTCAAGTGGCAAATAACTAAGGCTCGACAAACATTGAATCCTACCGAACTTGTGGATTACAAAATATGACATAAATATAGCCTACTCCTTTACAAACAACGTGAAACCAATAGTTCTATGACATGAGAGGAGTTCAAATTCCCAGCAGTTCAGAGTTTCATAGACAGGAACAGACACAATAATATTGATTATTACTGGGTTAAAACATCTGCTAACCTTAAAGAAAACAACTGAAAGGTAAAACTTAAACTACAACTCCCTAACATATATATCCAATAGCATCTGCCCCTAATATATAATTCTAATAGCAATCCAATACCAACTCCCCCAGTTTTAAAACTAACCTAACAATTTACAATACGTAACCCAACAAAACAACTAACCGTTAAAGCTTCCTATCCAAGGTGCAGCGAGGAAGAGAGAGACGTCAGAGCATCACTGTCGCCGGATGGAAGCTGTTGGGCGCTGCGACACGTCGGAGGAGGTTGAGCGGGCGGCGGCAACGTCGGATATTGTCGTTGCGACGGCTGTAGGGTGCTGCGCGCTGCTGTTTGATGGCGTTGTGCGTGCTGCTGCTGCGGCAGCCGCTGCTCCGAGGTCAGGGGCGAAGGGTCCGGCGGGGGAGGCCGGAGAAGGGTCGGGCGAAGTCGGAGGCTGTCACGGCGCTGGGGTTTTTATTAGCTGCGTGCGAAAGTTGCAGCGATGGGAAGTTGTTTGCGTGAATAAAAAAAATGTGGGCGGCGCTGTGGTGTTTGCTGGGGAAATAAAGCCTTAGGTCATCAAATAAATAGAGGTGAGGGGCTAGGTCACGTGGGTGCTTAGGTTTAGGCCAGAGGGTTAAAATTGTTATAACAAAAATTATAAATAAAATCCCCACTCTCTCACAACCTGCTATGTGTAAGTGCGGCCAATGTGTGGGTAGAAAGTGGGTGCTCAAGTGTAGGATTTAGTCTTTTTTTATTAAGGAGATGTTAAAAACGTTCCAGTTTTAAACATTATAATTTGAATAATAATGAGTAAGGGTTAATAAAGTACGTGTATTATTGCAATTCCACCCAGACGTCCGAAAAATATAAACAAGATACCGGGGCAATCGCGCCTCCGAGAGGGTCGTGTGTACGGCGTTCGGCCGCACGAAGGAACTACGGAAATACAATAATTAAACCAAATACGAAAATACGCACACGAATCAACATACGCACAAAATACGTACGTCCGGAAGTGGCCGTTACATCTCTGACCATTCGGAATGAGAACAAGCCCGAACGGGAAGCTCGCCCCGACACTAGGAAGCTCGCCATGCTGAGCGGCAAGCTCGCTAACAGAGTCAAGAGAAGAGCTCATCAGCTGATCGAGCGAAAGGCTCGAAGAAGAAGTTCGCCTACTCTCTACACAAGAAGCATGGCTAGAGAAAGACTTGGGATGCCAAGTTCAGACGCCGAGCTTGGCTCACTCCGGGGGCGACCTACCAGGCACAAATATCTCTGACATGGTGACGTAGGGCCACCTACACCTCCAATTAATGCTAGAGGTTAATAATGAGAAGTGATTGTAACGCCCCAGTCACCCGGATACCCGGGAAGTACGAATCCAGCACAGGTAATCCTAGAGTAGTGAGTGTTACGAAGGAATAAAAGAAGGAAATGTGAAAACGAGAGAGAAGACTGTCTGCAAGTCCACTACGCACTGTGGGGATAGTACCTGTAATGTTCCCAAAGCACGACCAAATAACCAACAACATAAACACAGAAAGAAACACAGAGGGAAACTGTACAACAACTAAACCCAAGGAAAAGTCTGATTTTTTTTATACATCATCCATCTGTACATACATCCATCATTATCATCTCGTCACAACCCAGACAAAACCCCAAAAGTACAAACACCCTCTCCTCTCCCCTCGCTACCCAACTAACACTCAACTCAACCAGATCTAGGCCCAACTCAGCTTCTACCACCAACTCCAGCTAGCACCTAAAAAGTCAACGGTGGGGCACGTCAAAGCGTGACCCAGTAGGAATTCCATACCCCAACTAGTCCTTACATGAATGCGGTACAATGCATGTAACATGACATGTGACGTAAAGTATGGCATAAGAGGACTATGGTAGTAATATAAAGAACTACAACTACACAAGTGTGGAAAAGGTGCACGTGCAACATGCAAGGTGTATAACAATGGTATACGACATAAAAGAACTACACATAAAGAAAACACAAGTAAACAACATTCATCAACACTACAAAAGTAATGAGAGTTATCAAGTAGTGATTTGGACCCTAAGTAGCGGGTAGACCCTCTTGGGACTGGACCTCACCCTTAGTTGGGGTGGAATGCCATGACTCCCCCAGACATGCTTGGAACTCAACCAAGCATGCAATGCTGTTAACAAAGGAGCCATTATCCTCATCTGCCACTCCCCACCTCTTGGGCTACGTCAGGAGTGCACATAACACCTCTCCCCACTCCCCGCCTCCTGGGCTACGTCAGGAGTGGGGTCCACAAGGTAGTCCCTCCCTCATGTTCACCCACTACTTAGTTTCCCCCAACCCCATGTCACCCGCCTCTGGGGAGGACTAAACAATCTCACAATCACATAATTAAACATAAGTAAACATTCACATCTTCATTGCCATCCATTCTCATCTTCATTTCTTGCCATAGACATGCCACCTTTCCATCATAAGGACAACAACCATATCAACAATGTTCCAATTGAATACCATGAACAACATCAACAACAAGGGCAACTTCAACAATAAAGTTAACAAAGAACATGTTTAAGCATGTGTCATTCATAATGTGTAACAAAGAAATAATAAAACTTCATAACTAGGCCAAAACCCATGCTTGAGCATTTCTGGTTGCTGGAAAATCTCACAACAATCACATACAGAGGCAATTTTCTCCTTTTTGGATACTAAACATGACCATGAAATACAAATGAAAGTCGTATATATATGTGTTGTGGATTCACTGATAACATTTCAAGAGGAAATTCCCACTGTGTGATTTATGGTGAATTGTTTGGTGAGTCCTATCAAAACTGTTTTTCAAGCAGATTCTAAGAGCTGTAAAGATTGCTAGTTTAAGTCATGTTGCAGTTAGAATCTCGAAACTGTGTCCTATGAGAAAGTTGTAGAAAAAGTTGTTATCTTCTCAACGAGACTAAGAACACCAATTTTATGGAGTGTGCATTGACTGATCTATGTTTTACCAAACTGTGTCCAGACTGGGTAAAAATCAGACGTACTGCAAAGACAGAATTGTTACCCCTAATTCCAATCCGTATTAGTAAAAGTGCTCAACATGAAAGTTGGAGATAAAAGTCCAATCTGTTAGCCATAAAATTTTCAGACTCTTAGCGGTTATAGATTAAGAGATTTAACTAAACAATGAGCATGACATTCTATCCCAATTTCCAGCAACACCAAAGAAGCAACCACACATCATTAAACATGGATTAAATTAATTAATCAAGCATGGCATTCAAGGACACTAGGTGGAGATGGAATCCTACCTCATGATAGCTTCAAATCCTCCATGAAACATCTTCATCAAGTCTCCTCCTTCTCCTTCTTCCTTCTCTTTCTCTTAGCCTTAGGGTTCCCCTTTCTTTCTCTTCTTTCCTCTTCTTTCCTATCTTTTTCTTCCTCTCTCTTTTCTCTTTTCCTTTCTATCTTCTCTCTTTTTGCTCTAAAATTTCGGCCAAGCATAAAAAGAGAGGGAGAGAGAAATTTTTAGAAGAGTTTAGAAAAGAAAAGAATTTGGGAGAAGATAGTAGAAGATTCAAGAATTCAATATTTACAAGTTTGCCATTTCACCAAATAAAAAGAAAGAAAAGAAAAGAGAAGAGAAGAATGTAGAATGTAGGAGAAGAATGAAAGAATTGTTGAAGGAATTTAGAGAAGAAGTGGAAATAATCATAAAGTTAGGAGTAGCCATGGCACAAGCCATGGCTCTCAATATATTCATATGAATTAAGAGTCCAAGGGACTCCCCACTAACTTAGTGGGGAGTAATGGTGAGATGTTGAGGGGGGAGGCCAAAGGCCTCCCTCATCTCATAACACTCACAGTCATCTCTCCATTACCTTGGGTTAAGCATATGAATACTTCAGGATTCAGTATGCTAATGGGGTGGATACTTCTGGATCCAGAGCCACTGTGGTTGCCTCGTTAAAACCTTAGCTATGGAAAACCCAGTGGGAAAAACCAGCAGCTTAAAGGAAAAGAGTACAACTATCGAGAGACTCCCCCTGATCTGTACAAGCTTCAGGCTTGCAGACTGCATATGTATCTATACAATCACCTCCTATTTGTCTATACATTCATCAAGTTCTGAAGACAAAAACAGTCATCACTCATCTATACAAGTTTCACTCATCTAGCAGCTATAGTAAAATAGTGGCGTTCTAGAGTGGAATGCTCTTCGAAGTTTGGTAGATGACGCCACTAAAGTATTCATTGAATCAGTCTGCAGTGTGTCTGCGAGGTACTGCTGGACCTGGCTGAGCGTTTTCAATACTTGCTTCCTGGATGATGAGCTTCTCAGAAGATGTAGTCATTGGAGGATAATGTGTAGATATTTAAGAGGTGGCCGGCCTATTGTGTTTTAGTCATCGCGATGATCTTTAAACATGCATATGCGATATATATTCCTTGACCCTTGGAAGTTCGCAGAAGCAGCTTATCCTTGGTCTGGTGGTGCTCTCCAAGAAAACATTGTATCTGGTTAACTTTACAGCAGACGTTATATCAAAGACACGTGCATTTGGCCAGATAAAGAAGTGTAACAAGTACACTAGAGATAGGCTTTTCGGGACCTAGGATGTCATCCCCCTCTTCCAGCGACTGGAAGGTGTCATAAATAAGCATCTATTTTTAATAGGTTGCAAATGGACATCATTCTTCATAAACTACAGGTGTATGAAGGATATTAAAGGGTTCCACCACGAAGGTGTTAAATATATAAGCCGAGATAATACCTTGTTATACCTAGGTTTTTCATTTCCAAGGTATGCTTAAAGCTATCTGATATCTCAATGGTCTCTGCAGGAGATCCTATTAGCTTTAAGTCGACCACATATACGGCGAATATCACAAATCATGTCAACGATCTTTCGAAAAAGATACACAGGCAGAATATTGCTTAAGATCAACTAATGATCTTTGTAGCCTTTATGGAGAAGATGTTTCTACGTCTCTCTTTCATCTCTGGGGGTAGAGTAAACCCTTCTGGAAGTTTTATATAGATCTCTATATCTATATTGTCGTATATATATGCAGTCACAACGTCCATGAGCTGCATGTATTCGCTTTTTCAGAGAAGTGTAGGCTTAGTAGGAAAATGATCAAATTTCCTTCATTTCAATTTCTTTATGAAATCCGAATTATATTCCACAGGTTTTTACACATTTAGGTGTATGGACAACTGGTCCAAAGACTTTGCTTTTCAAGAGTGAGTCCAGCTCTACTCTTATTGCCTCGTCCCACTTTGGCCATTCTATGCGTTTATGCTATAGAAAAGTGGGTAGACGTCATCGTCGTATTCAGCGACGTGAACAGCAATAGCGAAAGCAAAACTGTTGTCGACGACTGTGCTATATCTGTCCAGTACCTCTCTAGTATGTACGTAATATAATGATGTTTCTCATGTTTTTTCCTCTGCAGTGGAAATTAGGAGGGGAGAGGTTGCTGGTCTGAGCTCAGCATCCTGTGGTTGGACCATTTTGATATATCCAGGAATCTTCCTCTTTTGATGAATTTTATATTTTGAACCTGGCAGGCGTCCTCTTTTCAATTGAGATACAGCCAATTCTGTTGCCGGTGGATTGCATCCATCTTTGGGAATGTCAATCCTAGCTGGCGTGTTGGCAACAGGGACGTGTGAACGAACAATCTTCTGGTTGTCCGCAAATTTATCCGTCAATTGATGTACTTTAGTCTGAATGTGAAGGATCTTCTGGATCTCAACTTCACACAGAAAAAGTATGCGGATCATAACGAGATGAGGACTTTTGTGTCCCATGATATGGTCTCGGAAGCTTCAGGCTTCTTTAGACTGCGTGCCTATTTCAATGAGATTTTGCTCATCAAATTCACATTTATCAAGACTTGGTAGTAAACCATAAGCAAGCAACATCAGCAATAAGATATGGCAACAAGCGGGCCGTATCGTGATAAGCGATGTGGAATGCAATGTGATGGTCCCTAAACATCAATAGGCAACTGTGATTTTACAATGGACGTGAAATTCATTGGAGTCTCTTTACCAGAGACTCTGCTAACCCGTTATGAGTTTGAACATGCTGCAAGATGTTCAATTTTAATGCCAGTTGCTTGGCAGAAGTCTTGAATGATATGTGTAGTAAATTCACCCACATTATAAGCTTTTGAGAAAGCTAGGTTGCGAGTGAATATAAAGGCACACATAAGACCATCTAGTAGATGCATATATTCGTACAGTAATGAAGTACCGAAAATGGGCCATTTGCGGGGTGAATAGGCCCGCAAAAGGTCACCATGTATTCTCTCAATGAAGCCAGGAGACTCTAAACCCACTTTCAGGAGGGAAGGTCTCTCTATTAGTTTTCCCTTATGGCAAAGGGGGACAAGGAAACTCAACCTTTTGAAGAATCTTCAAGTTCTCCAATGGATTCATTTGATGATGCGTCCATCATCGCTGATCCAGGATGACCAAGTCCATTTTGCCAGAGTTAAAAACTATGGCAAAGAAAGGCACTTCTGGTGCTCAGTCGAGTTGGCTTTCTATAGGATGAATATTTGTCATTATAGGGGCCCGACGGGGGTCCAATGAAATCGTAAGTAGATGGTCATCTGGCCATTCTCTTGATGAGTTACATATTGATATTCAATATATATTATCCACAATTTTCAAGTTATTTTCTTTAAAAGAAATATCCTGGAAAATTGGAGATTTCCTATATGTTTAAGAGGAGAATTTGCATCTTATAGTCTCGTAGTATGTGGGAGCAATATCAATGCTACACCAGTGCAACGAGGCACTGTCCACAATATTCCATACTTCATCTATAAGTAAAACGAAATTTTATTTAAGTCAACGAAAAAGACATTCAAAATAAAAGTTCGTACTTAATCAAATTAAAGATGAAGCAACATTGAATTTTAAATGCATAGATAAAAGATGAAGCTTAATCGAGCAGGTCGTCGTTCTCGAAGTCTTTTGCAGTGAACATCATTGGTGGCTGAACAGCCTGCCAAGTTTGTTTCAGGCAGAGACTTCTGGCTCGCCTGATATAGTTTTTGGATGTGGCGAGGAGTGTGGCAGATTCTGGACCAATGGCCAGTCATGCCGCATCTATGACATTTATCCTCCCAGTTCTTCTTAGGAAGTGACACTTGGTAAGTGTTCTTTTGCTTCCATATGAAGTTACTCTTTCCTGTATTGTTGTTGTTGGATGGGGGTGCTTCTCCTCGTCCATTCTTCATCACAGCTTTCCCTTTGTTATTATTAGCCTTCTTCTTGTTTTTCCACTTCTGGAGAGAAACGTGATGGGCTTCAGGGATAGGTGCAGTGCCAGCTGGACGTAAATTATGAGTGGCTAGCAGTAAATCTCGATTCTGCTCTGCCCTAAGTAGGCATGAGATCAGATCAGAGAATTTCGTGAAGTTGCGTTCACGATACTGCTGCATGAGGATTGCATCTTTCTCATGAAATGAGGTAAATGTCTTTTCCAACATGCGTTGTTCTGGCACTTCTTCATCGCATAACTTCAGGCGTGAGGTGATATTATGAAGTGCAGAATTATACTCAGCAACGGACTTATAGTCCTGAAGTCTGAGGTTTTCCCACTCATAACTGGCACGCGGTAATATTACATCAATTTGATGTTTATACCGTGCCTCCAGCGCTGTCCACAGCTCCATTGGGTACTCTACCATTAGGTATTCGGCCTTTAAGGTCCGATCTATATGTTTCATAATGTAGATTATGGCTTTCGCCTTATCCACATCGGAGACAGTGGTAGGAGTGCTACTGCTAGATGTAGCAGAAGCATCGGTCGCTGCTGGGGCCGAAGGAGGAGCCAAAATGGAGCCAAGGAGGGCCATCGAACGCAAGTGGAACTTCAAGTCCACTCGCCAACTCAGGTAATTTTTTCCTGTAGAATCGAGGACCTCGAAATCGACGCGTGCCAATTTTGCCATTTATCAACGTAATTTAAAATAAGCATGAATTAATTAAAATTGAAATTCACGCATTAAAAATAAAATAAGTAAAAAATGCGGGGATCAGCCAGATACCCAAAGAAATACAAAGTCCAAAGTCCGAATATACAGTCCATAAACAAAAGAAAAATACAATTTGGAAACCCAGGATGGGTCCCTATATTTTCCAATTTTCGTTTCCGTCTTCATTTGTCGGAACACCGATCTTTGGCATAAATACATATAAACCTCACTTACAAATTCTCTCAAAAAGAAAATAAAATTGCAAGGAATATAAAGGGTATCAAATTGGCCGATCCCAAAAATCACATTTTAGATTATGTAAACATCCACGCAGTTTATAAATGACACAGGCACAAAAGAAACAACCACGCATGTATATAACACAGGCATATATTAAATGGAAAAATAAGCTAGAAAATATAATAATCTCTCGGATCACGGGGAGACGTCATACACTGTTAGGTCAGTTTACTAATGGCAGAGCGGTCGCTGGATCCTTAAGATAATTATATTTTGAAAAATCCTAATAATCCATAAATATTAATGCATGAGTGATATTTAACATAATACGAGAAAATTGACTAACTGGGCTACAGGTCCAAACAAGAATTTAAAAATGAATTATTATTATGATTGGGGCTGCAGGCCCATTAGTAAAATAATAATCATTATAATAATTAATTTACTATTAATATTTGGGCTACAGGCCCATTTGCAAAAATTTAATTAACATATTAATTTTGCAATTGGATTAACTGGGCTTCTGGCCCAATTTAGAAGTCAAAATTAATTATTAATCTGAATAGGGCTGCTGGCCCATAAAACTTATTTTCATTGTTATAAACTGGACTTTGGCCCAATAAACAAGCCATCTAATTTATTAAATTTAATAGTTCCGGCCCAACAGTAGCCTTCTGCTGGAGTCTGTTCAGGCCCAACAAACAGTAGCTGTGAGTGTTTGAAAAGTTCAAATCAAGCAAGTTGATTTAACACTTAATTACCTAATATGTTATGAATAACTGACCCAGATAAAAGAGACTGGGAAAGCTGCAGATGAGTATTGGAATGGTATGCTGGTGAAAAAGGAAGGTCACCACATACACAAGTGGTCAATGATCCACATACATAATTCCACGTGTTTTAAGATGACAAAGTGTGGGCGGTTTATTAATTACATATAATGATTAAGAGCAAACTGTATTGTGACTCATGTACATTTGGATGATTTGAGAATGCACACAGAGGCGTCTGCGCAACCAAGGACCACGCTGGAGTCTGCGCCCATGAGTGCAAAAGAGAATGTTCGGTCGGAGGACAGAGAGCCCTCCCTTCGGGGGGAGGTGAAGGGTTGTTCTAGGTTTTTTTTTCCAGTTAAATTTGATATTAAACAGAATTTATTTGATTTAACAAGCTTATAGGAAAGCATGGTAAAATCATAGCAAACTCTATTTTGTAATTGTCTACGGGATCGAAAAAAAATTACCTCTAGATCAGAGATCTAGGGACGATCGTAATATAAAATCCTGTTGAGTATTGGACTCCCCGGATTTGGTTTTGGATGATGAGCAAACATAAATAAATCGTGAACTAACACTTTGTGAGCGCAGTTATGGAGATCGTCGCCAAATTTACGTGAACACCCAAAGCGACGTCTCAAGACTTCTCAAAGCACGTATTCATATGCCTAAAGCTTCGTTGACGCTTTTGGACCAACTTTGAAGTCATGAAGATTCGATCGAAGCTTTTGAAGACGGTTTGTCTAGATTTATATTTAGTCTTCTAGCTTTGACCTTTAGAATGTTAAGCCTTGAGTAGGTATTATCATTTAAACTTCATATCGCTCCTATCTTAGAGCTAGGATCTTAGTAGAAGTCCATTCAAACTTTCCCGAAGCATCGCGCTTCGATTCGGGACTTCTTGTGCATGTTAGTTGGTTCAAGAAGAAGAACCAACCGACTAGATGGTGATCTAGTCGGTCGGAAAAGCTTCTTGGACCAACTAGTTTGTCTCCCATATTCTAAGCTCTTTACTGTTCACAGTTAGTCGGTCTTAGTTGACTCACCGACCGACTAGTTTGTGAACTAGTCGGTCAGTGATGCTTCTTAGACCGACTAGTTGAGCTTTTCCTGTACATGCCTAGTTACTGTTTATCGTTAGTCGGTCTAAGAACCTTTGGCGACCGACTAGTTGATGATCTAGTAGGTCAACATTTGTTCTTGGACCGACTAAATCAAGTTGTATTCAGACTAATAGTTTTTGACTCTTAGTCGGTCTAAGTTAACTGACCGACCGACTAGTTAAGTAACTAGTCGGTCAGAAAGTCTTCTTGGACCGACTAGTTCTTTAGGTCTGAAATTTCATCTGTTCACTGTTCATCCTTTAGTCGGTTCATGTTGTTTCACCGACCGACTAGTTGATGAACTAGTCGGTCAGTGGTTATTCTTTGACCGACTAATTGCCCCAGATTTCCAACCGTTGGGATTTGACCTAGCTCGATTTTGTGGGACCCTATAAATACGAAGCTTGGTCATTTCTCTCAAGGTTAGAGCTGCTATTGAGAGCCTTATTCAGATTGAAAGAGTTAGAGATTGAAACTCATTTTCAAAGCTCTCTTCCTCACAAGAAATCATTCTCTCCCTCATTTGAGATCTAGAATCCATCTTGAGAGAACTTTTTTCTTGTTGAGCCATCCAAGCTATTGCTTGAATCAAGTCTCCTATTCATTCCTAGGCACCCATTGCTGCTCATATTGGTGGTGCTAGGTCTTGGTGACTTCTCCTTCCTCAAATCCCTCCTTGCCCTAATTTGGTAAGAATACTCAAGGTATAGGGTTGTGGTAAATTGTTGTTTATTTCATATAAACTCTTTTATTGCTATTGATTCTCTCGGTTGTGAGAGAAGGTTGTGATCCCGGGTTGTGGGATTCACTATTGCTATTGATTGTATGATTTGATCTTGTGAAGGTTTTTCACAAGGTATTCATAGTGGAAATCTTGGGTTAGGGTTTCTAACCTAAGTATCTGGAGGGGATCCGGGTGTACTGGGACGTAGGATCACCGGGAACAAGTCGGGGAGACTTGGGTGGATCCGAACCCATCATATCAATTGTTTGTATTGAATATTTGTTGTTGTCAATTTTAGCTTCCGCATTTGTTGGTAGTAGTTTGCACGATAATTAGGAATTATACCCCTTGTTATTTTTAAAGTACTATTCACCCCCCCTCTAGTACTTGTGCAGTAGCTTTCAGGGCATTACATTTGGTATCAGAGCCAGCTACTAAGCTATGTCTACCAACGACAACAAGACCGTGCGTCCACCTTCAGATTATAGCACCTTCAAGAACCGTGAAGGAGCTTCTTCGGTAATGGAAGGACATTCCTCAACGAGGCCTCCATTCTTCAACGGTACCAACTACGGGTACTGGAAATGCCGGATGGAAACTTTCCTCTGGAGTGCTTCACAATGGAGGACCACAATGAAGGAGTATGTCGAGCCCGCCGAAGCAGATTTCGAGAAATGGACAACCGCGGAGGTCGCCGCAGAGGTAAGCAATGCCAAGGCAATGAACTCCTTACAATGCGCATTGGAGCCCGAGGACTTCAATAAGATATGCACATGTAAGAGTGCATATCAAATTTGGAACTCCCTCCTCATCTTACATGAAGGGACGAGTAGGGTAAGAGACTCTAAACTCGTAGTAGTTAATAAAGATTACGAGATGTTTCATATGCTACAGGGTGAGAAGATGAAGGAGTATTATGCTCGCTTCGTCGACATCATAAATGAGTTAGAGGCTCTCGGCAAAACCTACACCCAAAAGGAGAAATGTTAGAAGCTTATCGAAGGACTTCCTTCTAGTTGGGAAAAGCGTTCCTTCGCCATCGAGGAAGGTAACGATATGAACAAGTATACCGTAGTTCAATTAATGGGTACTTTAATGTCTTACGAGGTACGCAAGGATAGCAAGGTGAAGTTACAAGAGAAGATGAAGTCTTACTTGAACCAAGACGTGCCTAAGAAAAAGGCGATTGCGTTCAAGGCGGCTCCATCCACCTCTACCGATGACGAGGACTCGGAAGACGAAATGGACATGGAATCCATTGCCCTCATGGCAAAGAAGTTCAATCGCTTCTTTCAAAAAGGTAACTTCAAATGCAAATCTAAATTTACTTCTACTAATGCCTCTCCTCCTTTGTGCTTTAAATGCAATAAGCCAGGACACATCAAAGCGGATTGTCCACAAAACAAGCAAAAGGAAAAGTGGAAGGCGCCGAAGTACGACAAATCGAAGAAGTATAAGAAAGGCTACAAGAAAGGATTTGTCGGTTTCACCGATTCCGAAGATGACTCTTCAAGCGGGGAGTCGGATGATGCGAAAGTGGAGCAAGCGCACGTATGTTTCATGGCTAACAAGGAAAATGTTCAAGAACCCGCCTCCGATGATAGCGAGGATGAAAGCAATGAGGTAAATATGGATGACCTTAGACTAGCTAATGAGCAAATATGGAATCGATATGCTAAATTAGTTGAACGATATACTAAGACTAAAGATGAGCTAGTTAGCATCCAAACCTCACCTAAAACTATCATCACCAACAACGACACCGTTGTTGAAGAGTTAAGAAATGAGATTGTTAATCTCAAATCTAAACTTGAACATGTTAGCATCGAGGATTCGGATGAACATAAGATAGCGGATTTGACTTCTCAAATCTCGACTTTGAGTATTGAGAATGAAAATCTCAAGTCTCGTGTTTATGCGCTCACATCGCAAGTGTCCACTTTGGGTGCTTCGATGCATTCTCTCACCGAGAAATATGAGTGCACTATAGGCCGAATTAATAAATTCAATAAGGGTAAGGACCATTTGGATAACATCCTAAATGAATTACTTCCGGCCAAACACAACATTGGCTTGGGGTATAAGATGGGGAGTTCATCCAAATCGGCAACTACCTTTGTTAGGCCTACTTCCGATGCCTCACCGAGTGGGAGCAAACACTCTATTGGTAGTTCATCTACCAATGGTGCTTCCACTTCGCACACACCCTCTTTTGGAAAGAAACCCACTTTGGGTGGACCTCCAAAGAAGGGTCATGCCTACATGTACACAAATAGCATGCCACGTAGGAACACACGTCCTACTCCACCGGCTCACTCATATGATGATTTCTATGCTACACATTCACGTGCACGTGCACAACATGTGAGACACCCTCACGCACGTGTTCCCTCACATGCATATGTTCACCCACATCGTCATATGAATAATTATCCATATGCACCATTTCATCATGTTCCTTTTACCTATCCACGACATGCATCACGTAGAAATCAACAAAGCATGCATGCTCCCAATAGGATTAAGGCTCTCAAAATATTCTCAATTTGGAGCCCAAAGGACACAAGTATGGATGAAAAACAAATCTACATGAATGATTATTTTTTGAGTGGATAATATTAATTATATTGGGAAGTCTAAGTCCAATTGGACTTGGCTTCCAAAGGTCTAACCTTTGAGGACCCAATGACCTTGGGTACCATGAAATGCTATAATCATCTTTAGGTACTCAAGAAAAACAAACGGAGCTACAAAGTTAAATTTGGCTCCAAGGATGGGTGGATACTCGATAGCGGGTGTTCAAAACACATGACAGGCGATGCTCAATTGCTTTCCGGAGTGGTGCCCATTGCTAATGGGAACCGGGTAATCTTTGGAGGCAACGAGAGCGGAACCATCGTCGGTGTTGGTAAAGTGGGTAACCCATCTAAACCTTTAATTAGTGATGTCTATCTTGTTAATGGTTTAAACCACAATCTTATTTCAATAAGCCAACTTTGTGACAAAGGTTACAAAGTTAGCTTTACGAAAGGATTGTGTCACATTTTTAATAATGTTAATAATGATTTATTATTTTCGGGCACACGCCATAAAGATATTTATATTTTGGATCTTCCTAAGTCATATGAACAATGTCTCGTTGCCAACACAAGTGAACAACACTTATGGCATCGACGCTTTGGTCATGTGAACTTTGGAACACTTTTTAAGCTTTCAAAATTAAATTCCATTAAAGGTTTTCCTAAGCTTGTATTTGAAAAGAAAAGTTTTTGTGACTCATGTCAACGAGACAAGCTTCCTAAATCTTCATTTAAACCTAAGAAAAGCATTTCTACTAAACGGCCTCTAGAGCTATTACATCTAGATTTATTTGGGCCAACTAGAGTTGCTTCTTTAGGAAATGCTAGATATGGGCTTGTCATCGTAGATGATTTTTCGAGATTTACATGGGTATTTTTCTTATGTAATAAAAATGAAGCTTTTGAAAACTTCACAACATTTGTGAAGAAAGTACAAAATCTCATCGGAACCACCATTGTCACTATTCGTAGTGATCATGGAGGTGAATTTGAGAATGAGTCTTTCTCAAATTTTTGTGATGATCTTGGAATTACTCACACTTTTTCCTTCCCTCCCTCACCCCCTCAAAATGGTGTTGTTGAGAGAAAGAATAGAACGCTTGTGGAGTGTGCTCTCACAATGCTTGATGATAGCCAACTTGGCCATCAATTTTGGGTGGAAGCGGTACACACCGCTTGCTATGTGTTTAATAGAATACTTTTGAGGCCCGGCACCAAACAAACTTGTTATGAATTGTTGTTTGGTAGATTGCCTCAAGTTAAACATTTTCGTGTTTTTGGTGCGAAATGTTTTATTAAGAACACTTATGAAAATTTGGACAAGTTTGATCCGAGATCGGATGAGGGGATATTTGTTGGGTATTCCTCACGTAGCAAAGCCTACCGGATATACAACAAAAGATCATCGATGATCGATGAATCACTACATGTCTCTTTTAATGAAAATTTTATTCCTTCTAGAATTTCAAATGATGATGATTCAATGGATGTTTTATGTGATTCTATTGATAATTCTAAGTCTATTGATTCTATTGATTCTATTGATACTAACCCGACTAATGAGGTTGTTGAGAATGTTCCTAGTGATCAGGGAATTCCCAAACGGCTTCATACGGTTCGTGACCATCCCCATGAGCAAGTCATTGGCAATATTCATGATAGAGTCAAGACGAGATCGCAAGTCCACCACTTCGCCAATTGTGCCTTTGCCTCCTCGATTGAGCCAAAGAATATAAATGAAGCGTGCGAAGATAGTGCTTGGATCCTTGCCATGGAGGAGGAACTCATTCAATTCGAGGGGAATGAGGTTTGGGAGCTTGTTACATTGCCTTCGAAGAACCACACCGTTATAGGAACGAAGTGGATCTTCAAGAACAAAACCGACGAGAACCAAATCGTCGTCCGGAACAAGGCTCGGTTAGTAGCTCAAGGCTATCGACAAGAGGAAGGTATCGATTTCGAAGAATCCTTCGCTCCGGTAGCTAGATTAGACTCTATTAGATTATTGTTATCTTTTGCATGCCATAAAAATTTCAAACTATTTCAAATGGATGTAAAAAGTGCATTTTTAAACGGAGATGTCGTTGAGGAAGTTTATGTTTCTCAACCTCCGGGCTTTATCAATGAAAAATTTCCAAATCATGTTTTTAAACTAAAGAAAGCACTTTACGGTTTGAGACAAGCTCCTCGAGCTTGGTATGATCGCCTAAAGAATTTTCTTTTGGATTTGAATTTTAAAATGGGAGAAGCCGATTCTACACTTTTTGTTAAGCATTCGAATAATGATATTCTTTTAGTTCAAATTTATGTTGATGATATCATTTTCGGTGCTACTAACTTCGTTCTTTGCGAAGAGTTTTCTAATGTTATGAAGGAACAATTTGAGATGAGCCACATGGGTGAGCTCAAATATTTCTTAGGTCTCCAAATTCGCCAAATGAACGATGGAATCTTCATCCACCAAACGAAGTACACGGTGGAGTTGCTAAAGCGATTTGGAATGGAGAGTGCCTCCGGGAAAAAGACTCCAATGAGCACTACTACGCATCTTGATAAAGATACGGGCGGAAAAGATGTAGACATTCGTCTATATCGAGGTATGATAGGTAGTTTACTTTATCTTACCGCTAGTAGGCCCGATATTATGTTTGACGTATGTATTTGTGCTCCTTATCAGTCTCAACCTAAGGATTCTCACTTAGTAGCGGTAAAACGTATTTTTCGCTATTTAAGTTACACTTTAGACTTTGGATTACTTTATCCAAAATCTAGCACGTATGAGTTAGTCTCATATAGTGACGCAGATTATGCGGGATGCAAATCCGACAAGAAGAGTACTAGTGGCACTTGCCATTTTATAGGAAATTCTCTTGTCTCTTGGTTTTCCAAGAAGCAAAATTCCGTATCACTTTCAACCACCGAGGTGGAATACATTGCCGTCGGTGCTGCATGTGCCCAGGTTCTTTGGATGAGACACACACTTAAGGATTTTGTTATACATTGTGATACTAGCCCTATCATGGTGGACAACCAAAGTGCCATTTGTCTTTCAAAGAATCCGGTGCACCATTCCCGTTCTAAACACATAGATGTCCGACACCATTTCTTAGATGATCATGTTGCTAAAAAGGACATCATATTAGTGTATGTTGAAACCCAGAAGCAAATCGCCGATATTTTCACGAAACCCCTAAAGGAGGACTCCTTTGTGAGGTTGCGTCGAGAATTGGGGATTATGGGTGAATCCGAGATATAGGATTCATTTTTATTCAATAATCTTGCATGCTATTCTATTTCGCTATATTTGTTCATGCTAGACTTATTGGATTCTTTCGGGATTTTTTTGTGAATTTTTGGAATTTATGCTCGAATTTACTCTTGAACGTCGTATTTAAGTTTTTCGATGATTAATGGGGTAGTATGATGATTTTTGAGAGTTGAACGATGTTTCGTCCAAGTGCGATTAGGAGAGAACTCAAAATTTCGTATTCTAAAATTTTTCAACTCTTCTAGTCGGTTTCAGTTCATCAACCAACCGACTAGATGCACATCTAGTCGGTCAGCTAATGAACTCAGACCGACTAGTTCAAACTTATAATTTTTCCTTTGCTACTGACATCATTTAGTCGGTCCACGTTCACTTACCGACCGACTAGAATGAAAACTAGTCGGTCAGTAATTGAACTTTGACCGACTAACTCTAGCCCTAAATTTTTTCGTCTGTCGGCTGTTTCGACTTAGTCGGTTCAAGCTCATTGACCGACTGACTAGATCGTCATCTAGTCGGTCAGTGCTTGAACTGTGACCGACTAAGTGCTCAGGGACAGTCGTGTCTTTTCGCATTCCGACCGACTTATACATATTCTATTCGATTAATTCTCATTCTAATCGATCGACGCTCACTCTTCTCTCCAGCTAAAACCCCCGACCCCCGATCAGCCCCTTCGTCTTCCACCGTCCATTCCGCCGTCGATCGTCGATCTTCGACCAACTCCGGCCGTGGATCTCCATCGATCTTCCTCCTAGGGTATCCCTCCTCTCCTCTCTTGCATCTAGGGTTCAATTCTAGGTCGTTTTTCCTTCCTAGGGTTTCGGTTTCTAGCTTATTTTGATTTCAGCTTTAGGGTTTCGGATCTAGGGTTCTTTGATCTCGTTTCTTGTGTTGTTTGCACTCGTTTTGTCACACTTATGGCAAAGACGAGAATCCCGATCACTCCCTCTGGCCCATCCCATATGACTGTTGAGCCACACCCTAGGGATCCTTCGAAACCCAAACGCCGATCTAAAACAACCCAACCTTCATCGTCTTCGCCTCCTCTGAAGAAGCAGAGGACGGCGACCGCTAAACCCGGTAGACGTTCTCTGTCTAGGAAGCCTATACTCCATACCCCCACTACACCATCTGATTCTGACACTGAGTTTAGACCCGAGGATGAGCCTGGCCATAAGGAACCCACTCCTCCACTTCGTTCTAGCTCCCGTAAGCCTAAGGGGAAGGGTCCGATGCCAGCTGGTGGTGTCGATATCTCGCTATGTCACGATGACCCTATGTGTCTAGCGGCATACACCCGTATCGAACATTGCCCGTTGTTATTGGAGCACTTCGTTAAGTTCTCCGACTTCCTTGGCTTAGCAGATCTTCTATCCTATAGTGGACTCCTAGACTACCTTCGCTTTAACCCTAAGGCGAATCCACATCCTTATCCTCGCCTGGTCAAACTTTTCTATGTGAACCGTACCCGGGGTCAGTACGGTGAGACCCACTCCATCAAGACTACTCTCTTGGGGACTCCTATAGTCCTCACGGCAGAAATCTTGGGGGAGTTGCTTGGTTGTTCGTCGTCTGGTCTCCTCCCATCTGATATTTCAGTTGATGATATCTCTTCTTTAGATCAGTCCGTTCTCGCCGAAATCTTCCACGTGATCCCTCCAGCTTTCATAGGTGTCCCATCGAAGTCATTCAAGCCAAATGCTTGGGTGCTAAATCTAATCCTGAAGTCGTGCTTACTTCCTAAGTACGGCTCATCTTCTCTGCCATCCCAGCCATTCCTAAAGTTGATTTATGCTCTCTTCTTGGGTTGCGAGATTAACTGGGCTCGCATTATACTCGATAAGATTGATTCTTTCGAGTGTATTTGCAAGTCCAAGAAATCTGTGCATCTCCCTTATCCTTGTCTGTTGACCTTGGTGTTTCGTCATTTCCACGTGCCTTTGCCTCCTGACGATGAGCGTCCACTTGGTCCTCCCCTGAACGCGACGGCCGTCAAGAAATCTCTTGCGGCACTCCGTCACGTGCAGAGGACGACTCCTTCAGCTTCTCAGGGCACCTCTTCTGCAGTTGCTGCTCCTAGACCTCCCACCACACTTGATGATCTCGCTCGTTCTGTTCGTCGTCTCGAGTCTCGGTATGCTCGTACCGAGGAGATTCTGTGTCGTATTGCTCGTGTTATTGGTGTTGAGGTCCCTCCTCCTGTTTCTGAGGATGATGAGATGGATGATGAGGAGATCGATGAGCTCGTTGATTCTCTTGCTCGTGGCACTGAGGCCACTGCTGCTGCTGTTACCACATCCGTTGCTGGGGCTGCCACTTCTTCTGGTGCTCCAGAGTCTTCTGCTCCAGTGGATGAGTCTACTGGTGCTCCAGAGACGTCTGCTCCTGTTGATGTTCCTGTTGGTATCTCTGCCGTTGAGCCTGTTGTTGATGTTTCCACTCCTGTCCCGACGATTCCTTTTGTTGACACACCACTCCTCCCAGCAGAGCCTGAGTCCACTCCTTCGACTGGACCTGTGGAGACTGCTGATCCTACCACTCCTTCTTGAGAGTCTGTTTGGAGGACTCTCCGTTGCTCCTTGGATGATTCATCTTTTAGAGAGAGTTTTGGGTTAGGACAGGGTTGGTGGTGTTTTTGATGTATTTGGATGTCTTGATGCTTGATGTCGATGTTGTATCATTTTTGGATGTATGTTGATGATGTTGATGTCGATGATGGATTTTGACATTTTGATGTTGATATAGTATGTGACATTTTGATGTAGTCGATGTATTTTGTGCCTTAGATTTTATGGAGTCGATGTATCTTTTGGTTGTACTCATGATGCTTCATATATATATACATCGTTGTTCTCCTTAACTTCGTTGTGCACATTTTATATTCGTTTTAATGTCTATGATGTTCGATTTCGTCGCTCGACGATAATGACTTGGTTAAAAAGAATTTATTTCTATGAAAACATAGAATTGTTTTCCATGCACTAATTTAACCAAAATGTTGAGATTGGAGAGCACGTTCCTTTACTCAATAAGTGAATTATATTTAGTATTTTGATGATTTCATTTTTCGCTTTTGGATAATGGTCAATTTGGCACACCTTGATTTACTTCATGTATTTTTGATTCTTGGTGTCTTTTGGACCATCGTCGTATTCTTCGACTCTCGATGTTGGATTTTCTTTAACCTTGTTATTGTCGTTGTATGCCCCCCACTCTTTTTGGATAATGCCAAAGGGGGAGAGATAGTAATAATGACAAGGGCAAAATGAAAATTTAACTCTATTGTCCATGAATCTAATTTATTATGTTAGAATCAGGGGGAGTGAAGATATAAAAATGGATTACGATCCTAAATTTCAATAATTGGATCATGTTTTATATTTCTCATTTCTGCTTGATGCGTATTATATTTATTCAATTTGGAATTAACGTGTCATCAAGCAGGGGGAGTAAGTATTTTACATTTGAATCATTATTTTTTATTATTATTTATGTTGGTTTGTCATCACCAAATAGGGGGAGAATGTTGAGTATTGGACTCCCCGGATTTGGTTTTGGATGATGAGCAAACATAAATAAATCGTGAACTAACACTTTGTGAGCGCAGTTATGGAGATCGTCGCCAAATTCACGTGAACACCCAAAGCGACGTCTCAAGACTTCTCAAAGCACGTATTCATATGCCTAAAGCTTCGTTGACGCTTTTGGACCAACTTTGAAGTCATGAAGATTCGATCGAAGCTTTTGAAGACGGTTTGTCTAGATTTATATTTAGTCTTCTAGCTTTGATCTTTAGAATGTTAAGCCTTGAGTAGGTATTATTATTTAAACTTCATATCGCTCCTATCTTAGAGCTAAGATCTTAGTAGAAGTCCATTCAAACTTTTCCGAAGCATCGCGCTTCGATTCGGGACTTCTTGTGCATGTTAGTTGGTTCAAGAAGAAGAACCAAACGGCTAGATGGTGATCTAGTCGGTCGGAAAAGCTTCTTGGACCGACTATTTTGTCTCCCATATTCTAAGCTCTTTACTGTTCACAGTTAGTCGGTCTTAGTTGACTCACCGACCGACTAGTTTGTGAACTAGTCGGTCAGTGATGCTTCTTAGACCGACTAGTTGAGCTTTCCCTGTACATGCCTAGTTACTGTTTATCGTTAGTCGGTCTAAGAACGTTTGGCGACCGACTAGTTGATGATCTAGTCGGTCAACATTTGTTCTTGGACTGACTAAATCAAGTTGTATTCAGACTAATAGTTTTTGACTCTTAGTCGGTCTAAGTTAACTGACCGACCGACTAGTTAAGTAACAAGTCGGTCGGGAAGTCTTCTTGGACCGACTAGTTCTTTAGGTCTGAAATTTCATCTGTTCACCGTTCATCCTTTAGTCGGTTCATGTTGTTTCACCGACCGACTAGTTGATGAACTAGTCGGTCAGTGGTTGTTCTTTGACCGACTAATTGCCCCAGATTTCCAACCGTTGGGATTTGACCTAGCTCGATTTTGTGGGACCCTATAAATACGAAGCCGGGTCATTTCTCTCAAGGTTAGAGCTGCTATTGAGAGCCTTATTCAGATTGAAAGAGTTAGAGATTGAAACTCATTTCCAAAGCTCTCTTCCTCACAAGAAATCATTCTCACCCTCATTTGAGATCTAGAATCCATCTTGAGAGAACTTTTTTCTTGTTGAGCCATCTAAGCTATTGCTTGAATCAAGTCTCCTATTCATTCCTAGGCACCCATTGCTGCTCATATTGATGGTGCTAGGTCTTGGTGACTTCTCCTTCCTCAAATCCCTCCTTGCCCTAATTTGGTAAGAATACTCAAGGTATAGGGTTTGTGGTAAGTTGTTGTTTATTTCATATAAACTCTTTTATTGCTATTGATTCTCTCGGTTGTGAGAGAAGGTTGTGATCCCGGGTTGTGGGATTCACTATTGCTATTGATTGTATGATTTGATCTTGTGAAGGTTTTTCACAAGGTATTCATAGTGGAAATCTTGGGTTAGGGTTTCTAACCTAAGTATCCGGAGGGGATCTGGGTGTACTGGGACGTAGGATCACCGGGAACAAGTCGGGGAGACTTGGGTGGATCCGAACCCATCATATCAATTGTTTGCATTGAATATTTGTTGTTGTCAATTTTAGCTTCTGCATTTGTTGGTAGTAGTTTGCACGATAATTAGGAATTATACTCCTTGTTATTTTTAAAGTACTATTCACCCCCCCTCTAGTACTTGTGCAGTAGTTTTCAGGGCATTACAAATCCGTAAATAGAATTCCCCGCTTCCGAACGCCCAGAAAACGCCGTAACGAAAAACCGCAACGGATCGCCGCAACAACAATTAGATTCCTTCGCGTAGGAGTTAAATTTAGAGGGGATTTGGAATAATTTTAGTGGCTCAAAATTTGTAGAAGACACGTGCTGATAACGTGTTGAAGGAATTTAGAGAAGAAGTGGAAATAATCACAAAGTTAGGAGTAGCCATGGCACAAGCCATGGCTCTCAATATATTCATATGAATTAGGAGTCCAAGGGACTCCCCACTAACTTAGTGGGGAGTAATGGTGAGATGTTGAGGGGGGAGGCCAAAGGCCTCCCTCATCTCATAACAAGAATTAAGTAACTAAAGATATTTCTCCCAAGAATCCTCTTATTTACAAATTTGCCATTACTCATATTCTTTCACAATTGCCCTCCAACTTAATTCCTTAATTACAAGTATGCCATTACTTCTCACACTCTCCTACTATGCACGCACACACACACACTCCCCATTAATTACAAGAATGCCACTAACCCTAACCCCTTTTCATATTTGGCCCTCTACATTAATCCTACACACCCACTCACACACATACACACACCTTCATACAACCATATCCATGCATCACATCACCATTCATGCATGTACACTACACACACATTACTAAACACACTATATTACTAATACATAGGCATTCAACAAGCATCCATGGGCAACCATGCAAGCAACCAATAAGAACACGTCATTAGCATCAATTAGTAACACTTATAAGACTAATAGTAAGCCCAATTACTAGTACTACTCCACACAAATATACAATATTACTATACCACTTCATAGTTCACTACACATACTACATGCATAATCAACCATATAAAGCATACGCAAATATGTACTCACTTATACAATACATAGTACACAGATATACACTCTATTTTCACACAAAAATATAGGCCATATGTATATGGCACTCTGGGCCATTACAGTGAAGGTCGCCCGTCGCGTCTCCATTAATACACAAATATCTCTGACACTCTCTGACACCCATTTAATGCTAGGTTGAGGCGGTTCGATAAATATCTCTGGCACCCTCGCCGACCAATCGCGTCGCCACTAATGCTTTAGCTAAGCAGAAGCGACAGTTGATTAGACGACGATCAACCGTCTCTCGACACTATAAATTCGTTAGCCACTAAAGAGGAGGTTGGTTAGTTGCAATCATAACTTACATTCAATACAACAAGGTCGGATATCATCCATATATCTGTGCCTTCCACTTAAGCTCGCCACGTTAAGCCGATCTACTTTAAGATCGGCCAACGTGTTCGACCTACTCCCAAACAAGTCATTTACTGACTAAACAATCGGAGAGGCTACGGGTTGACAACCAACCCAGCCTTTCTGACGAGCTGTTCTTCCCACAGGAAGCTCGGCCCACCTACAAGGCGATCGGCGACCAATCAACGACGTTGGATCATTCGCCTACAAAGCACATCCTAGGGAATATTAGTCTCTTCTACAACCCAACTACTTGTAATCATTGTACCCTTGATTTTCCTTAAACAAATTTTATTGTTGGGCGGACTTGACCGGCAACACTAACATTTTTCTAACCGTTTTACTAGCAGTTGGAGGGCATTTTGGGGAGTTTGTCTTGGCCAGATTCTTCCCCTATATATTGAGGGATGTTAGATGGATTTATTATGAATTTATTGATCAATTTTTGAGAAAAATATGTATATTAAAGCCTTCAAAAGCCCTTTTAAAAAGTTTTTCTTGGTCAAAAGTTTTTCAAGCTTTCAAGTATTCTTTAAGGCCTTTTGGTTTTGATCTCCTCAAGCTTTATGCTTAATTTTACTTGAGATCAAAACTTATTTTCCTTTAGCCACAAAATACAGTAAGCTTCAATTCTTGGCTATGTGAAGGGTGTAAAACTCCATCAACAAAATAGTAAGCTGAAATCTACAAGTGCGTGGAGGCAAGTGTATTGAAAAATCCTCGGTTGTTGAGGTCCGCTTGTGAAGTGATGTGATTGAAAAATCCTCACTTGGCGAGGTGGTGAAAGCCCTCTTGTGGAAGGCAAGTGTTGTAAATCCTTATTATTGACGAGATGTTGGAAAGTCCTTGAATTGGTGCGGTGGTAAAACTCCATCAGCAAAAGAGTACGTTGAAATCCACAAGTGCGTGGGTGTAAGTGTATTGAAAAATCCTCGGTTGTTGAGGTCCTCTTGTGAAGTGGTGTGATTGAAAAATCCTTACTTGGTGAGGTGGTAAAAGTCCTATTGTTGGAAGGCATGTGATGTAAATCCTTATTGTTGGCGAGATGTTGGGAAGTCCTCGAATTTGATGTAAGTGTACTATCCTTGTTGGGGGATTGATTAGTGGATTAACTCCAAGCCCGTCTTGGGACTGGATGTAGCCCAGTGGTTTGGATGAACCAAGATAATTCTTTTTTGTTAGCTTGCTCTCTCTATCTCTTGTGCTTATAACTCCATAGTAGCAGGTAGTTTTACTTTCCGATGCTTATCTTTTGTTTACAAGGATTTGAGATTGTTGCTTAAGAACCAATTGAGGTAACACTCAATGATATCTTTGGTAGACCCAAGAGTGATTAAGTTTTAAAGTTGAAATTTATTTGATATACACTATTCCCACTAGTGTCTAATTTCCATCTACAGGAGATCCAGCACCTTTTTATCAAGATGACTGCTTCTTGCGCATTTTGTTAAATAAAACCCTGGGTTATTAAATTTGAAAGGAAATGCTTCTGCAGAAAGAAAGAAGTGAAAAAAATCTGACAAAAAATGTTAAATGATAAATAACCAAAACTTAGCTCATCAAAGAAAAATGAGAAATATGAATTATGACCATAAATAGAAAATTAAACAATGGAGGGATTCTTCTTGATGGAATTGAGTAAAATTGAAAACCCATAAATGATTTTGAGTTCTTTAATATCATATTTGAGAGCTTTATTAAGGGATCAATCCCATCAAGATTTATCCCAATTGCACACAGAAAATAAAATCAAGCTAGAGCGTAATTCAGGGAGAAATCAACGAAACAAGCTGAAAATCATCAAAAAATTCACAGAACTGAAACGGTACGATCGATTAGACCATGGGATTACAAGCAAGAAGGATGAGAATTTTCGAGGAAAGCGAGGGGAAAATAAAAATGTGACAGCTTTGAATCTGGTGGAAGAAAATAACAAAAAAAATGTGACTGCTCTAAATCTGGTGGAAGAAAATAACAACAACAATAATTTTTTTTGAAATGACTGATGAGTTCGATTAACAAGGTATTGTTATGAATAGGCCTTGTGACCTTTGGTTTTAGGACCTTTGGTATCCACCATGATTGTAAATGACCCTTGGTATCCATCTTTACATATATATACATATGATATATGGCATCCACCATAGGGATTGATTCTCAAAACGTTATCAGCACGATTACGCTCCTAGAAACGGAAAATGATGCGTCGAGTCTTTGATGAATTTTTTCGCGACGGCTTGAGAGAGGAGCCGATGCACAGATCGTGATGAAAAGCTTCGTAGGACGATAGATCTAGAGGTATTTCTAGATTTGTGCAAAAATTTCAATTTTTTCATGATCACGACTATTTAGATCTAATTTTGTATTTAGATCAAAATAGCATTTTAAATATGCATATATATACTTTTCTAGATCCAAAACACGATTAAGGATCTAGAGACCTAATCACGAAATAAAAATAAAAACAAATAAAATTGTGCAATATTTTGTTCTTGATGTTCTTTGATAATCAAAATTTTATGATATGTATCGATTCCAGCCTGAAGTCACCATGAATCCGAACCCCCAAACACCCCAAGCTTTTCGGATATGCCATATGGCCATACGGCATCACCCATAAAATTTGCTACCTTCAAGCGCATGCTTATATGTATATGTCCCGAATGCTAAATATAGATGAGATATAAGCACATGAATTATCATATGCCGACATTTTACAGCCTCCAGATCATGAAAGAATGATATAACTGGTAGATTGCATCCAGATCAAAATGAGAAGAATGAAATACACCAACAAGAATGCCTACAACGTAATTTGAAAGAGCCCAAACACTAAGTTTAGTCAGAGGCACAGACAAGCATTACCAGTGTATATGTATGTGCTCATGTGTATCACACTTATATATGTGTACACAGGGGCGGAACTACCTTTTAAGATGTGGGGGCATGGGCTCCCACCAAAATTTAAAATATACATATATATGCATGTATATATGTGTATATATGTGTGTGTGTTCGTATACATGTATGTATATGTATCAGGCCCCCACTATATATGTAGTGGGACCCCACCAAATTAAATGTCTGGTTCTGCCACTGTGTGCAAGCAGCCAACTTACCAAGTGTAGTAGTCATAAGGTAAATAAATATCCTTTAGAGGTCCAAATTGACCAAATGGCCTACGGAGATCCTCGACACTACAATCATGACGAAGGTTCCGAACAAGAAGGCTAGTCGGAAGATTTTCCCAATAATGACCTATAGGGCTTGGGCTCTGGCATCTTCTTCCATAACCCCTTGATGGAGAGGGACTATAATTGTAGCTTCTTTCCCTCATCATATAGCACCAAATATATGTTTTTGGACGCGTTCAGTTTTTAAATTTTTTTGAACATGACCTGATTGACCTGGTGCGTACAGCGAGCGGCCAGAAGCCTCCGCTTCCACCATATACATCACGAACATTTTTTTGGGTTAACGTCCCATTAAATTTTCGAGGACGGGTCATATATTTCAAGGCATCTTCTGAAGAAAAGATTAATGCACAATTCATTATAATATCTTGTTTGATGTACGTCACTTAGGTTCTTTTCATGTATATAATTGTTTTATATGTATCATGAACTGCCTATGATGGATGCTTTATGTTGTTTGCATGATTTGTTTTTACATTTTATTTATGCATATGTACTCACATTGTGATTATGGCACATGATTATAATCTATCAAAAGTTTAAAATCATAGCTATATTGATAATTGAACCAGAAGTTCAAATTCAAATTTCAACATCCTTCTGCTCAAATAAAATGAAAATAAAAAATACGAGGGATTATGCGAAAACTATTGATGCGGTCTTCTTAAAGATACGCATTTCGCGGTATATAGATCTCGCAGATCTATGGTCTATATAAACCAATATGGACACCACAAGTATGCCATGACACCGCTAACTCTTTTAGAGTAATCTCACTTTACAAGGAAAGATTCTTGAATCTAACCTTGCGTATAAGCTCCCTCCTGAAGTCGTGGCTTAATAGATAAGTGAGAAATATATTATGAAATTCGCAATCACGAATTTATTTTCCTTAAGAATGTTTCTCTATCCACATTAAACCTTGATGACTCAAGAAACTAATGGCCTGAAGACCATACTTGAGCATTCAAATGGACTTTCAAAAGTCCCACATAAATATGAAAAGTGGAAGTATAGAAACTAGCTCATTCCTTTGTATATGTCTTCTAGTAAGACTGATGTTTATTCCTCTTATAAATAACAACATGGAAGACTGAAAACAGTGGAAATCCAGGACAACCTATGTCCTCATATAAAATGAGAAAGGGAAGATATGATATCCTCGACATGGAATAAGTAATGGCAAACCAAGTCCAGACCCAGAAGTTCTGGAATAGACCCATACTGCTATTGCAATATGAAATTGTCATTAATTTATGTCATAGATAGTTGTCACGACCCGCTTCCCTAAAATGGAGGCGAGGCGTGAGAAGTCCGCTCAGACTTGGAGCTGTAAGGCTCCAGTCTGTAAAGCGTCTGGATTAACCAAGTATAGGTCCTTGCAATTGCGACACAGAACAAAGAAATAATAAAAGGAAAAGAGACAGATATATTATTCCAATCTCAGAATGTCCATAATAAATTCCAACATCGCAGAAAAGCCACCAGGCTAAAAGAAAAAAGTCTAAAAGGCCCAAGCATGGCCAACAGAAATAATCAACGTATAGAAAGAAGGGTGCTACGCACCGACAACCTAACAACAGACTAAGCAGAAAGTAACATAGAACTACGTCTCTACGACTGGTCACCGGTGTCCTCGTACTCCACGTCAACGGTGGACCCAGGCTCAAAGTCAGAAAACACATCGTCCTCAGCAACGGACTCTGGCTCGACAACTAACATGTGACACCCAAAGAGACGAGGGCACATGTCAGCAAAGTCTACAAAGACTTTGTGCAAGGAAACTAAAAGAAAAGTAAAACAACCTAGCAGTTCTAAAGATGTGCGATGACATCGCATTTTAAAGTATGGATGCAACAATGAAATAGATGCGACAAGTTTGACATGGCAGCAAGTTTAACAAGGCACAAGTACATCATGGCATGGGTAGCAAAGCTACTAATCAATCACATGGATTTTAGAAGTCAAGTAAACACGTCGTGCACAGAGATTACGCTTTTTGGCTGGAGTGTCTGTACGGGCCAACTCCTAAGCTCAAGTGATCGCTTATCCCTACCCCTCTATGTGTATCGGGCATTGGCTTTTGACCAACACATGTAGCCCACTTTTGGATCACGAGCCAGGAAGTGTATTTGGCATAGGGTTGTGCCTACAACACAGGTGCCTAGCCAGAACAAGGAAGTACTGTTGAGTATTGATTCCCCGGATTTGGTTTTGATGATGAACAAACATAAATATCGTGAACTAACTCTTTGTGAGCGCAGTTATGGAGATCGTCGCCAAAATTCTATGAACATCAAAAGCGAGGTCTCTAGACTTCTCAAAGCGCGTGATCGAGTGCCTGAAGCTTTGTTGAAGTTCTAGGAGCATTATTGAAGTCAAGAGATTCGGATTGAAGCTTTTGAAGACGGTTTTTCTAGCTTACTTTTATAGTCTTCTAGCTTCTTTTCGTAGAATGTTAAGCCTTGAGTATGTCTTACATTAAAATCTTCATAACACTCATATCTTAGAGCTAGGATTTTCTTAGAAGCTCATAGAAACTTTCCCGAAGCTTCACGCTTCATTTCGCAGCTTCTAGTGCATGTTAGTTGGTTCAAGAAGAAGAACCAACCGACTAGATTGTCATCTAGTCGGTTAAGAATTCTTCTTGAACAGACTAGATCTCCTTGCTCAATTCAGCATCTTCACTGTTGACCAATTAGTCGGTCCAAGAAGGTTCACCGACCGACTAGTTGTTAAACTAGTCAGTTTGGAATCCTTCTTAGACCGACTAGTTATATCTTCACTTTCACAGCCTGAGCTACTGTTTACTCTTAGTCGGTCCAAGAACAACTATCGACCGACTAGTTGTGAAACTAGTCGGTTGGAATTTGTTCTTAGACCGACTAGTTCTCTTGTGTTCAGCTTATTGTTTTTCAACTGCTTAGTCGGTCAAAGAACACTCACCGACCGACTAGTTGTCAAACTAGTCGGTTGGCAAGTCTTCTTAGACCGACTAGTTCTATATCTCCTGAACTTTCATTCTTGGCTATGAACCTTTTAGTCGGTCCAAGAGGAATCACCGACCGATTAGTTGAGAAACTAATCGGTCAGTGATCCTTCTTAGACCGATTAGACTGCTTCAGAAATAGATCCGTTGGAGCATTAATTGCACGAATTTTCCCTCTCTCTTATCTCCATCCTATATAATCTTGTGATGCTTCTTCATTGCATTCAAGGCTGATATTATTGAGACTTTGAGAATTAAAGAGAGAGCATTTAAAGCTCCCTCTCTTCACAAGAATCTCTCCCTCACTCTTATTCCTCAAGAGAGATTCTCATTGATTGTGAGCTACTCAAGCTAGGAGCTTGAATCCAAGTCACCAACATCTCCCTAGCCACCTATTGCTGATCATCTTGGTGGAGCTAGGGTTTGGTGGCTTCTTCTTCCTCAAAATCCTCCTTGCCCTAAAATCGTAAGTTTACTCAAGGCATAGGATTTTGTTGGTAAGTGTTTATTGTTTCATTTACTTTGTTAATGCAAGTTTTTCTCTCGGTTGTGAGAGAAGTTTGTGATCCCGGTTTGTGGGAGTCACATTTCGTTTTGTGTATGATTTGATCTTGTAGTGGTTTTTTCTACAAGAATTTCATAGTGCAAAACTTGGGTTAGAGGATTCTAATTCAAGTAGCCGGAGGGGATCCGGGTGTTTGGGACGTAGGATCACCGGGAACAAGTTGGGGAGACTTGGGTGGATCCGAACCCGTTATATCGTTTGTTTGCATTGTCTTTTATTGTTGTCACATTTTCATTCCGCATTGTTGGTTGAGTTTGCAATATAATTAGGAATAATACTCTTGAATATTTTAAAGTACTATTCACCCCCCCTCTAGTACTTATGCAGTAGCTATCAGGGCATTACATTTGGTATCAGAGCCAATTTCATAGCTATGTCTACCAACGACAATAAGAACGTTCGTCCACCTTCAGACTATAGCACCTTCAGGAACCGTGAAGGAGCTTCTTCGGTGATGGAAGGACACTCCTCAACTAGGCCTCCCTTCTTCAACGGTACCAATTATGGGTACTGGAAATGCCGGATGGAAACGTTCCTCTAAAGCACTTCACTATGGAGAGCTACGTTGACGGAATATGTCGAGCCCACCGAACCAGACTTCGCGAAGTGGACTACCGCGGAGGTCGCCGCGGAGGTAAACAATGCCAAGGCAATGAATGCCTTGCAATGTGCTTTGGAGCCCGAAGACTTCAACAAGATATGCACATGTAAGAGTGCATATCAAATCTGGAACTCACTCCTCATCTTGCATGAAGGAACGAGTAGGGTAAGAGACTCCAAACTCACTATTATAAATAAAGATTACGAATTATTTCATATGTAACAGGGTGAGAAGATGAAGGAGTACTATGCTCGCTTCGTTGACATTACCAACGAGTTGGAGGCTCTTGGAAAGACGTACACCCAAAAGGAGAAAGTCTCAAAGATTATTGACAGACTTCCTTCTTGTTGGGAAAAGCGTACCTTCACCACCGAGGAAGGTAACGATATGAATAAATATACTGTCGTTCAACTAATGGGTACCTTGATGTCTTATGAGGTACGCAAGGACAGTAAAATAAAGATGAAAGACAAGATGAAGTCGTACTTGAAGCAAGACGAGCCAAAGAAAAAGGTGATTGCGTTCAAGGCCGCTCCATCTACATCGACCGATGATGAAGAATCAGAAGACGAGTTGGACTTAGAATCCATTGCCCTCATGGCAAAGAAGTTCAACCGATTCTTCCGGAAAGGTAACTTCAAGAACAAATCTAAATTTAGTTCTACTAACGCCTCTGCTCCTGTGTGTTTTAAATGCAACAAGCCAGGACACATGAAAGCGGATTGTCCTCAAAACAAACAAAAGGAGAAATGGAAGGCGCCAAAGTTCGACAAGTCTCGAAAGTACAAGAAAGGGTACAAGAAAGGGCTTGTCGGCACATTCACCGACTCCGACGAGGACTCCTCAAGTGGAGAGTCGGATGATGAACAAGTGGAGCAAGCACACATGTGCTTCATGGCTAGAGAGGAACATGATCAAGAGTCCTCCTCCGATGAAAGCGAGGATGAAGGCGATGAGGTAACTATGGATGACCTTAGATTAGCAAACGAGCAAATTTGGTCTAAGTATTCTAAACTAGTAAATAGATATACTAAGACTAAAGATGAGTTAACTAGTCTCCAAACCTCACCTAAGCCTATCATCATCAACAACGACACCGTTGTTGAAGGTTTGAGAAATGAGATTGTAAATCTCAAATCTCAACTTGAACATGTTCATATTGAGAATTCGGATGAACGCGAGATAGCGGATTTGATTTCTCAAAACTCAACTTTGAGTGTTGAGAATGAGAATCTCAAATCTCGTGTTTGTGTACTCACATCGCAAGTGTCCACGTTGGATGCTTCTATGCATTCTCTCATCGAGAAGTATGAGTGAACATTAGGCCGAATTAAAAAATTCAATAAAGGTAAGGACCATTTGGATAATATCCTAAATGACTTACTTCTGGCCAATCATCACATTGGCTTGTGGTATAAGATGGGAAATTCATCCAAGTCTTCCACCACCTTTGTTAGGCCAACTTCCGATGTCTCAACTAGTGGGAGTAAACACTCCATGGGTAGTTCATCTACCAATGGTGCTTCCACTAGGTACACACCCTCATTTGGAAAGAAACCCACTTTAGGTGCACCTCCAAAGAAGGGTCATGCATTTATGTACACCAATACTATGCCACGTAGGAACATACATCCTACTCCACATGTTCACAATTATGATGATTTTTATGCTCCACGTCCACGAGCACGTGCACACCAAGTGAGACACACTCACGCACGTGTTCCCCCACATGCATATGCTCATCCACATTATTATATGAATGATTACCATAATGCACCATAGCATATGTCGCCACCACCATTTCATCATGTGCCATATGCTTATCCACGACATGCATTTCCTAGGCCACCTCCTCATAGGCCACATGCATCACGTAGACATCAACAACGTATGCATGCTCCCAATAGGAATAGGGCTCCCAAGACATTCACTATTTGGGGCCCGACGAACACTAACATGCATGAAAAACAAGCATACATGAATTCCTATTTTATGAATGTCGTGCATAATGATGATTATGTTGGGAAGTCTAAGTCCAATTGGACTTGGCTTCCAAAGGTCTAATCTTTTAGGACCCAATGACCTTGGGTACCATGGAATGATATTTCTATCTTTAGTTACTCAAGAAAAAGAAATAGAGCAACAAATCCAAATTTAGCTCCAAGGATGGGTGGATACTCGATAGCGGGTGTTCAAAACACATGACGGGTGAAGCTCAATTGCTCTCCGGAGTGGTGCCCATTGCAAATGGGAATCGAGTCGTCTTTGGAGGCAACAAGAGCGGAACCATCATTGGTGTTGGTAAAGTTGATAACCCATCTAAACCTCTAATAAGTGATGTTTACCTTGTTAAATGATTAAATCACAATCTTATTTCAATAAGACAACTTTGTGACAAAGGTTACAAAGTTAGCTTTGCGAAAGGAATGTGTCATATTTTGAGTAAAGATACTAATAATGTGTTATTCTCTAGCACACGCCATAAGGATATTTATATATTAGATCTTCCAAAATCACATGAACAATGTCTCATTGCCAACATAAGTGAACAACACTTATGGCATCGACGTTTTGGTCATGTGAACTTTGGAACACTTTTCAAACTTTCCAAGTTAAATTCTATTAAAGGTTTTCCTAAGCTTGTCTTTCAAAAGAAAAGCTTTTGTGACTCGTATCAACGAGGTAAGCTTCCAAAATCGTCATTCAAACCTAAGAGAAGCATTTCATCTAAGCGGCCTCTAGAGCTTTTACATCTAGATCTTTTTGGGCCAACTAGAGTTGCTTCATTAGGAAATGCTCGATATGGACTTGTCATCGTTGATGACTTTTCTAGATTTACTTGGGTATTTTCATTAAGTAATAAAAATGATGCTTTTGAAAACTTCACAATATTTGTGAAGAAAGTACAAAATCTCATTGGAACCACCATTGTCACTATTCGTAGTGATCATGGAGGGGAATTTGAGAATGAGTCTTTCTCAAATTTTTGTGATGAAGTTGGTATTACACACACCTTTTCTTTCCCTCGCGCATCCCCTCAAAATGGTGTTGTTGAGAGAAAGAATAGGAGGCTAGTGGAATGTGCTCGCACTATGCTTGATGATAGCCAACTTAGCCATCAATTTTGGGCAGAAGCGGTACATACCGCTTGCTACGTGTTTAATAGAATACTTTTGAGGCCCGGCACCAAACAAACTTGTTATGAATTGTTGTTTGGTAGATTGCCTCAAGTTAAACATTTTCGAGTTTTTGGCGCAAAATGTTTTATTAAAAACACGTATGGTAGTTTAGACAAATTTGATCCAAGATCCGATGAGGGGATATTTGTTGGATATTCCTCCCGTAGCAAAGCCTACCGGATATACAACAAAAGAACCTCAACGATCGAGGAATCTCTTCATGTTTCATTTAATGAAAATTTTGTCCCTACTAGAATTACTAATGATGATGACTCCATGGATGTTTTATGTGATTCTATTGGTAATTCTAAGTCTATTGATTCTATTGATACTAACCCTACTGATGATACTTTTGAGAATGTTCCTAGTGATCAGGGAATTCCCAAACGGCTTCATACAGTTCGTGACCATCCCCATGAGCAAGTCATTGGCAACATACTTGATAGTGTCAAGAGGAGATCTCAAGTCAACTCGCTCATTGTGCCTTTGCCTCCTCAATTGAGCCAAAGAATATTAACGAAGCGTGCGAAGATAGTGCTTGGATCTTAGCCATGGAGGAGGAACTCATTCAGTTTGAGAGGAATGAGGTTTGGGAGCTTGTTTCATTGCCTTCGAAGAACCACACCGTTATAGGAACAAAGTGGATCTTCAAGAATAAGACCGACGAGAACCAAAACGTCGTCCGGAACAAAGCTTGGTTAGTAGCTCAAGGCTACCTTCAAGAGGAAGGTATAGATTTCGAAGAATCCTTTGCTCCGGTAGCTAGATTAGAATCTATTAGGTTGTTGTTATCTTTTGCATGCCATAAAGATTTTAAACTCTTTCAAATGGATGTAAAAAGTGTGTTTTTAAACGGAGATGTCGTCGAGGAAGTTTATGTTTCTCAACCTCCGGGTTTTATAAATGAAAAATTTCCAAATCACGTTTTCAAACTTAATAAAGCACTTTATGGTTTGAGACAAGCTCCCAGAGCTTGGTATGACCGCCTAAAGAACTTTCTTTTGGATTTGGGTTTTAAAATGGGTGAAGTTGATTCTACATTATTTGTTAAGTATGCGAATCATGATATTATTTTAGTTCAAATTTATGTCGATGATATCATTTTCGGTGCTACTAACTTCACTCTTTGCGAAGAGTTTTCTAATGTCATGAAGGACCAATTTGGGATGAGCCACATGGGTGAGCTCAAATATTTCTTAGGTCTCCAAATTCGCCAAATGAACGATGCAATCTTCATCCACCAAACCAAGTACACTGTGGAGTTGCTAAAGCGATTTGGAATGTAGAATGCTTCTGGCAAGAAGAATCCAATGAGCACTACTACACATCTTGATAAAGATACGGGCGGCAAAGATGTAGACATTCGTCTATATCGAGGTATGATAGGTAGTTTATTATATCTTACTGCCAGTCGGCCCGATATTATGTCTGATGTATGTGTATGTGCTCGTTATCAATCTCAACCTAAGGAATCACACTTAGTAGCGGTAAAACGTATTTTCCGTTATTTAAGTTACACACTCGACTATGGATTACTTTATCCAAAGTCTAACACATATGAGTTAATCTCATATAGTGACGCAGATTATGCTAGATGCAAATCCGACAGGAAAAGTACTAGTGGCACTTGCCATTTTATAGGAAATTCTCTTGTCTCTTGGTTTTCCAAGAAGCAGAATTCCGTATCACTTTCAACCACCGAGGCGGAATATATTGCCGTCGGTGCTGCGTGTACTCAGGTTCTTTGGATGAGACACACTCTTAAAGACTTTGGTATAAACTGTGATACTTGCCCTATCATGGTGGACAACCAAAGTGCAATATGTCTCTCTAAGAATCCGGTACACCATTCCCGTTCAAAACACATAGATGTCTGTCACCATTTCCTAGATGATCATGTTGTTAAAAAGGACATCATTTTAGTGTACGTTGAGACCCAGAAGCAAATCGCCGATATTTTCACGAAACCACTCAAGGAAGACTCATTTGTGCGGTTACGTCGAGAATTGGGGATTATGGGTGAATCCGAGATTTAGGATTCATTTTTTTTAATAATCTCGCATGATAATGTTATTCTTATATGGTCATGCTATGATTTGTTGGAATTTTCTGGATTTAAGATTGGTTTTCCGATGTGCGCGTCGTATTTATGATTCTCTATGTTTTATGGGGTAGAATAATGATATATGAGAGTATTTCGATGTTTCGTCCAAGTGCGCTTAGGAGAGAACTCAAAATTTCGATATTTCAAATTTTTGGACTTTTTTAGTCGGTCCCAGTTCATTAGCCGACCGACTAGTTTGAGTTCTAGTTGGTCAGCTATTGAACTCAGAACGACTAAATCTTGCCCTATTTTTGACCTCAGTTACTGTTTGCAGTTAGTCGGTCTATGCTCATTGGCCGACCGACTAGATTGGATTCTAGTCAGTCAGCACTTTAACTGTGACCGACTAAATGCGTTAGGGCACTTTGGTCTTTTCCTCTTTCAGTTGATTTATATCTCCCCGCACCGATTAGAATTCCTTCTAATCTGTGCGATCCCTCTTCTCAAACCCCCTAACCCCCGCGACCCTTCTCCTCCCTCCGCCGTGTGTCGTCGTTTCCGGCCACCATCTGCCGTCGCCGACCATCTCCCTCCTTCCTAGGGTCTCGCTGGGTATAGCTCTCTCTCCCTCTCAGTTTTTTTAGGGTTCATTTTCGGCTATATCTCGTTCGTATTAGGGTTTCCGTTCGTTCACTTTCAATTTCGATCGATTTAGGGTTTCTATTGGTTGATTGAGTGTTGTCTCGTCTCACGATCATGGTGAGAACACGCATCCCTATCTGTCCTATCTCTCCATCTCCCATGACCGTCGAGTCTCCTCCTACGGACCCCCCTCAACCCAAACGTCGAGCCAAAACCACTCCCTCCTCTTCCTCGCCTCCCCTCAATAAGAAGAGGACTTCCAAGCCCAAACCCCAATCTCAATCTCAGCCCAAGCCCCGAACCAAGAACAAAGAGAAGATTTTGACTCCAGGCCCCTTCCATGCTCCCACTCCTCCCGATGACTCTGACAAAGAGTATATTCCTAAGTCTGAGCCTACCGAGAAGGCTCCTACTCCTCCTCCTCGTTCTTCGTCTCATCCGTCTAAGTGGAAGGCCCCCATGCCTTTGGGTGGTGTAGATATTTCGTTATGTCGTGATGACCCGATGTGTCTCGCGGCATACAATCGTATTGAGCACTGTCCTTTGATTCTGGAGCACTTCGTCCAGTTTTCCGATTTTCCACATCTCGCAGATCTCCTCTCCTATAGCGGCCTATTAGACTATCTTCGCCATGACCCCAAGGCGAACCCTCATCCGTATCCCAGACTCGTCAAATTGTTCTATGCCAATCGAGTCCGGGGTGAGTATGATGACACTCACTGCATTGAGACCACTGTCTTGGGGACACCTATTGTCCTCACGGCAGAGATTTTAGGGCAGTTGATCGGTGTCTCATCCTCTGGCCTGCTCCCATCTGATATATCCGTGGATGATATCCACGATCTTGACCAGGCGATGCTTGCTGAGATGTTCCATGTCATCCCTCCCACCATGATTGACATTCCCTCAAAATCGTTTTAAGCCTAATGCTTGGGTCCTCAATCTTATCCTGAAGTCGTGTCTTCTACCGAAGTACGGCTCTACGAGCTTGCCCTCCCAGCCGTTTCTCAAGCTTATCTACGCTCTTTTCATGGGGAGCGAGATAAATTGGGCTCGTATTATTCTTGACAAGATGGATTCCTTTGAGTGCATAAGGAAATCCACCAAGTCTGCTCATATTCCTTATCTATGCCTTTTGAATCTCGTTTTCCGTCACTTCGGCGTCCCTCTCCCTCCTGATGACCAGTGTCCTCTGGGTCCTCCCCTGAACGCGACTACCGTCAAGAAGTCTCTTATGGCGCTTCGTCACATTCAGATGACTACCCCTGCTCCTGCTCCTCCTCCTACTCCTTCACTCGCTGAGTTTGCAGTTTCCCTGAGACGTCAGGAGTCTCGTATTTCTCGATGTGAGGAGATGCTTACTCGCATCTGCGAATGTCACGACCCGCTTCCCTGAAATGGAGGCGAGATGTGAAAAGGTCCGCACGGGAGTGGAGCTGTGAAGCCCCAAACCCGATAAGCGTCCACAATACATAAGCAGGTCCCTGTAACCACAACAGAATAGCAATAATAACACAAGGCGAGACTGAAATAAAATTCCACATCTCACAAATTGTCCAACATCAACAAAAGTCCAACATCCAGAAAAGCCACCAGGCTAAAACAAAAGAGTCCAAGGGCCCAGAACAAGGCCAACAAAAACCGCAACAACAACAAGTATGGGTGATACGCACCGATAACAAAACAACTGCCTAAACAAAAGTAAAGCACAACGAAGACACTAGGACTGGTCCCCAGTGTCCACGTCCTCCCCGTCAAACACAAGCACGGGCTCGGCGTCTGCAAACACCTCGTCCCCAACAAGTAACTCAGGCTCGGGCTCTAACATGTGTCACCCAAAAGAGAAAAGGGGCACATGTCAGCAAGTCGAACGACTTGTGCAAGGAAACGGGAATAATGGTAAACTAGCAACCTAGCAATTAAAACATGGTGCATGGCAAGTAAAGTACGGTGGTAACAAGTGAGGTAAAGGAGAGTACACGTGGCAAGGGGTTGTTGTGACATGTAATGTCAAGTAACAAGTACAAGTACAAGGGATCACTCAACGAGTGCCCTATTGCCCGCAGGCTGTGTTCAAGTATCAAGTACAAGGGATCACTCAACGAGTGCCCTATTGCCCGCAGGCTGTGATGAGCTCGTCTTCTGGAACACGAGCCAGAAAGTGTATTTGATAAGTATGGCGTAGGGGTGCACCTAGCCGGAACAAGTAACACTAGTATGTAGCGATGCTACGCAATCACGTTGAGTATTCAAGCATGCAATGACATGAGCAGATAATTCGCATACCGTTAATTAAATTAAACGTGACAGGCGAAATGCAATGACATGAACATATTCGCGTACCGTTAATTAAATTAAACATGGCAGTTAAAATGCAATAGCAGTTAAGGATGCATGGATGACATGAACAGTTAATTCGCATACCGTTAAGGGAAAGTAAACGTGACATACAAGCATGATGAGGGTGACGGACCAAGCTTCGTTGTCAAGCTAGGTCAATGGCGTCTAAACGGCTATCCTTTCACCGTCTAGTCTCTTTTACGCTAAAGCAAGGTAAATGGCCCAAAACATGGCCTAAATCAAGAGATGCAAGTTTCACTTGCCTAGCACCGGGGACGGCGACTACTTCGTCACACGGATGCCAATCTATGGGGAAATCACTGATAGGGGGAACAACCATCAAACAACATGAAATTTATTAGGGTTTCATAAAAATACCAATAGGCTATGAAAACATAGAGGAATCGATTTCTTACCAAGAGGAGACGGAAGGAACACTCCGGGGAACCCTAGGATCAGATCTGAAAAAGATTGGAGAAGTTTGGGGAAACTAGGGTTTTGGGGGATTTGGGGAATTTGATGGGTTTTGATGGAGATTTGGGGAAGATGAGGGGTAGATAGAGTAGATGGATGGATTGGATGATGGATTTAGGGCTTGGAATGAAGGAATGGAGCTTGGAGGAAGATGGGGGCTCAATGGGGGAGAAACTAGGGCTTAGGGTCGTGTTGGAGAAGAAGAAGTCGTGTGGGGGGTATTTATAGGTTGAGCTGGCGGCTGCCCAGAAATTAGGGTTTTAACACAGACTAGTCGGTCAAAGAACAACCACTGACCGACTAGTTTGGCAACTAGTCGGTCGGTCGACCAACGCAGACCGACTAAGTGTAAACAGTAACTCCTGAACGAAAACCTGAACTAAGAGTTAGTCGGTTCAAGAAGCATCGCCGACCGACTAGTTTGCAACCTAGTCGGTCAACCAACGTTCTTAGACCGACTAACGATAAACAGTAGCTTCCTCAGAAAATTAGAAAGCTCACTAGTCGGTCCAAGAAGGATTGCCGACCGACTGGATCGTCATCTAGTCGGTCGGTGGCCCTTCTTACACCGGCTAATGAGCACAGAAAGTACCGATACGGAGCGCGGGGCCCCGGGATCGATTCCTATGACTCCTAGGCTTGATCTAACAGTTAGATACGACCGTTATGAAGTCCGTCACGAGAGACATACTTCGAAATCGACAATCCTAAGGAAGAAGCGAGAAAATACGACGAATCGATCGAAAATGAAAGCTACGGAGACGAAAACCACACAAGAGGAGAAAATCCACCAAAACATATATTATATTATATTAAAATCAGATACAAGAAAAGCAGTCGTTACATCCTCCCCAACTTAAGAAAAATTCCGTCCTCGGAATTTCCAAAAACTCACGAGTCCGGAAACAAAAGTGGGAAACGCTCTCGCATCTCATCCTCATTCTCCCAAGTAGACTCTCCAGGTGAACCGTGTCGCCACATCACCCTCACAAGATTGACAATCTTGTTCCGAAGCGATTTCTGACGCCTGTCCAGAATCTGCACTGGATGCTGGTCATACGTCATATCGGGGCGAACGGTAATCTCCGAAAAATCCACCGCATGAGATGGATCGCTAATGTATCGACGAAGCTGCGACACATGGAAAACATTGTGAACTCCTTCCAAAGATGGCGGCAAGGCCAAGCGATATGCTACCTCGCCAACCCTCTCCAAAATGTCAAACGGTCCAATGTATCGCGGGCTCAACTTTCCACGCTTCCCAAAACGAATCACACCACGATTCGGGGAAATCTTCAAGAACACATGGTCGCCTGGCTGAAACTCCAAAGGACGCCGTTTAGCATCCGACCAATGCTTAAAACGGTCCTGAGCAATCCTCAACCTCTCCCGAATATTCCTGACGATCTCCACGGCCTCCACGATCATCTCAGGTCCCAACAACTCCCGATCACCAACGTCATCCCAACTCAATGGCGATCGACATTTCCTCCCATAAAGAGCGGCGAATGGCGCCATGCCAATACTCGCCTGGAAGCTGTTGTTGTAGGAAAACTCTACCAGATGTAGATGGTCCTCCCACGAACCCTTGAAATCCAACATGCACGCCCTCAGCATGTCTTCCAAAATCTGAATCGTCCTCTCGGACTGGACATCCGTCTGCGGATGGTACGCCGTGCTGAAACTCAGACGCGTACCCAAGCTCTTCTGCAAACTCTGCCAGAACTGAGATGTGAACCTCGTGTCTCTGTCAGACACGATACTCACGGGGACTCCGTGAAGTCGCACAACCTCCTGCACGATTCACGTTACATCACTATCCAAACTAGGAAAAGGAAATAAAACAGAGAGTAAAAGAATTTTACCTCCATATATCTCCTCGCTAGCGCCTCAGTGGACTGTCCCACTCGGAACGGAATAAAATGCGCAGATTTGGTCAATCGATCTACGATCACCCAAATCACGTCATTCTGCTTCGGACTCCGAGGTAGTCCAGTCACGAAATCCATAGTGATGTGCTGCCACTTCCACTCCAGAATCGGAAGCGGTTGTAGCAACCCGGCCGAACGATGATGCTCCGCCTTCACTTGCTGGCAAACCAAGCACTTGGCTACACTCCGAGCCACGCTCCTCTTCATACCATGCCACCAATAATTCAGACGAAGATCCTGATACATCTTGGTGCCACCAGGATGCACAGAATACGGCGAACTGTGTGCCTCCACCATCAGCTCCTCTCTGATATCCCCAGCAGGCACACACAACCTGGCTCCAAACCTCAGCGAGCCATCCTCATGAATCAAAAAGTCAGTCCGCAGACCGGCTTCCACCATCTCCCGAATCCTGACCAACTTCGGATCCTCAGCCTGGCCAGCCTTAATCCGATCCACGATCGTCGACTGTACCTGCATGTACATCAACGACGAAGCCTCTCCAGGAAGAACAATCTCCACGCCAGACTCGCAAAAATCCTGCTGCAATCTCCACTGCGAGGTCAAAATCATCACCGCTGGAAGCCTACTCAAAGCATCTGTAACCACATTCACCTTGCCAGGGTGAAACTGCAAATCAATATCATAATCCGCCATAAGCTCCAACCATCGACGCTGTCGCATGTTGAGCTCCTTCTGAGTGAAAATATACTTCAAGCTTTTGTGATCGGTGAAAATCTTCACTTTCTCACTCAGCAAGAAGTGCCTCTAAATCTTAAGAGCAAACACAACGGCAGCCAACTCCAAATCATGCGTCGGATAATTCTTCTCATGAACCTTAAGCTGACGAGACGCATACGCCACAACATGCCTGTGCTGATGCAACACACAACCGAGACCCTTGCCAGAAGCATCGCAAAAGATCTCAAATCCACCGCTGCGATCAGGCACAACAAGAATAGGGGCACTCGTCAACCTCTCCTTCAGAATACCAAAAGCACCCTCACAATCATCCGACCAAACAAAAGCAACATCCTTCCGCGTCAACCTGGTCATCGGCTCAGCAATACGAGAAAAGTCCTTAATGAAACGCCGGTAGTAACCAGCAAGTCCAAGAAAACTCCGAATCTCAGACGCAGACGACGGAACAGGCCACTCCCTGATGGCCCGAATCTTCTCGGGATCCACTGAGATACCATCTCCAGTCACCACATGCCCGAGAAAAGCAACTCGATCCAACCAAAACTCGCACTTCGAAAACTTAGCATACAAACGATGCTTCCTTAAAATTTCCAACACCGTCCTCAAGTGCGAGGCATGCTCTTCCTCCGACTTCGAATAGATCAGAATGTCGTCAATGAAGATAACGACAAACTTATCCAAAAAGTCGTAGAAAATCAGGTTCATCAGATTCATGAAAACTGCGGGCGCGTTAGTTACGCCGAAAGGCATAACCACGAACTCATAGTGTCCATACTTCGTCCTGAACGCTGTCTTCGGAACATCTCCCTTCTTCACCTTCAACTGATGGTAACCACTCCTCAAATCCAATTTAGAAAACACCCTCGAACCTCCAAGCTGATCGAAAATATCATCGATGCGAGGCAACGGGTATTTATTCTTAATGGTCACCGCATTCAACTCCCGATAGTCCACGCACATGCGACGCGAACCATCCTTCTTCTTAACCAACAACACCGGTGCTCCCCACGGAGACACGCTAGGATTAATATAACCCTTCTGCAAAAGCTCATCCAACTGCTTTCGCAACTCTTCCAACTCTGCAGGTGCCATACGATACGGCGCCTTCGAAATCGGTTGCGCACCTGGAACAAGATCGATAGAAAATTCCAAAGCCCGATCAGGCGGCAAACCAGACATCTCCTCGGGGAAGACGTCGCCAAAATCTCGCACCACAGCTGGCCACTCCAGCTCCATCTGCATAGCCACAGCCTCCACCGGCCTGGCCCGAAATCTGACAGGACCAAGCGAACTGCTACCACGACTGAACTCAAACACTGGGTGTCCGGGAATCTCGAACACCACCTTCTTCCTCCGACAGTCGATCGTAGCATAGAAGCTCGCAAGCCAATCCATCCCAAGAACTGCATCATAGTTGATGATGTCGTGGACAATGAAATCAGCACAAAGCTCTCGTCCACAAACCACCAACGGGCAAGAATTGCACCCACGATGCACCGAGACCACACCATTCCCTGTAACGATATTCCAACTCTTCGGAAGAGGGGACGTCGACAAGGAATGCCTCTCCACGAAGCTCCGAGAAATAATGCACATCGATGCACCAGAGTCAAAGAGGACTCGTGCAGGGAACGTGCAAACCAAAACCACACCTAACAAGCAATTAACAGTCAAATCCTAGTCTAGCAAACAATCATGAGCAAGCAACCAATATAATCAAAAATCAACTAACTAAGGAGGATAAATAGCTAGAATGAGCGTTACCTGCAATAACTTCATCCACGGCCATGCTCTCCTCCTCAGTCATCAGAAAGGCCTGCCCTCTCGGCGGAACAGCCTGCCGAAAGGCCTGTCTCTGTGGAACAAGGGGCGCTCCACGTCCAACGGGCACAGGAGCTCGCTGCTGCAACGGCTGTGCTGCAATAGGAGCCCGCCAAGGCTGTCTCGACTTCGGACACTCCCGGATGGTGTGGGCAGGATCTCCGCAGACAATGCACTGTCCTAGAAACCTCCTACACTGATCCCTGAGGTGTTCAGTCTTGCCACAGAAATGGCAAGTCTTCAGGATAGGCCCTCCTGGCCTCTTGAACTGCACCGGATGACTAGGCTTGAAACCAGGCCTAACCACCGCCCTGGCATCTTCCATAGGCCTCTTCCCAGCTCCGGAAACATGTCCCTTCCTCTGATTCAAATTCAACTCCTGCCGCCTCGTAGCAATCAGAACCTTCTGATATGTCTCCAAGTCAGAGGAGGTCACAAAGCTCTGAAGCTCCAAGGCAAGTCCCTGGAGAAATCGCTGAGCTTTCTCATCGGCATCCTGCACCATCTTAGGTGCAAACCGACTGAGCCTCGTGAACTCCTGGTGGTACTGATCCACCGACAAGCTCCCCTGCTTCAGATCTATAAAGCGCTGCAGCATCACCTGTCGAGCAGCCTTCGGGAAGAACTCTCCATCGAATCTGGACTTGAAGGTAGCCCAGACGATCGGCTCCACCAGCATCTTCTCTTCAGCATCCCACCAATTCCTGGCGTTATCCTTCAGCTGCCTCTTAGCCAGATCAACCCATCCAGCCGGGTTAATCTTTGCCATTGCCAAGTTATCCTCAATGTTCCTTATCCATTCGTCGGCAGCCAGAGGACCCTCAGAACCATCAAAATATGCGGGACCCAGCTCCCGAAATTGCTTCGCTCCTGGCTCAGAGCGTGGGGCATCCGGAAGAGCCCGGGCAGCTCGAGCAGGTGGAGCATTCTGGACTTGCAAAAGCACGCCCTGCTGCACTTGCATCATCTGGATCATCATCCGCATCATCTCACCGCTGGTGGGTTCCCGCTCAGGCTCCTCATCATGAGGGAGCGCACCACTACCACCACCACGGGTGAAACGCCTTCCTGCCATCTAATGACACGGAAAACAAATCAGATTAGACTCATAGCTTATGACTCGGACGTCGAACTTAATTTATTGGACATTCAAATATTATTATTGCTATTCCAAAAATCGCAGTTACAGAAAGGACCTGCATGGGCCACCACTAAAACCTGTCACGACCCGCTTCCCTGAAATGGAGGCGAGACATGAAAAGGTCCGCACGGGAGTGGAGCTGTGAAGCCCCAAACCCGATAAGCGTCCACAATACATAAGCAGGTCCCTGTAACCACAACAGAATAGCAATAATAACACAAGGCGAGACTGAAATAAAATTCCACATCTCACAAATTGTCCAACATCAACAAAAGTCCAACATCCAGAAAAGCCACCAGGCTAAAACAAAAGAGTCCAAGGGCCCAGAACAAGGCCAACAAAAACCGCAACAACAACAAGTATGGGTGCTACGCACCGATAACAAAACAACTGCCTAAACAAAAGTAAAGCACAACGAAGACACTAGGACTGGTCCCCAGTGTCCACGTACTCCCCGTCAAACACAAGCACGGGCTCGGCGTCTGCAAACACCTCGTCCCCAATAAGTAACTCAGGCTCGGGCTCTAACATGTGTCACCCAAAAGAGAAAAGGGGCACATGTCAGCAAGTCGAACGACTTGTGCAAGGAAACGGGAATAATGGTAAACTAGCAACCTAGCAATTAAAACATGGTGCATGGCAAGTAAAGTACGGTGGTAACAAGTGAGGTAAAGGAGAGTACACGTGGCAAGGGGTTGTTGTGACATGTAATGTCAAGTAACAAGTACAAGTACAAGGGATCACTCAACGAGTGCCCTATTGCCCGCAGGTTGTGTTAAAGTATCAAGTACAAGGGATCACTCAACGAGTGCCCTATTGCCCGCAGGCTGTGATGAGCTCGTCTTCTGGAACACGAGCCAGAAAGTGTATTTGATAAGTATGGCGTAGGGGTGCACCTAGCCGGAACAAGTAACACTAGTATGTAGCGATGCTACGCAATCACGTTGAGTATTCAAGCATGCAATGACATGAGCAGATAATTCGCATACCGTTAATTAAATTAAACGTGACAGGCGAAATGCAATGACATGAACATATTCGCGTACCGTTAATTAAATTAAACATGGCAGTTAAAATGCAATAGCAGTTAAGGATGCATGGATGACATGAACAGTTAATTCGCATACCGTTAAGGGAAAGTAAACGTGACATACAAGCATGATGAGGGTGACGGACCAAGCTTCGTTGTCAAGCTAGGTCAATGGCGTCTAAACGGCTATCCTTTCACCGTCTAGTCTCTTTTACGCTAAAGCAAGGTAAATGGCCCAAAACATGGCCTAAATCAAGAGATGCAAGTTTCACTTGCCTAGCACCGGGGACGGCGACTACTTCGTCACACGGATGCCAATCTATGGGGAAATCACTGATAGGGGGAACAACCATCAAACAACATGAAATTTATTAGGGTTTCATAAAAATACCAATAGGCTATGAAAACATAGAGGAATCGATTTCTTACCAAGAGGAGACGGAAGGAACACTCCGGGGAACCCTAGGATCAGATCTGAAAAAGATTGGAGAAGTTTGGGGAAACTAGGGTTTTGGGGGATTTGGGGAATTTGATGGGTTTTGATGGAGATTTGGGGAAGATGAGGGGTAGATAGAGTAGATGGATGGATTGGATGATGGATTTAGGGCTTGGAATGAAGGAATGGAGCTTGGAGGAAGATGGGGGCTCAATGGGGGAGAAACTAGGGCTTAGGGTCGTGTTGGAGAAGAAGAAGTCGTGTGGGGGGTATTTATAGGTTGAGCTGGCGGCTGCCCAGAAATTAGGGTTTTAACACAGACTAGTCGGTCAAAGAACAACCACTGACCGACTAGTTTGGCAACTAGTCGGTCGGTCGACCAACGCAGACCGACTAAGTGTAAACAGTAACTCCTGAACGAAAACCTGAACTAAGAGTTAGTCGGTTCAAGAAGCATCGCCGACCGACTAGTTTGCAACCTAGTCGGTCAACCAACGTTCTTAGACCGACTAACGATAAACAGTAGCTTCCTCAGAAAATTAGAAAGCTCACTAGTCGGTCCAAGAAGGATTGCCGACCGACTGGATCGTCATCTAGTCGGTCGGTGGCCCTTCTTACACCGGCTAATGAGCACAGAAAGTACCGATACGGAGCGCGGGGCCCCGGGATCGATTCCTATGACTCCTAAGCTTGATCTAACAGTTAGATACGACCGTTATGAAGTCCGTCACGAGAGACATACTTCGAAATCGACAATCCTAAGAAAGAAGCGAGAAAATACGACGAATCGATCGAAAATGAAAGCTACGGAGACGAAAACCACACAAGAGGAGAAAATCCACCAAAACATATATTATATTATATTAAAATCAGATACAAGAAAAGCAGTCGTTACAGCGAACATCTGAGAATTGAGGTCCCTCCTACGATATCTGACGAGGAGGAAAAGGATGAGGCTGATCTCCAGGAGCTTGTTGGATCTCCTGCTCGTGCCCCTGAGGGTATGTCTGCTGCTGCTACTTCTGCTGGTGCTCCCGAGAGCACACCTGCTGTCACCATTCCTTCGGTGGATACTTCTGCTGGTGCTCCCGAGACCACTCCTGTTGCCACTCTCCCTTCGGTGGACACTCCAGTCGACCCAGTGACCACCACCCCTTCTGCAGAGCCTGCTTCTGCTGCTGATCCTGCCTCCGCCTCCTGAGCTTGCGTTGGAGGACTCTCCCTTGTGCATTTGGATGATATATTTGTTGTGAGAGAGTGGGGTAGGATAGTTGGGTGGTGATGTATTTATGATGTATTTTTGGATGCTTTGATGATACACTTTGATGTATATTCGTTTTGATGTCTGTTGAGACATGTGTTGTATTTTTGTGCACCGATCTGATGATCGTTTATATTTGTGTTGGCAGATGTATACTTTTTGATGTATCATGTTATATATATATATATACATCGTGTTGACATTTACTTCAGTGTGCACTTTATATTCTTTTTGTCTCTGATGTTGATTTCGTCGCTCGACGATTACTTGATTTAATAGAATTCTTTCTATAAAAACATAGAATTGTTTTCCATACACTAAATTCACTAAGAATGTTGATATTGGAGAGCATGTTCCATAACTCAATATGTGAAATTGGTTTGAGTTTTGATGATTTCATTTTACGATTTTCGACTATGGTCTCGTTGGCACGCTTTGATTTACTTCGTTATTTTACATTGGTGTCATTTGGACCGTGGTCGTATTCTTCGACTCTCGTGCTTTTATTTTTAGCCATTGTTGTTATCGTTGATCTCCTCCCGCTCTTTTTGCTAATGCCAAAGGGGTAGAGAATTAATAATGACGATGAGCTACATGATAATTTAAAGCAATTTACCGTGAATCTAATTTGATATGTTAGATTCAGGGGGAGTTAAGATATAAAAATGGATTTCAAATCCTATATTTCAATAATTGGATCATATTTTATAATTTCCTCGTCTGCTTGATGCGTATGATTATTATTTAATATGGAATTAACGTGTCATCAATGCAGGGGGAGTAAGTAAATTTCTTTCGACTTATTATTATTGATTATTATTTATTTTGGTTTGTCATCACCAAAAAAGGGGAGAATGTTGAGTATTGATTCCCCTGATTTGGTTTTGATGATGAACAAACATAAATATCGTGAACTAACTCTTTGTGAGCGCAGTTATGGAGATCGTCGCCAAAATTCTATGACCATCAAAAGCGACGTCTCAAGACTACTCAAAGCGCGTGATCGAGTGCCTGAAGCTTCGTTGAAGCTCTAGGAGCATTATTGAAGTCAAGAGATTCGGATTGAAGCTTTTGAAGACGGTTCGTCTAGCTTACTTTTATAGTCTTCTAGCTTCTTTTCGTAGAATGTTAAGCCTTGAGTAGGTATTACATTAAAATCTTCATAACGCTCATATCTTAGAGCTAGGATTTTCTTAGAAGCTCATAGAAACTTTCCCGAAGCTTCACGCTTCATTTCGCGGCTTCTAGTGCATGTTAGTTGGTTCAAGAAGAAGAACCAACCGACTAGATTGTTATCTAGTCGGTTAAGAATTCTTCTTGAACCGACTAGATCTCCTTGCTCAATTCAGCATCTTCACTGTTGACCAATTAGTCGGTCCAAGAAGATTCACCGACCGACTAGTTGTCAAACTAGTCGGTTTGGAATCCTTCTTAGACCGACTAGTTATATCTTCACTTTCACAGCCTGAGCTACTGTTTACTCTTAGTCGGTCCAAGAACAACTATCGACCGACTAGTTGTGAAACTACTCGGTTGGAATTTGTTCTTAGACCGACTAGTTCTCTTGTGTTTAGCTTATTGTTTTTCAACTGCTTAGTCGGTCAAAGAACACTCACCGACCGACTAGTTGTCAAACTAGTCGGTTGGCAAGTCTTCTTAGACCGACTAGTTCTATATCTCCTGAACTTTCATTCTTGGCTGTGAACCTTTTAGTCGGTCCAAGAGGAATCACCGACCGATTAGTTGAGAAACTAATCAGTCAGTGATCCTTCTTAGACCGATTAGACTGCTTCAGAAATAGATCTGTTGGAGCATTAATTGCATGAATTTTCCATCTCTCTTCTCTCCATCCTATATAATCTTGTGATGCTTCTTCATTGCATTCAAGGCTGATATTATTGAGACTTTGATAATTAAAGAGAGAGCATTTAATTCCTATTTCCAAGCTCCCTTTCTTCATAAGAATCTCTCCCTCACTCTTATTCCTCAAGAGAGATTCTCATTGATTGTGAGCTACTCAAGCTAGGAGCTTGAATCCAAGTCACCAACATCTCCCTAGCCACCTTTTGCTGATCATCTTGGTGGAGCTAGGGTTTGGTGACTTCTTCTTCCTTAAAATCCTCCTTGCCCTAAAATCGTAAATTTACTCAAGGCATATGATTTTGTTGGTAAGTGTTTATTGTTTCATTTACTTTGTTAATGCAAGTTTTTCTCTCGGTTGTGAGAAAAGTTTGTGATCCCGGTTTGTGGGAGTCACATTTCGTTTTGTGTATGATTTGATCTTGTAGTGGTTTTTTCTACAAGAATTTCATAGTGCAAAACTTTGGTTAGAGGATTCTAACTCAAGTAGCCGGAGGGGATCCGGGTGTTTGGGACGTAGGATCACCGGGAACAAGTCGGGGAGACTTGGGTGGATCCGAACCCGTTATATCGTTTGTTTGCATTGTCTTTTATTGTTGTCACATTTTCATTCCGCATTGTTGGTTGAGTTTGCAAGATAATTAGGAATTATACTCTTGATTATTTTAAAGTACTATTCACCCCCCCTCTAGTACTTGTGCAGTAGCTATCAGGGCATTACAAGTACGTAGCGTGTGCTACGAATGCAACATTCAAACATGGATGACATGGCATGGCAAGTTATAATTTAAGTGCGTACAGATAAGGAATTTAAACGTGACAGGCAGAGCACAAGTAAAGAGCATGCAGTTATGAAAATTTAAACGTGACAGGCAGAAATGCATGAATGACATGGCAGGGTGACAGATCTAGCTTCGTTGTCAAGCTAGATCTTAAAATTTGCATCTAGGCGAGTATCATTTCGTCGCCTAGTCTCTTTTACGCCTAAAACAAGAAATAGCCTAAAGCACGGCCTAAACAAAGAACTGGCAAGTTTCACTTGCCTGCAATCAACCGTTTTGCAAACATCGTCCAACCAGTCCAATCTACCTATGTGCTCGGATCACCAGCCTACAGTCCCAAATTAAATTATCTTTATTAGTGAATTATCAGACAACTAAAATACCGATTTTTATCTTGTTTAACAGGGATGGGTTGGAGGTCCTAAGTGTTCAGAAATTTACCCCTACACGACGCGAGAGCTACACTGGCGTCGGGTAGCGACGCCAGGGGTTGGAATAATAGAAAGCGCTCCACGTCCAGATTCCAATATCAGATTCCTCGCTCGCCAATTTTCGGATAGCGGCCAGATCAGCGAACAAGATTCCAAACAGCGAGTAATAGGCCGGTAGGCATTTTTACGGCTTCCGGGAAGCCGTAACAATGAACCGGGACGAACGGTTCGACGTACACGAAGTCTACGACGTTGAGTGTCGTAGGAGATGTTCGCGATTTCGAAAAACACCCCTAGGAGAAGTAGGGGGCTGTCAGAAGACCCCAACAACGAGAGGGTACGGTGAGAACTCAGCGACGCGTCGATACGTCGAAAAAACACGCAAAACAGCGAGTGCTCTTGATGTTTCCAGGCAATGGCGGCCTGAGAACGGCCGCGGGAGGTGCAGGGGGCCAAGAGGGGTCGACGGCGGAGGGGAGTGGCCGTGGGCGGCGGCAGCGGCGGTGGCAGCGGCGGCGCTGCTGCTTGTTGCGGCTGCTGCAGTGGATTCTGGCATTTTCCGACGGATCACGGCGATCTCCGGCGATGCTACGGCGGCCTGAGGGCGGGGCACGTCGGGGATGGGTTAAGGGATAGGTCGGCGACGAGTTTTGGTCGGAGAAACGAAGGAGAAACACTTGGGGATGGGTTTTGCGTAAATGTGTTAGGGGGCGGCGGCTTCCTCTCGAGTTGCTGTGAAAACAAATAGCCCTCGACTATTATTAAAAGAGGAGATGGGCTCATATCACATGGGGAGAGTGGGTCTAGGTTAGGCTAGTTAGTTAGGGTTTATTTTATAGGAATTGTTATTATTAACCCAAAAACAATCACAGATCCCTCTCTCACTCTCTCTTACGCATGGGTGCGACTCATGGGCTTAGAAATGGCTGGCCAAGTCAACATTAGGAGGGCTAGGTCAACATTTGATGATGTAAGGATTATTATTAAATAATAGGAGATATGTGTCACATGAAACTTAGGGTTAAACAACTAATAGGTTGGCAAAATAGTGAAAGTAGATCAAACGAAGCCCAAAAATTGTGAAATAAATACTGGGGTAACCGGGACGACGAGAGAAAGAAGACAGAGAAGACAGGTCACAATTTCGACGACGAGAAACGAAATTAAAAATAGAAAGGCCTCACGACAAAAGTGAAAATCGTGACGTCTCGTCAAATAAGGTCAAATCGTGGGAGAACGACCCATGAAATGACGTTCCAAATTAATTCCACAATTTAATAATCTCAGATAGGGTCACAACGATATATCACACCATAGGGTTCGGATATAGACAAGGTTTAAAATAAATACGTGCACGAACAAGACTACGTGCATGTAAAGCGTATAAAGGATACGGGGTCCAAAGGCGACAGTAATCCCAAGCTGGGCACACGTCGGGGTTGGCTTGCTAAAGATGCAACCAAGGTGCTACGGCCCTACGACACAACGACACGACTTACATACAAAGCAACAAGACCAATCAGGTACCCGAAATTGCTATACACACAGCCGTATAACGAATAGTGAGTACCGGCCGTTACAATAGTATATACAAAGCTAGTCTAAAGACGAAAGTCGATCTAGCTATTGTATACTTAGCTACTCGTCGAGGACAAATAGACTTTTGAAAACAAATTTAAATATATTGCCATAACATAATTATCAGTGAGTTCCAACATAATTATAGACGTATGCTTTCAAAATCATCTCTCCCTAATAATAGTCTAGTAGAAACTATTTTTTGGGACGTCTGACTTAAAATTCAGCCTTTGCAAACCTAAATACTCTATATGCCGATGTCCCGTACTCTCAAAAATCAAGAATAGAAACTTACCTAGTTTCGATGGATATTCGTTAAAACGAAATCACTCATGAATGACTCAAGAATATTGAGTGTTCAAATGGAATTTCATAAGCCCTACATAAATTCAAAGAGAGGAATTAAATGTAACACCTGAAGTGTCCATAATCGTCCAAGTTTTAAATTTGGAACAATATAATATGTCACCATGGATTGGTGATTCAAGACATCATTCACCCATCCTATAAATTTGAAGAACACGAAGTTTCTTCAAAAGTGTGTGTTTTCATTGTCCCATTTAACGGGACTCTCAAAACTTCCTCTAATTGAATTTAAGATGTTATATTTACTATCATCGTTAAAATGATAAGACCTCTAGGTCTCTTGAGAGTACTTGAGGGATAAAAGTGGACTTATCCACTCCCTATATAGAGCTGATGATGTACCTTAGTGTACTCATTCATATATCTTCTGAAAATGATCATAATCAAACCTATTATCCAACCGCAGTCCAGGTTTTTTCACATCATGTGTAATAGCCCATAGTGCCATATTTTGTTGGGTTGATTATGTTTAATGGCCTTGTGTAGTAGAGGTGATATGTTATTGATGATAATAGTAGTGTGCTAATATTATTATGTTGTTAATAGCATGCTAAGATTATTATTATGTTGTTAATAGCATGCTAATGTTATTATGTTGTTAATATTATTATGTTGTTAGTATTAGTAGTGTTGTTATTTCTTGTTGTTTCATTAATATTAGTGAGTGGCATTATTGTAAGGGATTAATGGGTATCATACGCCATATGAGATAAGCTCTCATACGCCCTCTCACATAAAGCAATCAAGTACAAGCCCACATGGGCTTGTACTTGGTTGTACTTGGTTGCTTTATGTGAGAGGGCGTATGAGAGCATATCTCATATGGCGTATGATACCCTTTATTCTCTTATTGTAAATGGTGAGGAGTGTGTATGCATAGTAGAAAGAGGTGTAAAGGAATGGTCCACTAGTAATTAAGAATGGGTCGTGTGTATAAAAGAGGAAGAGTGTAGAGAATGGTAAACTTGTAAATAAAGGAACTTATAAGAGATATTTTCTAAAAAAGATTTTGAATTTCATTAGCAAGCCATACTAATTAGCTAAATAATTAGATACTTTACCTTATGCTATTACTACCATGCCACTTGTCAATACAAGAACCAATGGGGAGAATGGCAAGCTTGTAAATTTGAGGGATTCTAGAAGAGAGAGTTTTATTTGTTTAAATCCTCCATCTTTCTACACTCTTCTCTTTAATTCATTTCTTTTCTACACTCTTCTACTTATTTCTTTGCTCTTCTTTTCTTTTCATTTTGTTGTCATTCTCTCTCCCTCTCCTTGGCTGAGATTTTCTAGAGCTAAACAAACAAAAAAAGAGTAAGAAGAAGAAAAAAAGAAAAGAGGAAGAAAGAAAGAGAGAAAGGAGAGATGAAGAGGTGAAAGGAGAGAGGAAGAGGAGGAAGGAGAAGGGAGGAGGAGTCATCCAATTTTGATAAGGTTGGAAACCAACTTCCCTAGTGTGTTATTTGCATGGCATGTTGCATTAGAAATCTCATCTTGTTGTAGAATTGCATCTCTTACTTAAGATAGCCTCTTTGAGAATGTGGGATGTTAAATTTAGTTCCTAGTTAATTTGTTGATGAAGTAGCTTCTTGTTAATTTAGCTTCTAGTTAATTTATAGTGTAATACTTGTCAAGATGCTATCTTTATTGGGGATTATGAAAAAGATGATGTCTTTGTGTTGTTAGTCCACCCCATTTGTTAAATCAATGGGAAGGTTGTAATCTTTATTGTGTTATTTGCAAGATTGGACTCTTTTCATGCAAGTTGCTCTCTTTCTCATCCAAGTTATAGTCTTTATCAAGTTCAAATGCTAATGTTGATATTTTGATGTTACATGCTTAATTTTGAGCTTAATACATGATTAATCTTCATGAAACACTTTTGGTCTTGATGCTGAAAATTTTATCCTGAAAAAATGAAACTTTGACTAAGTTCTGGGCTTAATTAGCCATTAGGAATTCTTTGAAAATTTTATATGTTGTGCATATTGATGTCCTTAACAACTTTCATGTTCATAACTTTTTCCAATTCAAACTGGAAGTTAGGTTAAAAATTCTATTTTTACAGCTTGTCTGAAATTCTGTCAAACCGGACACAGTTTAGCAAAACGAAGTTTATTACCTACACACTCTATGGAATTTGCTGTTCTTAGTCTCGTTGGAATGTTAACAAGTTTACCTATAATTTCATCTCAGTGCATAATTTTCGTAATTCTGACTACAATAGGCCCAAAATCAGCAATCAAGACAGACTCTGAAATCTGTCTGGAAAACAGATTTGACAGACTTCACCAAATAATTCACTATAAATCACCTTCTTACTATAATTGCCTGAAATTTTATCTGTTAATCCAAAACCACCATACCTACAAACTTCATTTACACTGCGTTGTTATGTTCTGTTACGACCTAAAGATCGTGATAGTTCGACCTTCCGCCTTAAACCGCCGAATTACCCCGCGGGCACGCCGCCCCCCTGAACGGGCGGCCAACCCTGCGACCGGGCGCTCCACGCCCGACCTTCAGAGGCCCGTGGGGCGCCTGTCGACCCTAGAGTCCGATACGACAGGGAGATGGGTGCACCCCGCCTCGGCCACCGATACGGGCGCTCTCCAACATGACCACGGCGGGATACGCGTCGATTCACTCCCGGTTCGCCAGGACCAGCGTGCAAAATGGGCGCCCGGACCGCCCAGCCTCAGCCCGGGCCGGACCGGCAACGCGTCTCGGGCCCTGCCCCTGGGAGGCGCTCCGACGGATCTTTGGCACATCTGACACGACAAATAACCTAGTACAAGGACGCTACTGACACTTACGCCGCCTGACCATCTGACAAAAGCACCCCTTGGCCGATGCGCCCCCTGACACCTAATGCTTTCGGCCCTGACACTCTGAAAAAAGCGCCCCTGGCCGTTGTGCCGTCTGACAAAAGCGTGGCAGACACTCCTTTTCCTGACATCCTCGTCCGAAGCTTCCGCTGACACCCGGGCCAGCTCAGCACGTCGAGTCAGCATGCCGGGTCAGCCCCACCTAACCACTTCCCGTCAGATATAAATACCCCTTCACCTCCAACGGTGAAGGGGTTGGAAAATTGACTCTGAATCTTATTATTCACACACAAGAGCAAAGGTCGCCCATATGTTTGTTATTCCACTCATAGCTCGTCACGTACGGTCGACTCACCATCAGTCCGACCTGTGTGCCTAGCCCCCGCTTCAAGTCCTATTACTGACTTAGGCATCGAAGAGGCTAAGGGTTGGACCCCAACCCGGCCTTTCTGACGAGTTGCTCCTTGTGCAGGTTAGCTCTTCATCCCCGGTCGTGCTCACCCTCACCATAAGCAGTTCGGCCCATCTATCATATCCTACGGATTCGGCACCGTGGTTAGCTTCTGCAGCAAGTTTAGTCTCATCACCCCACTAATCACCTGTTAAATAGCCTACCCTGATCCTGTCATTAGCATAACCATCGTGTCCTTGGTTCCCCATAATACAAATTCATTGTACGCGAGTCCTACCCCGCAACAATTGGCGCCGTTTGTGGAAACGAAGGGTCACACCCATGTCAAACCCCATACCAGTCAACCGAAACCCTGACCACGGAAAGGATCCCATGGATCAAGAATCCCACTCCCATCCCGTGACTCCTGCAACTAATCCACCCCCGGAGGTGGAGGTTGAAACGGTCCAGGTACTCCAGGGCGGTGCAGCAGAGATTCGAGGCCTTCGCCAAGATGATGGCGGGTTTCACAACGGCTAGAGCCAAGGTACTCCAGGGTCCCTCTGAGCCCCCGAACGTGAGGCGGAATCTTCACCATCAGTTCGTCGAAGAAATGGGGGACAAAGGGCTCGTCGAGAAGATTGTGGTCCAGCAGGAGCTCTTGGAGGAAGAAATGGAGATCGCGCGGCTGCGAATGTGCCAGGAGGAAGCAGCGACCGCACAGAGGCATCTGGATGAAGTGGCCGAGGTCGTTCGTTAACAACTCCGCTTCCTCATCGCGGAGCGTGAAAGGCTCTTAAGGGAGAACCTAGAGCGGAGAGAGCTCCCTGAGGCGACGGCTGTGGGCCAGCGCTATTGGAACGACCGTAGCCCGCCCCAGTCGAATCCCCAACTCGTCGAGGGAGCCCTCCACGTCAGCCACTTCGTTATTTCCCAGGGCATGATGACCGTCGGCAGCCGAGGCGGGACCGAAGCCAAACCCCGGAGTGGCGGAGAGGACGCACGCCAGAACGCCCCGCCTACCTCGGGGAGGCCACGCCGTTGGCACGGTGGATCACGTCAGCCCCAAGACCTGTGAGGTTCAAGATCCCCCATATGGCCACCTACGGCGGGAGAGGCAACCCCCTCTCACACGTACAACAGTACCGGGGGCGATGGAGGCGCAGGATGTGGATGACGCGTTCCTGTGCCGACTTTTTTCGCAGAGCCTGCGGGATACGGCGCTGGAGTGGTACTATGGCTTGCCGGCGAGATCCATTGGGAGCTTCGGCGAACTATCCCACAAGTTCTGCCAAGAGTTTCAGGCTGGGCGCGTAAAGAAGAAGCCCTTGGACTACCTCAGCACGATAGTCCAGGGGGAAGGAAAGACAACTGGAAAGTACCTGCACCGCTTTCAGGACGAAAGACGGGTGGTGGTGGCCTACGGTGATGAAGTTCTCATGCTGGCCTTCAAGATGGGACTGCAGAATCGGAGCCTCCATAAATCCCTGCTCCGAGACCTGCCCGCTGACTACGACGCGCTGATCGCTCAGGCGGAGAGGTACGCGCTGAGCGAGGAGACTCTCGGTGGGAAGAAATCGGCCGCCCCGGCAAAGCCGCCCCAGGGCCTTCCTCGGTCTTATCCAAGGCCGAGGCAAGAAGACGGATCCCGGGGCACGACCAGCCGACTCAGCCTAGACGCGACCCAGGGGGCCGTCGTCCCAAGATCGCCTGGGGCCAGTAGAGTTCGCCCCCACCCGGGAGCCCGCCTGAGCGATCCCGAGGCTGGAGGGACCCCTGCAGGCCCACTACACGCAGCTTAATGCTCCCATGATAGAGATGTTGGCCACGACGACGAGGGTCGGACTGTTACCGGAGCCGCCCAGGGAGATGAGATTGGACCCGGCGCGGCGAGATCTCTGGAAATATTGTCGGTATCACCGGGACCACGGCCATGACACTGACGACTGCTTCACCCTCAAGAGGGAGATTGAGCGGCTGATCCAGGCGGGCCACCTCAGGGGTTTCGTCGAGGGCAGAAGACTGGTCCGAGAGGAGAGAACCCCGCAAAGGGCGCAAAGACCAGATCCGCCACCACGTGATGAGCGGGAGGAGCCCCACCAGCCAAAGCCGGTCATGCGCATAGATATGATATGCGGTGGACTGTTTTCTGGAGGAGCGTCATCGTCAAGTAAGAAGGCGTATGCTCGGCAGGTGATGGCGGCGGGCCTCGGCAGCGAGGCGAAGCGGAGAAGAGTGACGCGGCCCCCCATCACCTTTACCGACGAGGACCTGGAAGGAGTCGAGCTTCCACATGACGACGCCATCGTCATCAAAGCTCAGATCGGGATGGCCATCATCAGCCGGCTCTAGATCGACACGGGCAGCTCTTGCGACATCCTGTTTATGTCGACGATTGAGAAAATGGGGTTGAAGCAGGCAGACCTAAGGCCTTGCACGGGGCTTATCGTCGGTTTCACTGGTCACTCGGTCCCCATTGTGGGGGTGATTACCTTGCCGGTGTTACTTGGGGAGGAACCGAGGGTCGTCACTCGCATGACACAATTCGTTGTCGTCGACATTGCGTCGGCGTACAACAGGATCATTGGGAGGCCATACATGACGGACATTGAAGCGCTCCCCAGCCTTCTCCACCAGATGGTTGAATTCCAAACTCCGTGAGGGGTGGGGCTAGTGCGGGGGAACCAGGAGCTGTCCCGAAGCTGCTACATGGGATTGACCAAGCACAAGGGCCCGGAGCAGGCCTTGTCAGTCGACCTCCTTGACGAAAGGGAGGACTTTTGTGACCAGTGGCCAACTCCCGCTGAGGAAGTCGAGGTGGTGCCCGTGACTGCGGATGAGGGCAAGTTTGTCTCCATCGGTACGAAGCTCCCGGCTTCTCTGAGGGCGGCCCTCATCAACCTCCTCTGAGAGAACATGGACATATCTGCCTGGTCGCCCGAGGACATGCCAGGGGTCGATCCAACGGCAATCTCCCATAAGTTGAACGCAGACCCGGGTTCTTGACCGGTCCGACAGAAGATGAGGAGCGCCGGAGGAGAGAAGAAGAGGGCAGCCGAGGAATAAGTGGAGCGGCTTCTTCAGGCCAAATTTATCAAGCCGGTGGACTATCCGGACTGGCTCACCAATGTCGTCTTGGTGAAAAAGGCCAGTAGGAAGTGGCACATGTGCGTCAACTTCATCGACCTCAACAAGGTGTGTCCGAAGGACAGCTTTCCCCTCCCAAGGATCGACCACTTGGTCGACCAGGCATCCAGTTACGAATTGTTGAGCTTCATGGATGCCTTCTCGGGCTATAACCAGATCCCGATGGCAAAGGAGGACGAGGAGAAAATGTCCTTCATCACCGATAGCGGCACCTTCTGTTACACGAAGATACCCTTCGGGTTGAAGAACATCGGGGTGACCTACCAGCAGATGGTGGACCGAATATTCAGCTCGCAAGTAGGGCGGAACCTGGAGGTCTACATCGACGACATGCTGGTGAAGAGCAGGAGAGCCCCGGGCCACCTCGCCGACTTACGGGAGACATTCCAGAAAGTGCGCCAATATGGCTTGAGGCTGAACCCGGCGAAGTGCGTCTTCGACGTGCAGTCGGGGAAATTCCTTGGCTTCATGATAACGAAGCGGGGGATCGAGGCGAACCCCACCAAGATATCGACCCTCGTTAACATGGCAGAGCCGCGCATCATCCATGATTTGCAGCGACTGAACGACCAGATCGCAGCATTGGGGAGATTCTTGTCGAAATCGGCAGAGAGGTCGCTCCCTTTCTTCAGAGTCCTGCGCACGGCCCTCGGCGAATCAAAGATCAACAGGAAGGTGATCACATGGGACGACGACTGCATTCGGGCATTTTCGGAGCTGAGGGCTTACTTGCAGAGCCCTCATCTGCTCACTAAGCCGGGAGAAGGGGAACAGCTGGGGTTGTACCTGGCGAGCAATGGAGAAGCCGTCAGCTCCGTCTTGATCAAAGAGGAGAATGGAGTTCAGCGGCCAGTATACTATGCGAGCTGGATTCTTCGAGAGGTAGAGACTCGCTACAGCCACATCGAGAAGGCCCCCTACTGTCCGATCACAACGGCGAGGAAGCTCCGGCCATACTTCCAGGCCTATCCCATTGCCATCCACACTGACCTGCCCCTCGAGAAGAACCTGAAGAGGTTGGAACGATCGGGCAGGATGCTCAACTGGAGTGTTGAGCCCAGCGAGTTCGACATAACATACAAAGCTCGGACGGCGATCAAGGGCCAGGCACTGGCAGACTTCGTGGTGGAATGTACTGTCGAAGACCCCCCGGAGAACCTGCCGGCATACCACCAGCGGCTCCACCCCGCAGGCAATGGAGGTGGGTGAACCCCCTGAGCCTGCTCGAGGAGACACGTGCAAACTATGGATCGTTCACGTAGATGGCTCGGTAACAGGATCCAAGACGAGGGCATGTATCGTCATCCAAACCCCCGACGGATGCCTGCTGGAGTACGCCCTGCGCTTCAACTTCCCGACCACCAACAACGTCGCGGAGTACGAGGCCGCGGTCAATGGGCTGAAGCTTTGTAGAGCGGTGGGGGCGACGAACATACTGCTGCTTAGTGATTCAAGACTTGTTGTCCAACAGATCAAAGGGAGCTTCGAGGCTCGAGAAGAGATGATGAAGCGCTACCTCAAGCGCATCCAGGCCGAGCTCCAAAAGTTCGAGACAGCGAAGGTCCAGCACTTACCCCACTCCAACAACCTCCGGGCAGACGCCCTGTCCAAACTGGCCTCCTCCTCCATGGCCAAAATCGGAAAGGCCATCTATGTAGAGAGTCTACAGGCGCCCACCATTGAAGAAGAAGAACTAATGTGTGTCGGCCCGACGATGACGTGGATGACCCCAATAGTGAAGTACTTGGAGACGGGGGCCCTACCCGAGGAGCATCTGCAGGCCAAGAAGGTAGAAAGGCGGGCCCTATCATTCGTGCTCCTTGACGGAGTATTATACCACTGGCACCGCGCCAACTTTGACGTCCTGCCATTCCTGAAATGCTTGGGGACAGAGTAGGCTGAGCAAGTCATCCACGAAGTGCACGAAGGCTTCTGCGGGAACCACCACGGTGGCTGCACTCTTGCCCACAAGATAGTGCGCCAGGGGTATTACTGGCCGACTATGATCCATGACACAGCTCGGTACATCAAGAAGTGCGAGGCGTGCCAGAAATTCGGCCGACGCACGGCAGTGCCTCCGGCCGACTTGGTGCCTATTGTGAGTCTGAGCCCGTTCGCCAAATGGGGGCTGGACATCCTTGGACCTTTTCCAAAGGCTTTCGGGGGAAGGAAGTACCTGGTCATCGCCGTGGACTACTTCATGAAGTGGGTCGAAGCTGAGCCATTAGCACGCATCACATGGACGGATATGAAGGGCTTTATCTGGCAGTTCGTGATATGTCACTTTGGGATTCCCCACTCTATAGTGACGGACAATGGACGACAGCTCAACTGCGAAGGCTTCCGTGACTTCTGCTCGGGTTAGGGGATCAAGCTTCATTTTGCATCCGTCGCCCACCCGCAGTGTAATGGGATGGCGGAGGCCGCGAACAATTGCATCCTGGGCCCCCTAAAGAAGAAGGTCGATGCCGCTCTCGGGGCGTGGGTGGACGAGCTACCAGGCATTCTCTGGTCATACCGTACCACCCACAAGGCCTCGACCGGAGAGAGCCCATTCATGCTGGCATACTGGTCGGAAAGCGGTCGTCCCCGTGGAAATCGGAGAGGAGACACTTCAGCTGAGGTTCTTCAATGAAAATATCAATGGGGAGGGCCTCGGCCTCGGCCTCGAACTCGTGGACGAAGTGAGGGATCGAGCTCTGACGAACCTCGTCCGGCACAGCCAGAGGATGGCCCAGCACTACAACTCCCGGGTGAAGAAGCGGACCTTCAGAGTCGGTGACTTGGTCCTCAGAGACGCCACCTTCAAACCTGAGACCGCTCGCCGAGGGAAGTTGGCCGCAAAATGGGAGGGACCTTACGAGATCGTCGACATCGTCGGGCCAGCCACGTACATCCTGGCGACCCTGGACAGAAGCGAACTAGCCCACCCATGGAACGCGGAGCACTTGCTGAAGTACTATCAATGATTGTGAGTCTCTTTAATAAGATATTTTCCTTTCCGCACATTTCCAAACCTTGCTGTCTCCACTCGAGTATTTCAGTTTGAACGCTCAAGACTCTGGGGCAGGGCCAACCCTCGCCACCCAAACCAGAGAAGGGCACGGGCCGAGCTACGCGCTCGCTCCCCCCTCAAGAACTCTGGGGCAGGGCCAACCCTCGCCACCCAAACCAGAGAAGGGCACGGGCCGAGCTACGCGCTCGCTCCCCCCTCAAGACTCTGGGGCAAGGCCAACCCTCGTCACCCAAACCAGAGAAGGGCACGGGCCAAGCTACGCGCTCGCTCCCCCCTCAAGACTCTGGGGCAGGGCCAACCCTCGCCACCCAAACCAGAGAAGGGCACGGGCCGAGCTACGCGCTCGCTCCCCCCTCAAGACTCTGGGGCAGGGCCAACCCTCGCCACCCAAACCAGAGAAGGGCACGGGCCGAGCTACGCGCTCGCTCCCCCCTCAAGACTCTGGCGCAGGGCCAACCCTCGCCACCCAAACCAGAGAAGGGCACGGGCTGAGCTACATGCTCGCTCCCCCCTCGAGAACTCTGGGGCAGGGCCAACCCTCGCCACCCAAACCAGAGAAGGGCACGGGCCGAGCTATGCGCTCGCTCCCCCCTCGAGAACTCTGGGGCAGGGCCAACCCTCGCCACCCAAACCAGAGAAGGGCATGGGCCGAGCTACGCGCTCGCTCCCCCCTCAAGACTCTGGGGCAGGGCCAACCCTCGCCACCCAAACCAGAGAAGGGCACGGGCCGAGCTACGCGCTCGCTCCCCCCTCAAGACTCTGGGGCAGGGCCAACCCTCACCACCCAAACCAGAGAAGGGCACGGGCCGAGCTACGCGCTCGCTCCCCCCTCAAGATTCTGGGGTAGGGCCAACCCTCACCACCCAAACCAGAGAAGGGCACATGCCGAGCTACGCCCTCGCTCCCCCCTCGAGAACTCTGGGGCAGGGCCAACCCTCGCCACCCAAGCCAGAGAAGGGCACGGGACGAGCTACGCACTCGCTCCCCCCTCGAGAACTCTGGGGCAGGGCCAACCCTCGCCACCCAAGCCAGAGAAGGGCACGGGACGAGCTACGCGCTCGCTCCCCCCCTTAAGAACTCTGGGGCAGTGCCAACCCTCGCCACCCAAACCAGAGAAGGGAACGAGCCGAGTTACACGCTCGCTCCCCCCTCAAGAACTCTGGGGCTGGGCCAACACTCGCCACCCAAACCAGAGAAGGGCACGGGCGGAGCTACACGCTCGCTCCCCCCTCAAGAACTCTTGGACATTGCCAACCCTCGCCACCCAAACTAGAGAAGGGCACGGGCCGAGCTACGCGCTCGCTCCCCCCTCGAGAACTCTGGGACAGGGCCAACCCTCGCCACCCAAACCAGAGAAGGGCACGGGCCGAGCTACGTGCTTGCTCCCCCCTCAAGACTCTGGGGCAGGGCCAACCCTCGCCACCCAAACCAGAGAAGGGCACGGGCCGAGCTACGCGCTCGCTCCCCCCTCAGAACTCTGGGGCAGGGCCAACCCTCGCCACCCAAACCAGAGAAGGGCACGGGCCGAGCTACGCGCTCGCTCCCCCCTCAAGAACTCTGGGGCAGGGCCAACCCTCGCCACCCAAACCAGAGAAGGGCACGGGCCGAGCTACGCGCTCGCTCCCCCCTCAAGACTCTGGGGAAGGGCCAACCCTCGCCACCCAAACCAGAGAAGGGCACGGGCCGAGCTATGTGCTCGTTCCCCCCTCGAGAACTCTGGGGCAGGGCCAACCCTTGCCACCCAAACCAGAGAAGGGCATGGGCCGAGCTACGCGCTCGCTCCTCCCCTCGAGAACTCTGGGGCAGGGCCAACCCTCGCCACCCAAACCAAAGAAGGGCACGGGCCGAGCTACGCGCTCCCCTCCCCACTAAACGGCCGGGGCAGGTCTAACGAATTCCGACCACCCGAGCTGAGGAGGAGCACAGACTGAGATACTCACTCGCTTACCATTCTCCCAAGCAGACCCATGATCCTCGAAAACTCGAGCCTTGGGAAAAGGACAAGGGCACGCGGACCAAGGCAGGCCCCACGCAGGCCAAGGACCGCTGAACAACGCCAGGTCCCGATAAAGCAGGTCCCCGATGCTACTCGTCGAAACGAAAGGACGCTCGGGAAACACGCCATTAATGACGACACATCCCCCCGAGAGGCAAGGACTGACGAATCGCATCCAAGCGCCACCTGGCAAAAGCGGTTTCGGAAGGGCGTGATTCCGAGGAGCCTATTAATGATGCCAGCTCATCGCATTAACTTCAGGGAAACCGTCAACAAACTCCCTCTATAAATACTCCCCTCACCCCTTCGAAGGAGAGGAGGAGAAAGATAATATGAGGGCACGTCAATCTCAATCCCCTCCATGAAAGATGAGGAAGAGCAAGGGACCCCGCCACCCCGATGGGCGATTGCTTCCACACAACGGTCGCCGATGGGCTATTCCCCTTACACATGGGACGCCCCGCCTGTCACTCCTCAACTTCCCTTGGACAATTTACGCCAAGGGAACTGGAGCTCCAATGGCGGACCATGCCCCTCTTTCGACGCCCGATGCGCCCTGGCGCTCCAGGCCGAGAACCCGAAGGATGGGGCAGCCCTGCCAAATCACCCCATTGGGCACTCCAGCCTCCACCTGGGCATACCAGCTTCTGCGGGCCCGCCTCCCAATGGCCCGCCACGCCGATAGGCTATTCCTCTTACATACAGATCGCCGATGGGCTATTCCTCTTACACAAGGGGAGCCCCACCTTCCACTCCTCCGTCTGCGCTGAACCAGATGAAACAGTCGAATCGGAGGACTTGCGGTGGTTCGCTCCCCCCGACCAGCATCCGCTCCACCCCGATCCCCGCCGGCGGGAAAGGCAAAAGCCCCTCCGGGCTTACCAGCCTACACCAACACGCCTCTTAACGACCCACCTCCCATTCCTCTATCTTCCCATCAAGGCCGGGCCGCCGGAGACCCTCCCAGGGAGATGACGCCACCAGCACTGCCTCGTTCTCCACCTCTGACACCTCGTCCTCCACCTCTTTCGGGGTTTCCCGTCGATGTAAAGATTCCCCAAAGAGACCTTGCAACCTTTCATGGGCAAGGTGGTGAAAGACAAGGCAGCGCGCCATCGCCACCTCGTGCTCCTCCTCTCCCAGGGGTTCCCTCTGACCTCCCATCGGAGGACAACAGCAAGACAGCTTCCCTGGTGAATCCGAGCAGCCGAGGAGACCTTGCAACCATTCAGCATAGGGGAAGCGCAGAGGGACGCGACGAGCAACGGAAGAGAAGGAGGGCGTCTTTGCAGATAGGAGCTCGCTTATCCTGATGCAGTTTACAACAGGATGGAGTGGCTCCCCAGTCCGCCAACGAATCGGGTCGCACCTAACTAACTACTGAAGACTTTATCAAGACTTCATGTAAAAACTAAGGATAAATTTCTGTAAAAGTTAATGAAAAAGACTATTCCATACGAATCCCTAATCATTATCTAAGCGCGCTCTAACTTGGGAACGATCCCCGTCAAATTGCGGGGCGAGCTCACGAATCTAGGCCACCCATCACGGCGAAGAGAAAAAGGGCCGAGCTGCGCGCTCCTCCTTGTCCAACAGTCTGAACCTCACGATAGGAGCGGGGGCCGATCTAACAAAACGAGGCCTCCCTCGGACCGACCCCGCCGTTCCCTCTTGCCCTACCCGGGCCCAGGACGAGCCCCGCCAGCTTTACGACGACCAGGGACATTGGGCATCACCCGTTCAGGGTCAGGCTGCGACACCGACCCTTCACAACCAGACAGGGCAGAATGCCTCACCTCGCCCCGATCCGGTGGTTCGCCAGTTCGCCCCGAGCCCATGCGTATGCCGTCAAAACTATGTCTCAACATCCCTCTCCCCATCACCTAGCGCTCGTGGCCAGACGGATGTTGGGGGCAATATTATACCCTTGCAAGCAAGCGGTCCACACACTCAACAAGGAGAAGAAGAAACCGAGACAAGATCAATCCATCCCATTTATTCTAAAGGGCGAGGCTATTCACGGCGCCCGCTGGGAATACAACATTACATCGGCCGGTCGTACAAAAAAAGAGACAAATTTCTTCTACTCTAAGTCCTCAGCGTCGTCGCCTCTCCTCCGGTCGGGCCCCCATGTCCCTCGCCACCTGGCGGATTCCCGCCTCCATCGCCTCCGCAGCATCGGAATGACATGCTCGTCATGATAACGACGGATAGCGGCCTCGATCACGTTGCGATCAACCCCCCGTCTCTCCTCCAGCTGCTGCCTCAAGAACCCTTTCTCCCTCCTCTCCGCGTCGAGGGTCTTCTTCAGGTCAGCTATCTGCCCCGTCTGCAGCTCGATCACCCTTTTCTTGCTAGCCATCTCCTCGACGTGCTTCACCAGGATATCGGCCCGCTCCCGAGACCCCTCCAGGAGTTGACGCTCGATCGTAGCCTTCGACGAATCGAAGTACGCGACATGCGCCTTCTCGACTTGGCAGGCCATCGCAACCTTCTCCAGCTCTGCCTCCTTCTCCCTCAGCTTCTCCCTGACGTCAGCGAGATCGGTCCTCGCCCTGTCGAGAGCCGCCTTCGTGGCGGCCACCGGAGTTCGGCGCTGTAGGGCCACCATAGCCGTGACCATCTACAAGAAGACCCCACTCAGTCGGACACAAATAAGGAAAACTTGGAAGGCGAGACAAGGAATTCGACCTACCTGCATAGCATGCCACACAGCGGAGCCACACAGCCGCTCTGCCCCCACGCGGATCAAGGACTCCCGATCCCGCGGTAGCATGCAATACTCCGCTAGACGCGCTGCCACCCACGACATCCTCGAATATCGACTCATCACGGCCTATCCGATAGGTAGGCTGGTGAAGACTATCGCTTGGCAGCGCCTCGACCTCAGCCTTGGTCCTCTTGAAATGTACGAGAGCGTTCTCGCAACTCGGGTGTGTCACCCTTCCCATATCCCGCAAGGGGATTCCATACGGCCACTTCTGGACCGGGGGCGCCTTGCGAGGCTCAACCGCATCGGGTATCCGCGTAGGAACCAGGGGGATTGTTCCCCGAACGGGCGGAGCTTCGGAGAGGCCCTCGTCGGCTTGACCGGAAGAGACACCCGATTCGGACGTCCTTCGTCTTTGGTTCGCCCCCTCCTCACCCGAGACTCCGGCACCCCGTTTTCGAGGCCCCTCTTCGCCCATCACTTTCTTACCCCCCTCGCGAGGGCCGACACTCTCCGCCACCGACACCCCGGCTGCCCTTGATACCTCCTCCGGTGCTTGCATTACGTCCTCACCTGCAAAGGAGGGAAAGATTAGGGTAAGCTCGCATAAAGGCTCGCCAGATTCAGACCACCTTGGGGCCAATAATCCTGACTGAGCCGATCATCCTGAATCAGGCTCGCCAGCTGGCGATGTGCTTCGGGTAGCTCCGCCAAAATCTGCGCCTTCGCTAGGTCGTCACCGGTTATCTTCACCCTTTCATTCACTAGAGGGTTCCGCACCACCCAGTTCGACATCAACACCATTTCAACCGACATCATGACAAAAGCAAAATCCTCCATCCACCTACCAACATCGGCAGGCACCCCGAGGATGAGCTCCCGTCCCCGCCTCGCGTAGACGCAGTGGTACATCCCTCTCTTCCGAACTACGAAGAAATGCTGGAACAGCGCCAGGGACGGACTCAAGGAGCAGGCGAGGCACATGACGACTAACCCCACTAGCAAGCCCCAGGAGCGGGGCACCAAGGCAAAAATCGGCAACTCCAGGAAATTCAGTATGTGGAGGAGATAAGGGTGGATCGGGAAGCGAAGTCCCAACTCGAAGGAGCGGGCGTAGACCCTAACTTCATTGTCCCCTGGCGAACAAACACTTTCCTCAGGTCCCGGGACCCGTGCCTCGCAGGGCGGACGCACGAACCGCACCCGAATCTCCCTAATGTTGATCCTATCCGACCTGCACCTGACGGCTACAATCGCCCTCGGAACGTCAGCTTGCCATGTCCTCCTCCGCTGAGGCCTCTGCGCCCCCAACCACCTTTCCTCGGCCATTGACTCCTCCGTCGCCGCACTGCTACCCGCTTCAGAGTCAAAATGAGAAGCCATCGATCAAAGGATACGGGAATTACCTAGCAAGCGGCCGAGCTGAAAAGACGATCGGGGATGGACCTCCGGCAAAGACAACAGCGGCAACGTCGGCGGACGACTGACAGAAACCAGAAGGTAGGAAGAAAAGTTGAAGCCGGAAGAAAGCTCCCGCCGATCCCCTCCCCCCATACTTATAGAAGACAACAGGCCATCTCGACCGTCGACGCGCCACCACGCGACGCTCATCAGAGCATCCATGAGCATCCCTGATACCTCGACCGGCGTGACAGTCGCCTTCATCCAGGCGTCGCGAGATCACTAGCGGAGGCACTTCGATTTCCCCCAGGCACTTTCAAATCGCAATAATGGCTAACCGGGCGGGAATTCCTAGACCTACGCCGTCGCTCCCGAGCATGGATCGAAATCCGAACCGCCATTTCGAAGCAGGGGAAGTGATACGTCATCCGATCCGAGTCGGGCTCACACCTCGAACTCGAATGCCGGGGGCAATTGTTACGACCTAAAGATCATGATAGTTCGACCTTCCACCCTAAACCACCGAATTACCCCGCGGGCACGCCCCTCCCCCCTGAACGGGCGGCCAACCCTGTGACCGGGCGCTCCACGCCCGACCTTCAGAGGCCCGCGGGGCGCCTGTCGACCATAAAGTCCGACACGACAGGGAGATGGGCACACCCTGCCTCGGCCACCGATACGGGCGCTCTCCAACACGACCCCGGTGGGATACGCGTCGGTTCACCCCCAGTTCGCCAGGACCAGCGTGCAAAATGGGCGCCCGGACCACCCAGCCTCAACCTGGGCCGGACCGGCGACGCGTCTCGGGCCCCTGCCCCTGGGAGGCGCTCCGACGGATCTTTGGCACATCGGACACAACAAATAACCTAGTACAAGGACGCTACTGACACTTACGCCGCCCGACCATCTAACAAAAGCACCCACTGGCCGCTGCGCCCCCTGACACCTAATGCTTTCAGCCCTGACACTCTGACAAAAGCACCCCTGGCCGTTGCGCCGTCTGTCAAAAGCGTGGTAGACACTCCTGTTCCTGACATCCTTGTCTGAAGCTTCCGCTGACACCCGGGCCAGCTCAGCACGTCGAGTCAGCATGCCGGGTCAGCCCCACCTAACCACCTCCCGTCAGGTATAAATACCCCTTCGCCTCCAACGATGAAGGGGTTGGTAAATTGACTCTGAATCTTATTATTCACACACAAGAGCAAAGGTCGCCCATATCTTTGTTATTCCACTCATAGCTCTTCACGTACGGTCGACTCACCATCAGTCCGACCTGCGTGCCTAGCCCCCGCTTCAAGTCCTATTACTAACTTAGGCATCGGAGAGGCTAAGGGTTGGACCCCAACCCGGCCTTTCTGACGAGTTGCTCCTTGTGCAGGTTAGCTCGCTATCCCCGGTCATGCTCGCCCTCACCATAAGCAGTTCGGTCCCTCTATCATATCCTACCGGATTCGGTACCGTGGTTAGCTTCCGCAGCAAGTTTAGCCTCATCATCCCACTAATCACCTGTTAAATAGCCTACCCTGATCCTGTCATTAGCATAACCATCGTGTCCTTGGTTCCCCATAATACAAATTCATTGTACGCGAGTCCTACCCCGCAACATGTTCCATACAAAAATATGGAGTAAACTGCCATTTAATCTGACTGTTGTGCAATTTCCAGCAAGCTAAAATGTTACCTAGTGTTTCAAATGATGTGTTATGGTTAGTTCTGTTACTATCATCAATGAATGTTGTCATTAACTAAAAGGAAGCTTCGTGATCTATTTGGTAATGATATTATAGTGTGTTAAAAACCATGTTAACCATATCCCCTCAGGGTGGAAATGTCGAGGTGAAATGGTTATTAGTCTTATGTTAAGGTGAAATGTTTATTAACATTTTCATGTTGTTATTAGTCTCATGTTGCTATTAGTTTCATGCTATTGGTGTCATGCTATTAGTTTCATGTTGCTAGAAGAGGATGTCATCTTGCTTTTTGTTTAACTAATTTCTTGTTGGATTAAGAGATGATGGCATATGTTTTGTTGGCTCATGCTTAATTAATTTCATGTTGCAGTCAATGGTGAAGTTGTAAAATTATATGTGTTGGAATTATATGTGTTGGAAATGATAACCATGGGGCATATGTAGTAGTTGGAAATGTTATATGTGTTGGAATAAGAGGAAGTGAAAATGGTGGTTGTTATGTGGTTTCTTTTGTTACACGTTCAGTTTAATTGAAATGCTAAGAAATGAATAAGTCCTCTTAAATGATGGTGACACGGGGATTGGGGGACAATATGTAGTGGGAAAAACATGAGGGGCTGGACAGTTTATAGTGGTTGATGGCCCTCCTGTTCTTACCCGAGTGGCGGGGAGTGGCGGAAATTAGGAGAATTGGAGAAAAATTGAAGGGGAAATAAGGGAAAAACAGGGCTCCTTTAGTAAGAGCTTGTCTCGGAGAGTTTGCCTGTTCCACCCCAACTGGGGGGTGAGGTCCAGTCCCAAGAGGGTCTACCCACTACTTAGGTCCAAAACACTTCAGATAACTTTCAATACTTTTGTAGCATTATCAAATGTTGCTTACTCGTACGTTCTTTACTTGTAGCCCTTCCATGTTGTATACCCTTGTTATATACATCGCCTATTGTAGTTCTTGTCGTTTGCGTTTATTATACTTATGTTGTTTCACTCTTTTGTTGTTGTACCTTCGTTTATGTTATGCATTCAATGCTTTATGTCATATACGTGTTCCCTTTAGCTCATTCCGTACTTCATTTGCACCTTGCTATGAATGCATATAGAATAGACGCATTTTCATAATAGCATACTAGAGGGAGTTGGCATTCTTACTGGGTCACGCGTTGACGTGCCCCCGTTGACTTTTTCAGGTGTAGTTCCTGGGGTTGGCAGGTGGAGCTAGAGGTTAAGTTTAGAGTTCTGTTGTTGGCAGTTGGAGCTTAGATTGGGTGGTGAGGGGTGAGGAGAGAGCTATATGTGTACTTGGGGTTTTCTTTTGGGGTGAGAGATGCTTGTACTATATGAATTGATCTGATGGGATGTTTAAGATGTATATGAAATTGTTCAGTGTTTGGCTTTCAGTATTTCTCTGTGACTTTGTGTCATTCTGTATTTGTTGGTTGGCTGTTCCTTGAATACTACATGTACTATTCCCAGCAATGCGCAGTGGACCTGTAGATACGTTTTTAGTTCTCGTCATGTACCCTGCCTCCATGCGTATCCCAGGTACGGGGTCGTGACATCATGTTTGACACATTAGTAAATGGCGGGAACATTGGATAATACTGGGAAGTCAGCCATAATTTGCTACTGGAATAAAGTCGAACAACTTGAAGTTTATGGTCACGCCAAAAAATGGGTTATATAAATTAATCATTAAAATGATTTAAACGGATTACTCATCTGTTAAAAATCTAGTTGCTTGGTGACTGCATCGGAACATGCAATTGCACTGCATACCACCAAAAAGCCTCCTTAGAACCTATTTATATGAGCCTGATCACCTCATATAAACAGTTTTCGAGACCCCCTAACGGGGAAGCGTTTAGAGCACATCTTATTGATTGTGCCATGATGTGTCCACATCCCCATAGCACCAATATAAATCATAAATATGCCGTCTTAGAACTACTTATCGGGCGCAATTAACCCAAATAAATAGATTCCGAGCACTCCACATGGGGAAGCATTTAGAGCACATCTCATAGATTGTGCCTTTGATGGTCATCATATAAAGAATCGATAATGAAGATTAGATCATGAAGATCCTTCACATTCAGAACTCTTTAAATTCCCAGTATTAGGTATTGACCATTTCAAATATCATGAACCGTGATGAGATCCTGAAGATCCACACTTCTGAAACTGTTATACAGTTTTCGGACATATTTACTGGCAATCCGAATATTGTCAAATTCACGCATCCTTGCTGCTAAAAATCCAGCTATTATTGACATACTAAAAATTATGGATGCAATCCACCAGTAACAGAAGTGAATGTCCTCAATGAATGATAGGACATACCACGAGGCTCCAAAGAGAGAAAAACTCATGGAGACCTTTAAACAATACTATCACAAGAAAGTGAGCTCATCTACATATCTTCTCCCTTTCAAGAACATCTAGAAGAGATGAATCTGAAATAAATTGAAATATTATTGAATAATGTACGTACATGTGGATGTGTTTTGATAAAAATACACTTGTAGACAATTACTCACATTTCATTTAGCCATTTAAATGATAATTATAAATATCGTTCCACACTTCGTTTCCTGAAGCAAATGTAGAGATTGGCCAAAAATGTAGAACGAGGCAATAATAAGTTGAGTTGGACTCACTTATGAAATGTGAAGTGTTTGGACCTGAAGTCATGATATCAAAAGATATCAAACCTGTGGGTATAATGAGGATTGTATAAACACAAATAATAAATAAATAAAATCATATGCTATAAGTGACATGCTATAGCTTATAGGTTCATTTCGCTGAAACCAGGAAGCAAGTATGATGAGATTGGCTCACTTACAAATAAAACTGATGCATCAAGTTCCCTGGTTATGTTTGCGAAAATCCTGCGATTGGCAAAGGAAAATTTTGGATTTTTGCTGCTATGCATGTTGTGACATCATACACTTATGGATTTATTCCTAATTTTCTTACTTGCCTGAATAGACTCCGAGACGTCTATTCTATGAAAAATATAAATTACAGCCAAGAAAATTCCTGATGAAAATAAGGACTCTTTCTAAAGGTTGTCTTTGCATCTTTAAAAGAGCAAAAAAAATGATTTGAGATAATATTTGTAAATGACTCAAATCTTATCGGATCTCCTGAAGAGAAAACCAAAATATCTGATTAAGCCTAACTATCATATATGATATGAAACACCTAGGCAAAAATCTTGGCTTACAGACTTATCATCCAGAAGATGATCACATCATCCAGAAGATGAAACTCTCATCCAGAAGATGAACATATCATCCAGAAGATGAAACTCTCATCCAGAGAATGAAACTATCATCCAAAAGATGAAACTCTCATCCAACAGATGACAACATCATCGAGAAGATGATCATATAAAAGATGAAAATAACATCCAGAAGATGAATATCATTTGACATTTAACGTCATACACCCGAAGTTGATGAAGAAACATGGACAATTGTAATCCATTAAATACAACCATTGGTTGGATGGATGTACATATAGACCCCTTCCGTTCAGTGGAAGAGAGGAAGGATATCCTAGGTCCGAAGTGCCTTACTTGAGTGTCATTGGTACACTTCTATATCTGGCCAACTCCACGCTTCTCTATATAGCGTTGGTAGTAAATCTGTTAGCCAGATACAGTGTAGCGCCGGTAGCATGTCACTAGACCGGAGCTACGCATCTTCTGCGCTACCTCAAAGGGTCCATATTATAAAGGATTACCCTCCAAGTTAAATGTATTTGCAGATGCAGGTTATAGATTATCGAGATGACAACAGACTTTGGGTACGTATTTTACCCACAAAGAAAAATTACCTTGTGGAGATCTGCAAAGCACGTGACTAAGGCAACATCATCATATCATTCTGAGAATCTCATCATCCAATAAGAAAATCAAGAGTATGCATAGTTACGCCCTGAAGTATCTCGCTGACACAGTGACGACGGGGTCAGGGACTAGAGACATGGAGCTATCTACCGAGTCTACAGACCATGCCACTTTCCTAGTCCATCCTTGAGGAGGCAACATTAAAGGCGATGAGACAGAGCACATCTCTTCAGAGGAGCTCCCGTAGATGCAGTAGCTGCCATATATGAGCGATACGTACAGATGAACGATGCTTGTATTTTGTATTTATTCTTCGAATGTTGTAGATGAGATTGATGTATAGCTAACTAGGGGATCTGTAAGCCTGAAGCTTGTACAGATCAGGGGGAGTTAAATGTAGAGTTGTACTCTTTTTCCTTAACTATGGTTTTTCCTACTGGGTTTTCCATAGCCAAAGGTTTTAACGAGGCAACCACTTTAACTCTGGATACAGAAGTATCCACCTCTAGTGATATCTATAGAACATGGGAAGTTAAAGAGACTTGTAGTTAGACCCGAACGCGGTTCGGTTCTGGTTCGGTTCCGGTTCCGAACCGCCGGTTCCGGTTCCGGCAAAAACCGGAACCGGAACCGAACCGCTTTAGAAGCGGTTCAATTACGATTCCGGTTCTCGGCCGGTTCCGGTTCTGGTTTCGTTTCGGTTCCAGTTCCGGTTCGGTTCCGATTTGGGGCCGGTTCCGATTCGGTTGTGGTAAAAATATATAAAAAGTATACAAAATTTAAAGGCTATAACTTAAAAAAGAAATATATCTTTCACTAAACAACTTAATGCAAGGTACATATGAGAAAATTGAGGATGTGACAAACCAAACCGGGGAATGTGAGAAAATTTTGTGAGAAAATTGAGAATGTGAGCAAATTGGTCAAAACCGAATCGGTTCCGATTTGGTCCCACGGTTCCAGAACCAGGGAACTGAACCGGGGAACCGGCGAACCGGAACCGCCGGTTCCGGTTCGGTTCTACAAAAGGGCAAACCAGAACCGAACCGGCTTGGCCCGGTTCCGGTTCCGGTTCTTGGAACCGGCCGGCCGGTTTCAGTTCGGTTCGGTTCTGGTTCGGTTCCACGGTTCGGTTCGAACCGTGGTCGGGTCTACTTGTAGTCTCTAAACCAGAATCCATAAGTATCCACCCCTTGTGATACTCTTAAGCACTATGAATCTTGAAGTATTCATATGTCGAGTTTACAATGATGGATGGATAAGAGGAAGTGTTATGAATATGCCTTGTGACCTTTGGTATTAGGACCTTTGTTATCCACCATGATTGTAAATGACCCTTGGTATCCATCTTTTGCTATATATATATGATATACGGTTTCCACCATAGAGATTGATTCTCAACATATAACCATATATCTATATTACAATTGAGAGCTGTTTTGAACTTATCCTATGTGGCAATGTCACGTCAAGTTTTGGAGGGAAAATTTTTGGGTTGCGTGAAAATTTGTTGGGAGAACAAATTGCTTTTTTGAAATTGAATGCATCAGCCTTTAATACCCACACATTTATCAAAGAGGCAGGTTGTGCTTTAATACCCACACGTTTCTCAAAGAGGCGGAATGTGCAGAGGCACATTGCACGTCCCATTGTTTTGTGCGGGCTGAGATTGAAAGCCAGCTGGAAAACCAAGAGAAATTTTGTCAAGTTGTAACCTGCATACACCTATTTGATGCACTTTCCACCCTTTATAAAACCCCTCCATCGTCACTGTGCTCACATCACACTGAACCTCCATTGTCCCTTGATCATTCATGGCTAAAGCCAATGCTATTTTCGTAATATCTGTGGAGTAATGGTGCATACGGTGGAGCCCGCAGCCACCTAAACGTTTCATCGTAACAACACAACATGCTCCTAAAATAACTGTTTAAAAGAATTGTTTCATCATAAATACGCACACATTTACATGTATGTGTATCCACATGCAATATATATATTTGAACTAACAGAAGGCGTCGGCGCCGAAGGCGTATTTTTGCCAGTGCCAAAGGCGTTGGCGCCGAATTTGTTGTTCCGCGTCGAAGGCGCCTACGCCGAATTTGTTGTTCCGCGTCAAAGGCGCCCGTATTGTTAAATATTTTTACGCTAATTTGTTTTTTTTAAAATTTTGGCCGTGAAAATATTTTTTTGGGGCACACAGATTTCGCGGGGAAAAATCTTAAATGAACCGTGCCCGCCGGCACGAGTTATGACTAGTACATTTTTATATGTTATATATCATATTTCAAAAATATAAAAGGACTAGTCATTACCCCGTGCCCATAGGGCACGGTTTATTTAATGGTTGAGTTCCCACCCAAACAAATTTCAAGTTCCCCAAATTTTAAGTTCCCCCCCAAATTTCAAGTTTCCCCCCAAATTTTGAATTTCAAGTTTCTCCCCAAATTTAAATTTCAAGTTTCCCCCCAAATTAAAATTTTCCCCCAAAAACAAACTCATCCCAAATTTTGTCATTTGTCCACCTAGGACAAAGGGTTGTCCTAGTAGGACAACATTCAAATTCTTCATGTTTTATAGAATAGATAATTATTTAAAAAAAATATCCAAGAAAAACCCAGACAGCACTAGGCAGGTGTAAACAAGCTGACATGGCACTCTCCTTCCTATCGCTTTCAGACATAAATGGATTAAAAATTAAAAAGCAAGCAGATACAAAAATAGTAAACTTCATGTATAAATACGGGCAGTGGAATAAGGAGGGCCCCACATCCTTTGAAAATCTTTGTTTCAATTTCGAATCCCTCGTCCTCTCGCTCTCTCTGTCTCGCTCTCTCTGTCTTTCTGTCTCATTCGGGGTAAAACATTCTCTCGTTTGCCTCCTAGGGTTTCGGTCTATTTCGTCTCCGTCTATGCCTTTGTCCGCCCTCTGAAATTTGCGAGCTTTTACAGATGATTGATAGCCCTAGAGACGTCGAATCTTCTGCTTGACAGAGGAAAATTGGCCTGGCGGTGGATTCTAGGGTTTGAATGGGAGTCGCTTTGAGTTCTTGAGCCGAATTGGGGGTAATTTCTCTGCTTTTTACGTTCACGGTCCAGTTTTCTTATAATTATTGTGACTAATTTCCTGCCTCATATTGTAATTAATCTCTTTTAATTTATATTACCGTTTACGGTTCAATCAGCGAAGGGAAACAGATAGAAAAAGAAAGAAAAATTTCCATTTGGAGCAACTGGGTCTACAAATTTTGGTAACCTGTGAATCGGTTTAACTGGTCGTCTCCTGTTGCACATGGAGCTTGATTTCCTCTTCCTAACAAAGCTTGTCTTTTTATTAATATCTTTTTTTGTTTATTTATTGTTTTGGGGGAATTTGAAGGGATGAGATACGTTTGTTGCCTCACCCTCTGTATGTGCAAAGTTGCTTACATTGATGTTTTTAGGAAGAAATAAAGGATTCAATATAAGATTTCAAGAGAGCGTGGAAAGAGTTTCTAAAAGGATGTGGGGATATGACTTAATGGAAAGAAAATAAGGGAGAGCGATTTGTGTTTTAAGGGTATCGAGATGCGTACTTCAAAGAAATATAAACGCCATAGCATTACAGCTTTGGCTTGAAAACCATAAGATGCATTACATGCATTTGCATGGGGGGCTCGGCAAATAGATGGGTTCTTGGTTTGTATTTCAAATACACAGTCTTTTGCTTGGTATTTGGGTATGTGCATGCGTGTTGGAAGAGAGAGTGGGGTGAAGAAATTATACGACTGGAGAAAAGATAGAAAAAAACCAGTAAACTTTTCATTTCTCTTGATGTGTTTAAATATACAAATCATCAAGGGTATAATAGTAATCTACATGACGATATGAATTCTGGTTGTTTGGTAACTAATAAACGCGGATCTTTATAAGATGTGGTTCGTTGTATCGGACACAATCAACATTGAATGCTATTGATGTGATCCCGGTCTTGGGAGGATTTGGTCTACTTTCCTTATATTCTTTACAACATGTGGTACGTTGTATCGGGACACAATCAGCAATGAATGCTTTTGATGTGATCACAGGTTTGGAGGATTTGGTCTACTTTCATTATATTCTTTACAACATGTGGTACGTTGTATCGGGACACAATCAGCAATGAATGCATTTGATGTGATCTCGGGTTTGGGTGGATTTGGTCTACTTTCCTTATACACCCCCGCAAACGGATCGGCAGAGATGAGGAACAGTTTGGCTCGTAGAAGTTCAAACCGATCTGATGGGAGACTCTGGGTAAAGATGTTTGCAGGGTTGTCTTCGGTGGAGATGTGTTGCACTTGAATATTGCCCGATGTAGTTTACTCTCTGATAAAGTGGCAGTCAACTGTGAAGTGTTTGGTTCTGGAGTGAAACACCGGATTGAAGGATAGTGAGATAGCCGATTTTTTATCGCACCAGATAAACGGCTTAGCTTGGAGAGGAACATGTAGATCGGACGGTAGAAGTTACAGCCAGATAATCTCTTTAGCAGTAAGAGAAAGAGACCGGTATTTAGACTCTGTCGAGCTGTGGGCAATGGATGGATGCTTCTTAGCGCTCTATGTGATTGGGTTCTTGCCAAGAAAGACACATAACCCATTGATAGATCGTCGATCAGTCGGGTCTCCAGCCCAATCAGCGTCGGAGAAGGCGACGAGTGAAAGAGGGCTTGGACGAAGAAGAATGACATGAGTTGGTGTGCCTTGAAGATAGCGAAGGATTCGCGTTGTAGCAATGAGATGGGAAGCGCGTGGTGCATGGAGGAATGGTCACACCTGATTAACGGCGAATGATATGTCGGGTCAGGTCAATGTAAGATATTGTAGGCACCGACCAAACTGCGATAGTAGGAGCCATCATCGAGAAGAGGATCCGAGTTGCTGAGAGGTCACTTTGAAGCGACGGGAGTTCGGCTCGGCTTACAGTTGGAGAGGCCAGCCTTCTGAAGGAGTTCCTTTGTGTATTTGGATTGGTGGATGAAGCAGCCCTGCAAGCCGTGTTGGATCTCTAGCCCCAAGAAGTAAGATAGGTCACCGAGATCTTTTAACGCAAATTTTCGTGCCAGCTCCCCATAAATTGTCGAACAAAATTGGGGGACGAGCCCGTGATGAGGATGTCGTCGACATAAAGAAGAATGACTGTCTTCTGGTCACCGTTGGTTCGGAGAACAGCGAGGAGTCGACAGTGCTTGGAAGAAATCTGTGAGCTCGTAGGAATTGGGAGAAGCGAGCATACCACTGTCGAGGTGCTTGCTTGAGGCCGCACAAGGCTTTTGCGAAGCTAGTAGATATGGTATGGGAGAGAGCGATCTTCGAAGCCCCGAGGTTGTGCCATGTAGAGGTCTTCATCAATGCTGCTATGTAGAAAGGCATTGGAGACATCTAGTTGCTTGATACGCTAACCAAAGTGGAGATCAAGAGTGATGAGCAAGCGGATGGAGCCATGTTTCTCCACTGGACTGAAAGTTTCAGCATAATCAACCACTTCCTTCTGATGGAAGCCCTTAGCTACAAGCCGAGCTTTGTACCGAGCAATGGAACCGTCAGTATTCTGCTTGATTCGGTACACCCATTTGTTGCCAATGACATTGGCCGAGGGAGGAAGAGGAACAAGATCCCACGTTTCTTGCTGGCGAAGAGCATTTTATTCCTCTTTCATTGCATCGACCACTTCTGGTGTTTTTGCAGCCGATTTGTCGGGGAGAGGCTCTTCGCTAGAGATATGAGTGTGAAGATATAGTGGTTGGCGGGGTTTGGTGATGCCAACTTTGGAGCGAGTGATCATAGGATGAGTCGGTGATAGATGGGCTGGTGTGATACGGTCGGCCATGAGCAGTGGGAAATAGTCGTCAGGGTGAGAGGTCGGATGATGAGTTGCCAAGGTATGATTGGTAAGTCGAGCAGGTGATGGAAGAGTGGTCAGCATAGGCAGAGAATAGGCCGGGTAGGATAGTGGTGTGGTCGGGTAGGATGGGTTTTGGGTCGGAGGCATTGAAGGATTGTGCGGTGTAGGGAGGAGGGCAGGGAGAGGATGGGTAGTAAGTGGATGTGGGTTTTGGTGGTTTTGGCTGGGATTATGGGTCGGAGGCATTGAAGGATTGCTCGGTGTAGGGAGTAGGGCATGGAGAGGATCGGTAGTAATTGGATGTTACGGGTTTTGGTGGGTTTGGGTCGGATTATGGATAGGATTATGGATTGGAGAGCTTGGTGGGATAGAATAGGTCGGGGAAGGAGATAAATGAGCCGGTGGACTTATGGAATGATTTGGAGATGTTGGGGTAATATGAGTAGTAGTATGTGTTGATGTGTGTTTTGAAAAGGGGAAGATCATCTCCTCGAACTGTACATGTCGACTAAGGTATACCTTTTGTGTGGATATGTCCATGCAATTGGAAGCCTCCACATGGTCAGCATATCCAAGAAATACACAGGGTTGCGAGCGAGCTTCAAGCTTGTTGTGCTCTTATGGCCGAAGACATAGATAGCAAAGGCAGCCGAAGGTTCGGAGCCATTGTAATCAGGTAGTCTTGGATGGAGGATCTCAAATGGCTACTTATTGAGAGTGACTGATGGAAGCCTGTTGATGAGGTACACTGCCGTCTTTGCCGCATTAGGCCAATATTTCTTTGGCATGGAAGCTGTTAAGAGAAGAGCAACTGTTGTATCGATGATGTGTCGATGTTTTGTTTCAGCGACAACATTCTGTTCTGATGTGTATGAGGCCGAAGTTTGATGTACGATCCCAAGTTGGCGAAAGAGGGAGGAAAATTGAGGATTGCAAAATTCTCCCTTGCCATCAGATCGGAAAATTTTAATTTTTGCATTAAACTGCCGTTCAGTCATGGTATGAAAGGTTTGAAAGGCAGCAAACACATCAGATTTTTGATACAGAGGATATAGCCAAACATGACGAGAGTAATCGTGTCAATGAAACTGACATAATAACGGAAACCCTTATTAGATAGAACAGGAGCCGGGCCTCAAACATCACAATAAACTAAAGAAAGAGAAGGATCTGCTCTGGATTTAGACAAAGGAAATGGTAATTTGTGACTTTTGCTCATGGCACATTGAGAGCAAGTTTTATATGCTGACAGCTTTAGCGACAAATTGGAGGTGACTCTGGATACGGTAGGGGGAGCTAGATGACCAAGGCGGGCATGACAGAGAGAACTCGAATAACTTGAAGCAGTGAGTAAGATTTGGTTGGAGAGTAGCGGGTAGAGACCATGTCTACTCGGACATTGAAGTATGGTTCGACCAGTTTTTGCATCCTATACAATAAAACCAGAGGATGAGAATTGAATGATGCAATTATTGTCGCGCGTAAACTTGTACACAGAGAGCAGATTCTTGGAAAATTTGGGTGCATGCAGAATATCGTTAAGATGTATGGTAGCAGTTGGAGAAGGTAGAGAGGATGATCCAGTGTTGGCAATTTTTGCACTTGCACTAGTGCCAACAAGGATTTGTCGGTTACCGTCGTATGACGTCATTGTTTCCAGTTGAGATTGATCGTTGGTAATATGATCAGTAGCTCTACTGTCAATGTACCAATTTGCGCCTGCAGAAGAGGTGGGTTGAGCGACATACGCTTCCGACCTATTGGTGTGCGCAGCGAGCCTGTAGCAGTCAAGTGTGTGATGGTTGTCTTTGCCACACACTTGACAGGGAATACGATGTCCGGAGGAATCCATGTGAACTTGTCGTCGATTGGCGACTGGTTTAGGAGCACGAGCGAGTTATCTTTGGCCACCGCGAGTCGTAGGTTAACTGCCAAACCGAGAGCCGCGGGTATTGTTAGATCGTCTGCGATCGGCTCGGCCTCCGCGACGACCAAAGTTTGTGTGCAGCGCCGAGGTCGCAGTGGATGGTTCGGCAGGAGGTTCGATATGTCGAGTGAGTTGCATATTGGATTCATCTGCAAGTAAACTATTCCACATCTCTTCAATTGTATAGGAAATACATTGATTTCGTGCCATGACTCGTAATGAGTTGTAGGAGTGAGGTAGATCATGCAGAATCTGTCGGACCATTTATTTGGTTGTGACAATATCAGGGCCGGCTGCGAGAAGTTGATCATAGGTCGATTTGGCCCGATCTAGATAAGTCGCCATGGATTCCTCGCCCATCTTGAGAGAATTTAATTTCTCTTGAAGTAGCTCGACGTGTCCTCCAGAGAGGAAGGCATATCGAGTCTCCAGCTTGGACCATAGCAGCACAGAGGAGGTAATGCACAGTACAACCCCAAGAGCAGAGGAGGAAAGAGTCGGCTGGATGCACATGCAAAGGTGTTGATTAGTGATCAGCCACTACGAAAAAGTGGGGTTTTGGATGTGTGGTAGAGGTTTTGATTCGGTGGAGGCGGGATCTGGAATGGTGTGTGGAGGAGAAGGTGACGAGTCGTCTATGTAGCCGAGGAAGCCATGGGCACTGATAACACCTAGAGATCACCATATGATGTAATTTGTGGAGTCGAGACGGGTGGTGATTAGAAAGGGAAATTTTGAGATGAGGAATTTGAGATTTGGAGAGATCGGCTCCAGTTGAGTCCGATTGAAGATTTAGAGAAGCGGAAGAAGTAGGAACAGATTGCTGTTAAGCAATGGCTTTGATACCATGAAAAAATTAGATGACTGGAGAAAAAGATTAAAAAGAAACCGGTAACCTTTTCATTTCTCTTGATGTGTTTAAATATACAAATCATCAAGGGTATTATAGTAAATCTACATGACGATATGAATCCCGGTTGTTTGGTAACTAATAAACGCGGATCTTTACAAGATGTGGTTCGTTGTATCGGGACACAATCAGCATTGAATGCTATTGATGTGATCCCGGTCTTGGGGTGATTTGGCCTACTTTTCTTGTATTCTTTACAACATGTGGTACGTTGTATCGGGACACGATCAGCAATGAATGCCGTTGATGTGATCCCGGGTTTGGGGGGATTTGGTCACTTTTCTTGTATTCTTTACAACATGTGGTCCGTTGTATCGGGACACAATCAGCAATGAATGCATTTGATGTGATCCCGGGTTTGGGGGGATTTGGTCTACTTTCCTTATATGGAGGACATGCATTATGATAACTATGATAACAATACAGTGCTGTTGTAACGGAAAAAAGTGTTCCCATTTACCATGATGAACATGGATTCATCTTTGAAATATGACACGTTTACATTTAAAAATGTCAACCACCGAACAATTATATCTTTGACATCCTTTTTATCGATCGAAATGATAAAAGACAACCAAGATATTTTTGATGAGCAATTTAGCATTGCGTAAAATTCATGTTTTTCCCAGAAATTTCATTTTGTTTCTACTAATTTCCTGCCTCAATGTTTTTTTGTAATCGTTTGATTCAGTTTCAGTAATTATTTGCAGATTACATAAACGATGGTGAACCATTAAAATTGTAACTGAGGTGATTTAGGACTTTGTGTTGACTCTGTTTTGCAGCCCTTGAAAATGATGGCGTCTTGCCTGAACTACTTTAGTCTTTAGTGCTTGTTACAGCCATCTATGTGATTTTAACCTTTCCAGTACACTTTAAATAAAGTTTTATTTGTTGTGATGCCTATTGGGCTACCTTCAACTGAGTTTGGCATTTGTGTTCACTATCAAATGTCAAGTGAGGAAAGACTTTTGATTCTCTCTGTGTTCCCAACTTTTTCATTGATCTGTTCAAGGAAGAATAGTGTAATTGATGTCATTCTTGATGGAAAAGTCAGATATAAAGCTACATCTGTGATGAACACTGAAGTATTGATGTCTAGCGTTGAGTTGCCTATCATATAGATTACAAATTCATAAGTAAAAAAGAAACTTGTTATCTGTCCATCATGCTTGCAACATGATGCAAGCTGTGCAACACTTCCATTGTTAGACAGATTGAATTTCTTTTTAAAAAACTGCTTCTTAAGTAAACGGCTCCTCTCCAGTCACGGAAAAATTTCACTTGCGCTTATTTTCTTTAGGCAAAAATTTATCTCTAACTTATAGTGGCTTGACACTATGTAGATGGATGGGTGCTAAACTTGATTATAATTCATGAGCTTTCTAGACTCCGGGCCATGCTTTAGGGACAATCCCACTTTATGGGAAATGATGGTGGGAATTGGATTGTAAGGATATTTATACTTGGGATGTTATATATATATATATATAATATAAAATAGGGATGTTATCAAGAGAAATAAAATATGGATGTTATCAAGAGAAATTGGATAAGAGAATTTAGACAAGAGAAATATAAAATATAAAATAGGGATGTTATCAAGAGAAATTGGATAAGCGAATTTAGACAAGAGAAATTGGATAAGAGAAGAGATTTTGAGGGATAAGAGAGATGAGAGTTTGAGGGATAAGAGAGGAGGTGTGGAATTTTACACATACAACCCCGGGTTTTACATTTTTGCCCCTGGACACTCCTCCACACACACCCACACTTTTTATTCTTCCCCCCCTTTCCGACCGTGCTAGTAATTCTATAAAGGAGAGCATATTTTGAATTTTGTCTCAGTCATAAGCCCAGTCATATGCTGACTAGGACAAACAAAAGTTTGAAAATTTCAATTTGAAATTTCAATTTGAAAACGTGGGGATCATCACGTGTCTTCCCAAATTTGACCCATCTTCTCTCTCTCATTGGGCAGCCCCAAACATGGGGGATCTCTCTCTCTCTCTCTCTCTTGCTCTCTCCCTGCCTCCCTGCGGTCTGCCCCAAAAACGTTCCGATCTCTCTCTCCCGCTGAAGGGAAGAAGAAGAGGAAGACGAGGAAGGGTAGAAGAAGAGGGTAAAAGTTTGAAGCTTTCCAGCCTATTTCCTCCGCCATTGACCCGTGAAATCAAAGCTTTCCAACCCTCTCATCCTCACTTGCCATCTCTGAATGCTGTCAGCCCTCTCAACGCGTGACGATCTCCAAATGCAACACCATCTCTGAAGGTAAAATCCCTAATAAAAATCTCAACTTTATTATCTCTGAATTTGGTGCTCATCTTTTTGCAGTCTTTTAGGGATTGGGCAACTTTCTAAGGTGAAGGAAGGGAAGAAGGCAAAGTTTAGCCTTGGAGGTGCCAAGCTGAAGGTTGGGTATCAAATTCTTGGGGTGCAGAATATCCCGAGACAATGCAATCTATTCTATAAAATAGGAATGTTATCAAGAGAAATTGGATAAGAGAATTTAGAGAAGAGAAATTGGATAAGAGATGAGATTTTGAGGGATAAGAGAGGAGGTGTGGAATTTTACACATACAACCCTGATTTTTACATTTTTGCCCCTGGACCCTCCCCCACACACACCCACATTTTTTATTCTTCCCCCCTTTCCGACCATTTTTCCTAGTCCATGTGCACGTGTGCACGAGTTATTTACTAGTATATATATAGAGGAGGGATCAAATAACCCCCAAAATAACCCCAAAATAGCACCCTAGCAAAAAGTCTATGACCCCTCTATTTTTTCGGAAGATCCGAACCGTTCATCTTGTCTCCACCCTCTAAACCACCCACCCACCAATTTTCAACCCGATCCCATGTGTTTTGCCTGTTTATCAACCTTTCGTAAAAGTTCTGTTCATGCGAAACCGTTAAATTTGGGTCGGATGGATGAACGAGCTAAACACATGGGATCGGACTGAAAATTGGTGGGTCAGGGTTTTAGAGGGTGGAGATCAAGATGAACGGTTCGGATCTTCCGAAAAATAGGGGGCCCCCTCCTTATAACCCCCAAAATAACCACCTAGCAAAAAGTCTATGCCCCCTATTTTTCGGAAGATCCGAACTGTTCATCTTGATCTCCACCCTCTAAAACCCTGACCCACCAATTTTCAGCTCGATCCCATGTGTTTTGCTCGTTCATCCATCCGACCCAAATTTAACGGTTTCGCATGAACAGAATTTTTGCGAAGGGTTGATTAACGGGCAAAACACATGGGATTGGGTTGAAAATTGGTGGGTGGGTGGTTTAGAGGGTGGAGATCAAGATGAACGGTTCGGATCTTTCGAAAAAATAGGGGGTCATAGACTTTTTGCTAGAGTGCTATTTTTGGGGGTTATTTGATCCCTCCTATATATATATAAAAGAATAATGTGTATCATATGTCATGAGCAGTTGTGTCATATGGTGGCCTCAAAAAGCTCAATTTCCACAACTTTTTTGGACAATCGGTACTGTTCATTTTGATATTCATATTCAAAAGGTAAACACATCATAGATCTAATGAACCACAAGCTTTTTTGCTTATTGATCTACTTGTTGGAAAGTTAACGATTTTACCACAATAGAGCTTTTTCACATCTAGATCGACAAGAAAAAAGTTTAGGTTTAGTGGATCTCTGATATGTTGGGATTTTAGTATATGAAGATAAAAAAACTGTGCTATCATTGAAAACGTAAAGTGGACTTTTTCGGATACCATATGATAGAAGTGCTTTTGATACACAGTACTATAAATATGTGTTGATTTGGGTTCATTCGAATGGGTCAAACATGCACATCCAACCTACTCAAATTTATGTTGAGCCCCCTAATTTAAATATATGTTTTGTTGGATGTTATCTAACATATCTAAACTACATACAAATAAAATTTTAAATGTTTTAAACATCTTTTATCTATTCATCAAGTGGTGACAAAATAATTCATTTTACGATAATCCTAAAACATTGATTTTGCACCTACATTTTGCATGGGTAAATCAAATCTAAATTATTTGAACTTTTGTTTGCAGATAATTAACATGTTAGATCATAACAGAACGGATTTTATTATTTAGGACACCTAATTTTAAATTTGAGCTGGTTGAATCCACAAGTTTGTTCCACTCAAATGGATCCTAGTTAACCTCTATGTATATGTGCACGTGTGCACAAGGATTGGTGCTTTTCGTCGCAAAGTGAATGTGGCCATGGTGTAGCTTGGTTGCTGAAAAATTAGATACTTTTTGTTGGTTCTTTTTAACGTTAATTGTGTCCAATAGTAGCATGAATCTGTTGTTTCCAACTGGCTTTCAGATCATTTTCATTACATTTTGCTGTTGCGGCAAAAAAAAAAACATTTCTTGTTTGATCCAGTGGTGCATGTTTTTGTTAGGCAAAGAAAAGCAGCATGGGGGTGAAAAGCCGTTCAAATTCTTTTGATTCCCCAAAAGCAGAGATAGGGGAAATTGACACCAGGGCACCTTTTGCATCTGTGAAGGCTGCAGTCAGCTTGTTTGGCGAGGTAGCATTGAGAAAGCCAAAGCCTTCCACTCCATCAAAGGTGTCCACACCGTCGAATACTTCCACACCGGAGGTAGTTTGCGGTTTAAGATTTGTGTAGACTTGCTAAAGTATATTCATGAAATATCTAGTACCTTTCCACTAGCGCAAAACTTTTCATAGCCGTGTAGATCTTTGGTTTGACATTCGGATACTCTTGCTAAAATATATTCATATGATATTTTTATCAACCCTTGCTTGTGAAGCCCAACCATGTTGCTGGATGGTTTGTGATGAAACAGTAAGTGGACAATTTCATTGCAGCACATCAGCACATCAATGTAAACTAGATTAGATTGTTTCCGAAGAAACAGTATCATGAATAATTTCACCACTGTAAGTATGGAATTAAAAAGTGAGGTTGACTAACATATTTGCTTAGAAACTAAACATAAAATTTTGGTTTAAATGTTAGACCATAATTGCCCTAACAAAAACAGTTTAGTGGAAGATTGCCTCTTTACACAGTTGGAGCATCCAGTCTGAGATGCTTTCAAAACCCCCAAAGGTGACCTATTATCCTTCTCCATTCCCAAATTGGAAATGCTTTGATGGTTCAATGAATTGATTGCAGCCATTATTTAAAATTTTTTTAGAGCTATTATAATTTCTGTCTTCAGACGAGAATTCCTTTGTTTGGCGAGTAGGAGGGACCCTGTACCATTGGAGTAATTCAAGGGGTTGGGTCAGATCGTTATGTCATTTGCAGAAGAAAACATATTCTGTTGGTTGGTTCTGTTTGTGTAGCGGTAATCTGTTTTCCTTTGCGTTCGTGCATGCACAGCCATGTATGCATCTGGGTGTGCATGCGTGCCCATGTGGCTGGGTGGGTAGGGGGGGTGTGAGACTTTTTTTGGTTGTGTTGTTGTTTAGTTTTGGTGTTTTGTTGTTGTTGTTGTTGTTTTGTGTGTGTGTGTGTGTGTGGGGGGGGGGGGGGGGGGGGGGGGGGGGGGGGGGGGTTGTTATTGCTCCTTATTTATTTATTTACTTTGATTTTTTTGGGCAACTCTATCGATACCAGTCATCACAATTATATCAGTTACATACATGATGCTTGGAGGAGCTGATGGCTTTTCGTGCAACAAGGCATGTGTGTCTATTCCAAGTATTCTGTTTATTAATCCGCCTATAACGATTATCTGGATACATCCCATGTTATTTTGCAGCAAAAAGCAGTTGCAACAGAGACACAACTGCACTTGGCCCAGAAAGAGCTAAGTAAGTTCAGGGAACAACTTGAAAATGCCGAGACAACCCGTGTACAAGCCATCGCTGAGCTGGAAAGGGCGAAGAGAAGTGTTCATGAGCTGACTGCCAAGCTAGAAGTTGTCAACGAGTCCAAGGAGTTTGCTCTGAAGGCAGCTGAAGCTGCAAAGACTCAGACCAATCAACTAAAAGAGGAAGTAAATTCTGAAAGTGACGAAACTGGAAAGGTTGAGCTCGAACGAAACAGGGAGCAGTATGCTGCCGTCATCATGGAACTTGATGCTGCTAAGCAGGAGCTCAGAAGGATCCGTAAGGAGTTTGAAGCCTCGGTTGAAGCCAAGATTTCCGCCTTCAGCCAAGAATCTGAGGCCAAGCAGCAGACCGAAGAAAATGTCTTGAGGGCTGATAGGCTCTCAAAGGAGATTGTAGCAGTGCAAGAATCCCTTGTCCACGTGAAGCTCGCCACTGACCAGGCCCAGCAAGAAGAACTCAAAATCCGGTCGGAGAAGGACTCTACCCGTCAATCCTACCGGCTAGCCCTAGAAGAAACTACGAAGAAGTTGACTGCTCTGCAGAAAGACTTTAACCCTGAACTCCATAAGGAACTTGAATCAAAACTAGCGGAGACCGATGATGAGATTAGTGCAGTTCGTAAGCAGTTGGAAGATGCCCGTGCTTCTGATCTTGAATCAGTTAACATTGTGACGACTGAGTTGGATGGAGCTAAAGAAGTGTTGCTGAAAGTAGCAGGAGAGGAGAGCTCTCTCCAGATCTTGGTTGAGTCCCTAAAGCTGGAGCTGGAGACGGTTATGAAACAGCACCATGAGCTCAGAGATAAGGACTCTGAGACTGAAGCCCGTGTAGCAGATCTCCACATCAAACTCCAGGAATGCAAGGCTCAGCTTGAGTCTGCAGCGGCTGCAGAATCTAAATCTAGTTTAGCATCTGGGGACCTGATGTCGGCTCTTCAGCACCTACAATCAGAATCAGAGACTGCACTCCAGGAGGCTGAAACCATGAAGAAAGAAGCCGAGGCCATGAGAGCCGAAGCCGAATCAGCAAGAAATGCCTTGGCCGTGACGGAGATGAAGCTTGAGGTGGCGCTAAAGGAGGCAGAGGAAGCAAAAGCGGCAGAAGCCCTGGCGCTTGACTCGATCAAGATCCTGTCGGCAAAGGCATCCGCTGCACGGTCATCGACATCTGCAGGCTCTGGGGCTGCCGAGATCACAATTTCAAAGGAGGAGTATGAGTCACTAAGCCAGAAGGTGGAGGAGTCTGAGAAGTTGACGGAGATGAAGGTGTCAGCCGCTGCAGCTCAGGTGGAGGCAGTCAAGGCAAGCGAAGCCGAGGCAGCGAAGAGGCTGGAAGCGACGCAAAAGGAGATTGAGGAGATGGAGGGGGCGAGGGAAGACGCTTTAAAGCAGGCGGAGATGGCAGAGGCAGCGAAGAAGGCCGTGGAGGGGGAGCTGAGGAGGTGGCGGGAGAAGGAACAGCAGAGAGCCACTGAGATGGCGGCAAGGTTGTTGGCTGAGACCGAGGAAGGAGCCGGAGTTGGAGCCGGATCGGTGTCAATGGAGGCATCGCCATTGCCATCGCCGTCCGGATTTAGCAAGGCTCCAGCTGCGACGGCTTCCGAAGGGAGCGAAGGGAGCAGGGGGGAAGGGAGTAGTAGGAAGGGGCACTCGAAGAAGTCGGCGTTGCTGCCAAACCTGAGTGGTATATTTCACAGAAGGAAGAGCGCTGCGGGATCACCTTCTCATCATCCAGGCGAGAAGGATAAACATATATGATGATGGCGGTGGCGGTGGCGTTTTGTAATTGTATTCGTTTATGTTGCTCTGTTGTTGGGTTTGTAGCTTACGTGCGAATAACTTGAACCCAATTGGCCAATTGTGTGTACAGTTGAGAAGAGGGATAAGGTTCTTTGTTGTATTTCAATAGCGTGTCGGTTTGTTGCCATTTGAGAATCTGAATGTTTTTTTTTTGAGGCTAAACCCCTCAAAATCTTTTGTATTCCTTCACGTTTGGTTTGGTTTTTTTTCCTGTTTGAACTAATATTAATGACGACGCTAACACGGGTTTCCTAATGTATGGTTTGTGAAACAGGTTTCTTGCACATATGATTTTATTTGATGATGTTCTGTTATCAAGAAAACATGTAGGGCTAATGAAGCAAACAAGGGACATAAAATTGAGTTTAAGAGTCCTTCATCTTTTAAACTTTTATGATTGAAGGCATGCAATTTGTCAAGGAATGGGCAATAAAGTAACGCGAAAAATTGATTTTGTTATTGTTTGAGGCATTTGCACGAACGCCTTGTATGCGCATGGGATCAAAGATGGGCACGCGTAAAAGCATAGCTCGGACCATGTGTACACGCATGCAAAGTGCCTGGGCAAATTCCACAAAGAAGAACAAAAGCAGCAGTTTATAATCAACAATATCAATGTCTATGCAAGTTCGTCAATCTTCCCTGGGGAATATAGTTCACACGTGTCAACAACGTGAAGGAGTACACTCCCATCGTCTTATTAATTAGCCCAAATTAAGATCACAAACATGAAGAGAAAAGATCAAGCCCACCATGATTACATCAAATGACTTTTGTTACTGGTACACGTGGCGGAGAAAGGTATTTCACTCGAATAAGTATCGTCTGATTCCACTTTGTATTTTCTATATAGCTGGACGAGACTATGAACAAACGACTTTCTAATAGGTCGGATCTAGCTGTCTCGGGCCTTTTTAGTCATCTACTGACTTAAGCATCGGCGTGGATTTGGGTCGGAACCCAGATCCGACCTCCCTGACGATCTTTCCTGTGCTGTAGACCTATCAAGACATCTTGGAGTTAGGTCGGGCTTCGATCCCAACAGCTCGGACTTAGCTTACACCGATCTGGAACCGTTCTTCTTCGTGTCCCACTCATCGACCGACGAAACGTCACGTCACCAGAGGCATGCATCTACTTACCACCGTGGACCCATCAACAACTTTCATTCACCCTAATTACCAGCTAGTCTTGATTGACATCAAGCACATAATATTTTTTAACTTTTATTAGCTTTTTGGATAGCTGCTAAGTTTTGAGCCGCGACTGTCATTTGTAAGGAAATTTTCTAGGGCTTATTTTGGTTTCACCTTTTACCTCTTTCGAGTATTGGATACTCTACGATATGTGTTGCGGGGTAGAACTCGCGTACAATAAATTTGTATTAGGAGGAACCAAGGGCATGGTGGTTATATTGATAAGAGGATTTGGGTGGGCTTTTTGACATGTGATTAGTGGGGTGAAGAGGCTAAACTTGCCGCCGGAGCAGGCCACGGAGTCGAATCACGCCGGATGCGGTGGAGGAGGATCGGATGGCGGGAGCCGAAGGCGAATCTCGGCCAAGGGACGAGCTACCCTGCACAACGAGCAACTCGTCAGAAAGGCCGGGTTGGGGTCCAACCCTTAGCCTCTCCGATGCCTAAGTCAGTAACTGGACTTAAAGCGGGGGCTGGGCACGCAGGTCGGACTGAGGGTGTGTCGACCGTACGTGACGAGCTATGAGTGGGAGAACAAAGATATGGACGACCTTTGCTCTCGTGTGTGAATAATGAGATTGAGAGTGAATTTGCCAACCCCCTCACCGTAAGAAGTGAGGGGGTATTTATACCTGATGGGAGACGATTAGGTGGGGCTAATCTGGCATGCTGACTCGACGTGCTGAGTTGGCCCAGCTGTCGGTGGAAGCTTCGGACGAGGATGTCAGGAACAGGAGTGTCAGCCTCGCTTTTGTCAGATGGCGCAACGGCCAGGGGCGCTTTTGTCAGGGTGTCAGGGCAGAAAGCATTAAGTGTCAGGGGGCGTAGCGGCCCGGGGGTGCTTTGTCAGATGGTCGGGCGGCGCTAGTGTCAGTCGTGTCCTTATACTATGTTGTTTGTCGTGCGTGATGAATCAAGGGTCCGGCGGTGCTATCCCCCGGGGCGGGGTTTGCATGGGACCACCGGGTCGACCTGTTCGTGGGTTGTTCGGCCTGGCTGTGCACCTTTTCGAGTGCTGATCATGGACCGCTGGCAGGGAGGGGTATGTACGTGCCTCTGTCAGCATCCAAGGCTGCGCTGTCTGGGTATACCCCGAGCGCACTGCCCCTGGCGAGCCGAGCGAGAGCGGTTATACGCCTCGACCGGGAGAGGGGTGCTGCGAGGTGCGCCCATTCCCATGTAGCCTCGGACCTCCGGACCGGCAGTCCGTTTGCAAAGGGGTGAGTCAGTGAGGTATATTAGTGGTTCTGGGCGGGAGCCGGACTCCCACGATCTTTAGGTCGTAACAATTGCCCCCGGCATTCGAGCACGAGGCGGGAGCCCGACTCGGCTCGGATGACGTAACGCTACCTCCCTTCTAACATGGTTCGGACTTTGGTCCGCCCTCAGGAGTGGCGGCGTGGCTCCCGCGGAGTACTGCCTGCTGTCACAGGATCGTGAGATCTTGTCCTGCGTGGGGGTAAAGCGAGGAGGTGTGACCCGGCGGTTTGGGGCGGGGCGTTGCCTCTTAACGACGTGCCGTTGTATGTGGCGGCCGGGTCGGACCTTGGGGGAACCCGGTTTTATTGAGATGGCCCTGGTTTTCGTTGTGACGTGTTTACCGAACTTGGGTGCTATTTTTGCCTTATTCTAGCCGCCCTGTGTTTGGTGAAATCCCTAGCTGTTGTGCGCTTGGGCTTAGGGTGAGGAGTCTGCATGGAGGAATATTTTTCATTGGCCTTTACAGGAGATCTCGATGACATCTACAACTATATGGCAGGTGTGACCAAACCCGTGGTCGGGTCAGGAGGTTGTTTTAACTTGTCGCCCGCTGCATCGGGGGTGAGAGGGCCCCTGTTTGCGGGGCGGCCTTCCTTCTTTTTCGCTGATTGCTGCACTCCTTCCGCCTTTCTGTCCGCGGGGGTTTGGGGGCGGAATACTTATCTCGATTGTTCGGGGGCGAGCTGACGCGCCATGAATCGCCTTTTGGATTCATCGGGGATGCAGCCTTGCTGTGACCCCAGTCGGGAGGATCGATGCTCCGTTTGTCAGGCGGACCTCCTTCCCCTCCCTTGCTTCATTGTATTCCATCTCGCATTTGTCGTGCTGGATGGTTGCTCGGTCTCTCTGGGGATCCCGTACATCGAGGGGGACCCCTGGAGGAGGCGGCAGACGAGGTGGAGGTGGAGGCGCTGCCTTCCGGGGGGTGTCCGGTGGGCCGGCCTCGAGTGGGAGGTCGAGGGCAGGCAGGTGGGTCGTTATGAGACCCATCGGGGGTTTCCCCCTCACACCCGGTGGGGATCGGCGTGGTACGGATGCTAATTGGGGTATGGCGGCCCGCTGCGAGTCTTCCGGACCGGCTGTTTCATCTGGTTTAGAGCAGGAGGAAGGCAGGCAGGCGGGGCTCCCCGTGTGTAAGGGAAATACCCTATTGGTGATCCGCTTGTAAGGGGAGTACCCTATCAGTGGTCGTCGAGTGGAAGCGGTCACCGGTAGAGGAAGTGCGATCCGTCGGTGGACATTAGCCTCCTCTGAAGTTGGATGGGGCGTCCGGGGCTTTTTCATACTTGGTGTAGAGGGATGTGATTCCTTCTCATATATATTTTTTCTTTTCCCTAAACTCCGAAGGGGGGTATTTATAAGGGGATTCTGCAGACGGATTCGCCCTAGCTAATGCGAGGGACTGTCACCATTAGTGGGCTCCGCCGAATCACGCGCTTTGGGAACCACTTTTGCCTGGCGGCATCTGACGCGGTTCATCAGCCCTGGCCTCTTGGGGGGCGTGTTGCTGTTGATGGTGTGTTTCGTCGAGTCGCATCGGGGCGCTGCTTTATCGGGACCCGGCGTTTATCCGACAGGCATTGTTCCGCGGTTCCTGGTTTACGACTGGTCCGCCCCGGTTTACGTGCCCTTGTCCTCATTCCCAGGTTTGAGTTCTCGAGGATCACGGGCCTAATCGGGACGGGGGAATCTTGATGCGGGTTGGGTAGCCAGCCCAGGGTAGTTGGTCGCTGTGCGGTTCGAACCGGGTAGCCATTACTGAGGTGAGCGTGTTGCCCCTGGGAAGCCGGTCGGTGCCGTGTTGTATCGTTGGTGTTACCTATTTTGTCTTCTTGCGTGAGTACGATTATTGGCCCCAACATTCCCTTGTCCAAGAGCGCAAGGTCTGGGGGGAAGGGGATGTTGATGGTCGACGTGTTAGCTTTGGGCGGGACGGGGGATCACCGGCTCGGATTGGGATGAGACATGCCACCCTATCACGGGTAGGGGCTAACAATAGTGTGGTTGACCCCTCGGTTTCCGCCGCGGGGGGGATTTTGCCTCGGGCGGAAGTGGCCCAACAGAACATGCCTTAGCTCACCCCCTTCCCCTTTGTCTGAAAGGTATCGGTGAATTTAGTTTGCGAGGGGTCTCGTTTTGAAGCGTCGGTCCTTCCTAGTATCGGGGGGTTCGAACTGCGGGTATGTACTTCCTGGGCGTCCTGAGTTATTCCAGGGGGAGGAGTGCGACACTCTGTCCCTCCTCTCCCCGCCATGGGGGGTGGCCCCGTTTCGTGAGCTTGCCCGGCAATTGGCAGGGGGATTGTTTCAAGCTAGAGCATTCTCAGATAGTTAATGTGACTTTGATAGGGATAATCTTTTTCATTTAAATTTACATGAACTCTTCTTTGATTCGTATATGAGGACTTGAATCATTTCAAGTTGGGGGAGTACGATCCGGTCTAAGAGCGGGCTGTGGAGCTGTTCCCTCCTGCTGTGAACTACCTTGGGATGTGAGGATTACCATCTGCGGGGTGGGCCTTTTTATCTTCAGTTGTTTGCGGCGCCTCGGTGAGCACACTCCCTCCGTGCTGAAGGGTTGCAATGTCTTTTCGGCTGGGTGGATTCACTAGGGAAGCTGTTGGTCAGTCCTGAGTATACACCCAAAGAACGGTTGTAGTTTTACCGCAAGCGCACGGTGTAGCGGCGAGCGGGATATCGAACACAGGGAGGACGAATGACCGTGCTTGCTCCTAATCAACCTGGCTACTTAAGAGAGAAATTTGCCTTTGGCGATCATGTCACAATCGTCAGACAAACGTGCAGAAATATCAAATCAAATAAAGAACGTCTACGGAATGGGGAATCCCTGCTACTCACCGTATTTCATAAATGTGGTTCGTCGGTATCAAAATTGCTTGAATAAGAATTTGGATGAACTAGTTGCAACTGAATGTAGAACCAAGCTCACGCTCTCGCGTTGTTGCCGGTCTATAGCTATCCTAGGTTTGGATCTAATCTCTTGCAAACCCTAGCCTAGGAAAGCTAGCATTAGGATCAACATCATCGTCCAATCGCGCACCGAGTCCAATCTCTTGCAAACTCGGTCCACGATCTAGATTGTGATAGTTCCTACCCGTCCAATCTCTTGCAAACGAGTATCGGCATGGAATTGCAACCGGAGATCCTAGTATCGGTCCAATCTCTTGCAAACCGATACTTCAAAAATCCGATTCCAACCCAATTCGGATTTCTAGGGCTTCCTATCAAATCGGGATCCAATCTCTTGCAAATCCCAATCGATATGAATACCTAGCCATCCGTAGTAAATTGATCACAATCTAATCCCTAATTATTAATTCTAGCACAATTTCTACCAATTCATCACAAATATGAAAGTGGGTTTGTAGGGTTCATCCCTACGCCCCAAGACGTGGAGACTACTCACAATTCATAGCAAGATCACAAAAATAATCAATGAAATAAGCAATAGAATTCATCACAATATTGAGGTAAGCAATAAAAATAGAATTTTTAAGGAAAAGAGATGCAAACCAATGGAGTTCTTCGATTGTTCCAACAAAAATCACAAACTTGTCTCTTCTCCAATCACAAGAATAAAGCTAAAAACTAATCTAAAAAAAAGCTGCAAAAAATCTAAGAGAGAGGCTCCCAAAACTAGGGTAAAACAGGGCTTAAATAGCCCCAAAAATCGTCCAAAAATCGTGACCAAAATACCCCTGCACAGCCTGTTTTCCGCAGTTTTCGCTACAGGCAGCGCATCGCACTCGGCCGAGTGACAAAAGTCGCTCGGCCGAGTGAAAACCCTGTCATTTTCCAGTAAGTCGGGGGCTTCAGGAGTCTTCAGTTCGGGGGCGGCTCGGCCGAGTGAGTTATCGTCACTCGACCGATGGCTTCAAGGCACTCGGGCGGACGTAATAATCCACTCGGCCGAGTGGGTCTTCTGAAGCTCAGGCAGCCGAAAAACAGTAACTTCGATGTTTTGGAAGGGCTTCGTCTGGGCGCCACTCGGGCGGACGCGATATCGTCACTCGGCCGATGTGGTCTTCGGTGCTCGGCCGAGTGCACATAGAAATCGTATCTGTTCAGGTCGGCCGAGCAGTGTCTCGCTGGTCGGCCGAGTGGCTCCTCCACTCGGCCGAGTGGGACACAAAAAATGCCCAATCTGATTGTTTTGGCCTCCTCGTCGCTCCTGTGACGTCCATTCTTCTTCCGCTCCTCTCCAACAGTAAAATACCCCTCGGGGAGGTCGTCGGTGACCGTCTAAAGTGAGCGCATCTCAAGATCACTCCAAATCGCGCCAAATCACCTGAAATGCGACAAAAACAACAAATCGTGAAAAGCATCGCAATATCGTCGATATATCGTGAAAAACATGATTTGGGCGATCTAAATGGCATGCAAACATGCGGAAAAAAGTGTAAAATAAGGAGTGATCAAAATCCCCCAAGCTTGCCTCTTACTCGTCCTCGAGGAAGATAAGTAAAAGGCGAAACCGGTGGATTCGGAAAACGGCGAAAAGAAACGAAAAATGAAAAACGAAGAAGAATGAAAACGAAATAGAATAAAGTAAGAAAGAAAGAAGCGAAGAGGTAGGATGCTAGATCATTTCCTCAGGACGTGGGTTTCACTTACTCATATAGCATGCTCTGAATGAAAAATACATGTCAAAGAATTTTATTTTGATATCATAGTATAATATTGCAAGTAGAAATAGAAAACCCACGAACAACGATATAATCATGAAAAACGGAATAATTTTAGAATTAGCATCGTTTGAAACATTTAAAGCGGTATACAAATCACAGATCACACACTTTTCAATTGAACACTTTCTATCAGGAGTATAAGAGCATCACACTATAGAATAGAGAGAATAGAAAAGTATGGATTTCATGAGATGAACGCTAGGCTTAGATTCCTGGATTTCGTAAAGCTAAAAACAATCTCATTGAGTATAGAATATTACTTAGCCTAGGTCGTCGTGCAATGTCAAGTAGTCACTCTATCACACATCAATGGATCCCCTCCCCCAAGCTTATCTATAAGCGTGGTGGCATAAAAAATATTTACATCCCCATTTTTTTTATACATATAGCTACAAAAGTGATAAAAAGAAAGAAGGAAGAAAGAAAGTGAGATGGGATCTTTTATTGAGGATTTTTCCTCTTTTTCTCTCCTTTTTTTTTCTTTTTTTTTGATATAGCATATATACAATGATCCCAACTCAAAGAGAGATAATGATATACAAGAATGTTTTTCTCTCTTTTATTTTTTTATAGAATAAGAGACTTGGAGCTAGGAATGAATAGCGGGGGAAATGCCATAAAATAGAATCACTAAGGGGAGATTCACCAATGATTTTAAAAGTAGAGAAATGATGTTCAAGATTTGTGGAGAAAGAAATAAATATAACTCTCGGTTCACTCTATAAGACATGCATGACAACTTCAGCAGGGTAATCTAATCTACTCAGTTTCGATCACAAAAAAGCTAACTAATCCAGGTTTATCATAGCTAACATCATCCAATCATCCTGAAGTGAAGTGTACAATTCATGCATATAGAAGTGATATAGGAAAAGAAATCAGTACTCCAGATATAGGCATTCAATGCTTGAATCTTGGTGTGTTTTCTGTGATAGCATACGTATGAATATTCAGGCTCAGCTAATAATAAAATTTCATCCATTTTCATGTGGAAAAAGTGTGGGTTACTATCTCTAGATGCAAGGCAAGTCATAGCATATGATATCAGAAATAAAATCTAAGACACGACAAATATAGCATGCATATAGAGTAAGCTAACTCCACGAAGTCATCATCACAGAAAAGTCATCTCTAGCATGAGATGAAAAAGAAATAAAGATAAAGGGAAAACAGAGCTATTCACAATGCGGCACACAGAAAAAATAAGAAAAATGCGATGCATGGTAAAATAAAAGAAAAATAATGAAAAATGAGTGCAAAAGTGAAAAACGGTGTGAAAAACCAAAAATAAAGGTGGTAGATCAAAAAGAACGTGAGAACTCACTCCCCCAAGCTAAATCGCACAGTGTCCTCAATGTGCAAAGTGTGGCACACCGAGAGACAAGAAATGTGAGGGGCAAGTGAGGATGCATGCATGGAAAAGTGAAAATAAAAAAGAAAAATAAAGAAATGAAAATATGATGCGGACATGATGCATGCACGGATAGGAGTGATACAGATATATAAGTGGCACCAAAAACTCTCCCTCTCTCCCAAAAAAGATATATATAGATATGATCAAAAATAGAATCCCAAATAGATATGATATGATATGCACAAATAGATGTGATTAAAAATATAATCCCAAAATAAGTGAGGGGAGGGGGGTGGACAAAAGTGCATCAGGACCCAGCAGAAACGGGCAGCACAATGGCAAGAAGAAACGATGGCATCAAGAGTGCCTAAGAAGGCGGTGCTGCGCCGTCTCCGTCCTGAGGCGGAGGTCGTGAGGGTGGTGCTGGCTGGACAGGCTGCTGAGCGGGGGTGGGTGTGGGAGTGGCAGCAGGCTGAGTGGGTGTGGAAGTGTGGGCGGGAACCTGCTGGGTGGGTGGGGGTACGCGCGGGAGACGCTCCAGAACCTGGGTGAGACAGTAGTGGATATGTGGTAGCAGGTTGAAGCGGCCAGCCATCGCAGTGACGGTGGCGGACAGGGTCCGGAGGTCGCCTCTGAGGCCACTCACCGCCCCCTCTAGAGCACGAATGGTTTGAAGTACTGTGTCAGGGGGGGTGGTGCAGAGGGACGCACCTGGCGAGGCTGGGCAGGTCTGGGCTGGCGTACTCGGGTCGCGTATGTGACGGGCTCAGCGGGAAAGGGTACAAAAGGTGCTGCGCCGACAAAGGTGGTCCTGGCCTCAGTGTGAGGCCGGGGGCGGGCGGTGAGAAGTGGAGGCAGCAGCAACGAAAGAAGAGTGCAAAAGAGGCAGCGAGGCGGCCAGAGAGGTCGACGGCACAGAAGTGTGGACAGACGCCACGACGCTCTCAGAAAATACAGCAGGGGTGGAGACAGAGGTGACTACCGCTGGGGTGGAAGTGTGTGGACCAAAAGGCGCAACCCCAGCGGAGATCATGATAGCCATGGTCTCCACGACCGCGACAAACGAGGGCTCTCCACTCTCAACAAAGGTCTGCGGGCGCTCGGGGAGTGCAGAGCAAAGAGGCTCGACGGACAGAGGGCCGGTGGTGGTGGTGGGAGTGGTGGTGACAGCCTCGAGAGTGGTGGAGGTGGGCTCAGCTAAGGTGCTCCCGACACCGACAGAGGTGTAAGGAGCGACGGAAACGTCAGGTATGGGTTGAGGGGCCACAGGGTCAACGGGCTCGGCAGCAGGCTCGGCAGGGTGTGCAACAGGGTCTACAGGGGCAGCGGGGGCCTGCTCGGCCTCCTCGGCCTCGAGCACGTACGCAGCGGGGATGAGGACATCCATCGTAGGGAGCCAGTCAACGTGGGCCGGTGCAATCTGGGTCCGAGCTGGGCTCGGGAGAATCATGTAGTCGGCACCGAAAGGGCCGTGCAACCAGACCCAGTGACGCTCACCATGCGGACGAAGCATCTTCATCCGGGCCATAACATCTATCGACAAAGAAGTGGGGCCCGGGACGCGTCGCAAGTTGTCGGGGAAGTCCTCACTGGTCATAAGAGCAAGCAAGGTAATCAGGCCACCGCAGCATATCGGTGAGCGAGCGCCCACCGATACAATGATGCGGTCTAAAAACCATGCCGCGATATCAATCACGACGGCGGGGACAAGCTCATCTCCATCCCTAGATAGAGCTCTGGGACGTGTCATCACGTAGAGCATGTAAAGCTCTGGCGTAGACATCGTGCCCGGCTCATATCTGGCCAAAAATGTCGTCGCCATAAGGCGCTGAGCAATGCGAAGGCAGGGGTGGACGATGGCCGAGGCCTTGGCCCTACTAGGGTCAAAGGCAGCGTGGAGACCCGTGATACGTGCCCAGAAGGCACTGGCGTCGAAAGAGGGTGGGGGGATATGGGTGGGGCCGTAACCGCGATCGGCTCCGGGGACAGCGGGCCACGAGAAAAATGCTCTCATCATATCGAGAGTGACCTGGCACTCTCGATCCATGAACCGAAACGAGCATCCCTCGTCGGTCCGGGCGATCGAACTCAAAACCTCAAGTGTCGGGCGGGTAAAAGTATCCGCCGACACCTGGAAAAAATCTCGCCAGCCCACGTTGTCGTACAACGTGAGCATCCCCTCAAGTACCCCCAGGCGTCCTAGGTCAGCGAGGTGTGCAAACCTGGAGGGTACGTTCGAGCGCTGGGAGATACGCTCGAAGACGGCACGGTGTGCGTCGTCTCGGAACGTAATCCCGAGCGGCCCGACCAGTGGAGCCGGTGGTGGTGGCTGTGGAACGGCAGGGAGAGGCTGTGCGGGCTGTGGGTGCACTGCAGGCTGTGCGGGGTGTGCGGGGCCTGCAGGCTGTGCTGGGTGGACGGCGTGTGTGGGGGAAGGAGGAGGAGACTCTTCCACCTCGTGGGAGGGGCCGGCATCATCCGACCGCTTCCGCTTAGCGGAAGGTCTCCTCGTCCGAGGCCGTGTCCGGGGCGGCATATCGGCCCCGAGCGCGCGCCGAAAAACGTGAAAAGTGCGGCGTGTGCAAAAAGAATGGAAAGAGTATACCCAAACACGCCGTGAGTGCTAAGCAGTGGAAGCGTGCGAAGTCCGCGCCTCCACGAAGTCCAAAACAGCCCGTAGAAGCTCCCCTGAGCTCCCCTAAGCTCCAAAAAGCAACATGCGCATGAAAAAGCGATATCAGCGAGTAATGATCAAAATGTATGGAGCAATAGGGGTATCATGGATAGATATAGAAATTGATTTGGGTTAGGGTGGCGTTTAGCACATGGATCCTCAAGAAATACAAGAAAAGAGGAGAAAACGGGCAATAGGGGTGATACCGGAGGTGGCCGGAGCAGCTGCCGCCGGCAGCGACTCGGGCGAGTCGCGGCGGTGGCGGGCCAAGCGGCGGCGCGGGCGGCCGAGTATGGGCGCGAGCGAGGGGGGTTCGGGCGAGGGGAGCTGAGGCGTCGGGCGGTTTGGGGATTTTGCGATTTCGAAAAATGCGCCCCCCCCTCAGCTCCTTATATAATAAAAGTTACGACTCGGCCGAGTGACGTGGTCACTCGGCCGGGCGAGACCAATGAAAACTTTCTCCCCGCTATCGCTTCGGCCGAGTGGCTTTGCCAGCCTCGGCCGAGTGGAGTAAGTCCATTCGGCCGAGTGACTCAAGCTACTCGGCATGACTCGCCCTAGGAGGGTATCCGTTTTACTCGGCCGAGTGACAATATATACTCGACCGAGTAGCAGTTATAATGAAATGAGGAAAATAAACAGAGAGTTGGGTACAGCAGACTTCCCTCGTTCGTGAGCGGCTCGGCCAGACGACCTTGTGTACTCGGCCGAGTGACTAGTATGCTCGGCCGAGTGAGCCTTGTCTTCTGCTGTTTGTCCTCGTTTTGGCTCTAAACTCCGTCTTTCTTCCTCCAATCGATTTCATCTTCCTCCTAAGCGTCGGGCGCCTTCTTGGGGCGCTCCTCGTCGTCTCGTTCATCCTCCTCAAGATGTATCTACCTATCTCCTCTCCTGTCAAGAAAAATAGGACCCGTTATCACAAAATTTTTGGGCGAAAGACTAAAAACGCTAAAATTTTCTAAAACGAAAATAAAGAAAAAGTAAAAATAAAGCAAAAACCGTCGGGTTGCCTCCTGACAAGCGCTCGTTTAAGGTCGTGAGCTCGACCCCCTATGATTTTCAATTAATGTGGGATGTTTGGTGCATATGAGATGCACCCATCGAACTTTCCGAGGAGAACGCTTGGATTGGGACGTGGCAGCGTCGTGTTCTCCCGCGGTGGTTTCTCATCTCGAATTGTGTTGGGGGGAGGCTCCCCCAAGCTAGCATTTGCTCCGGTCAACGGCTTTACCGGTGACGCCGGTCTCCGTGCCGGCGGAGCTTTCTTCTGAGACCTTGATTCGAGAGCTTGCAGAGCTCTCGAATCCTTGCGACATCAGCGTCGCCTTGATCATCTTCAGTGGAGAGGTCGGGGGAATCATCTTTATTCTCTTCATGGCCTAAATCCGGGCCTTCCTCGAAATCTTCATCAAAAAGAGCGCCAATTGAGTGAGGAATCGCCTCCTCTATCACCTCATCAAGGAGGTCCGAGAGGTCATCCGACCGTTCCTTAAGCAAATATACTCTATTGGTTTCGCCCGTCGGGATTCCTTCAGAATAGTGCTTGAGCCTTTGACCATTTACTTTGAACGTGGAACCGTCCTTGCTCTCCAATGCGAAAGCTCCTCCCGGTTGTATATGCTTGATGGTGAAAGGTCCAGACCAACGTGACCTCAACTTACCGGGAAATAGTCGGAGCCGGGAATTATAGAGCAAGACTTTGTCTCCCACTTTGAAGTCCGTGACGGTTATGCGGGCATCGTGGAGAATCTTGGTCCTTTCCTTGTAAATTCTCGAGCTCTCATAGGCGTCTCTCCTTATTTCATCAAGCTCGTTGATGTCCAAGAGTCGCCTCACCGCCGCACTCTTGTAGTCGTAGTTAAAGGTCTTGATGGCCCAATATGCGTGGTGCTCCAACTCTACCGACAAGTGGCAAGCCTTCCCATAAACTAGTCGGAACGGTGTGGTACCGATGGGGGTGCGAAAGGCCGTGCGATATGCCCATAGAGCATCGTTTAGCTTCATTGACCAATCCTTTCTAGACCGATCCACGGTTTTCTCGAGAATTTGCTTGATCTCTCTATTTGAGACTTCCACTTGGCCGCTTGTCTGGGGGTGATAAGCCATGCCAACTCTATGATTTACCCCGTACTTCTTTAGCATGGCTTCAAACTTGTTCTCTATGAAGTGGCTTCCCCCGTCGCTTATCAAGGTACGCGGCACTCCAAAGCGCGGGAAGATATTTTGCTTAAAGAACTTGGAGACGACCCTTGCATCATTGGTAGGGGTGGCAATTGCTTCCACCCATTTGGAGACATAGTCAACGGCCAATAAGATGTATTTGTTGCCATTGCTCGATGGAAATGGTCCCATGAAGTCTACTCCCCAACCATCAAAAAGCTCAATTTCTTGGATGGGTCTCATTGGCATTTCATTGCGCTTGGAGATATTCCTGGTCCGTTGGCATCTATCGCACCCCTTTACAAAGTTGTGGGTGTCTTTAAACATTGTCGGCCAGAAGAACCCGCTCTGCAAGATCTTAGCGGTGGTTTTAGAGGCGGCATGATGTCCCCCGCATGGTAGACCGTGGCAATGCAAAATGATGGATGTTGCCTCCTCTTTAGAGACACACCTACGGATGACACTATTCTTGCATATCTTGAAAAGGTAAGGATCTTCCCAAAAATAGCTACGGACCTCATGCATAAATCTCCTCTTTTGTTGCGTGGACATCCCATGCGGTTTGATTCCGCAAGCCAAGTAGTTGACGAAGTCCGCGTACCAAGGTACTTCACCGGTCCTTACCGCATATAGCCTCTCATCAACAAATGTGTCGTCAATAGGTAAGCTCTCATCATCCTTGTCGCGAATGAGCCTAGATAAATGATCCGCCACGACGTTGTCCGTACCCTTCTTATCTCTTATCTCTAGGTCGAATTCTTGCAACAAGAGTATCCACCTAATCAACCGAGGTTTGGCCTCCTTCTTGTTTAAAAGATATTTCAATGCCGCATGGTCGGTGTGGACAATCACCTTGGAACCGAGGAGGTAGGAGCGAAACTTCTCTATGGAATAGACGACCGCTAGAAGCTCTTTCTCGGTAGTTGTGTAGTTTTTCTGCGCGTCATCCAATGTCTTGCTCGCATAGTATATCGCATGAAGCTTCTTATCTTTTCTTTGTCCCAATACCGCTCCAATGGCTTGGTCGCTAGCATCACACATTAGCTCAAAAGGAAGGCTCCAATCCGGCGGTTGTATGATGGGCGCGGAGACTAGTGCTTTCTTCAAGGCGTTGAAGGCTTGCAAGCATTCACCTGAAAAAATAAAAGGAATATCTTTAGCGAGCAAAGAAGTAAGGGGTCGGGCAATCGAGGCGAAGTCCTTGATGAAGCGGCGGTAAAACCCCGCGTGACCAAGAATGCCTCTAATGCCCTTGACATTAATAGGAGGAGGGAGTTTCTCGATTACCTCAATCTTTGCTTTATCTACCTCAATTCCTCTCGAAGAGACAAGGTGTCCGAGAACTATACCTTCCGTGACCATAAAGTGGCACTTCTCCCAATTGAGAGTGAGATTGTTTTGTTGGCATCTTTTTAGCACTTTAGTAAGATTTTCCAAACAAGAGTCAAACTCACTTCCATAAACCGAGAAATCATCCATAAAGACTTCCATAATATTTTCAATGTAGTCGGAAAATATGGATGTCATATACCTCTGAAAAGTGGCGGGAGCATTACAAAGGCCAAACGGCATCCTACGGTAGGCATAGGTGCCATAGGGGCAAGTGAAAGTCGTCTTCTCTTGGTCATCTTCATGCAAAGGGATTTGGAAGAATCCCGAATACCCATCCAGGTAGCAAAAGTATTTATGTTTTGCAAGGCGTTCAAGCATTTGATCGATGAAGGGCAATGGGTAATGGTCTTTTCGGGTGGCTTTATTGAGTTTCCTATAGTCAATGCACATTCGCCATCCCGTGACGGTGCGCGTGGATATTGGCTCACCTTTTTCATTTTTTATGACAGTCATCCCCCCTTTCTTGGGGACGACGTGAACGGGGCTCACCCATCTACTGTCAGAGATAGGATAAATTATACCGGCTTCTAGCAATTTTAGGATTTCCTTTTTAACCACCTCCTTCATGTTCGGGTTCAACCGCCTTTGAGGCTCTATGGAGGTGGCGTCGGTATCCTCCAAATGGATCCTATGCGTACAAAGCCTAGGGCTTATCCCTTTTAGATCGGAGATAGTGTATCCCAGGACATCTTTATGGCTCCTAAGAACGTCTAGGAGTTTTTCAAGTTGGTCTGGCGTGAGGTGGGAGTTCACTATCACCGGGAAAGTTAACTTGTTACCCAAAAAGGCGTACCTTAGATTCGGAGGTAATTGTTTAAGTTCTACCTGAAGAGGCGCCTCTCCTTCTACTTCATCGGCTCGCATGAGTTTCGCTCCTTCTTTGCCATCCGGGCCTAGCTCGGGCTCAGGTGGCGCGCTCTCTTGTGAAGAGTCAGACTCACCGCTTAGTGAGGATGATGCGTCGAAATAGGCGCTCTCCAATTCTGTGCTAGCTTCGTCAGAGCTTTCACTTGGCTCCGGTTCGTCCCTGGGATCAAGAAACACATCAGACGATTCATAGAAGCAAGAGTAGGTGTCATGAGATGTAGCTTCCTAAACGTTGGTTTGCTCTGAAGATTCTTCCGGAGTATAGTGATCTTCGACACTCGTTCCACCGTTTTCGAAATATAATTTGTCGTCGATCACGTCAACTCTGACATTGCCCCCGATAGTCCCATCCGGGGAGATTTGGTCCATCACGAAACTAGCAAACAGTTGTTCGTCGGGGTCCTTGACGTCGATAGTAAATGCTCCGGTAGTGTGGACCTCATCGACAAGCTCCTTGAGGAGGTCTGTGAAGGAGTCATAGTCTTCCTGACTGAGTTCTATTGTTGACATTGCATTCTCCATTCTTCCTGCAAGACCTTAAGCAAAATACAGGGAGAATGTGCGAACAGAAGAAAGTAAAGAAAGAGAGAGATAAGAAGTAACCGGGTGGTCGATGACGAACACCGTCAAAAATCCTCCCCGGCAACGGCGCCATAAACTTGGTCAGTCCTGAGTATACACCCAAAGAACGGTTTTTGTTTTACCGCAAGCGCACGGTGTAGCGGCGACCGGGATATCGAACACAGGGAGGACGAATGACCGTGCTTCCTCCTAATCAACCTGGCTACTTAAGAGAGAAATTTGCCTTTGGCGATCCTGTCACAATCGTCAGACAAACGTGCAGAAATATCAAATCAAATAAAGAACGTCTAGGGAATGGGGAATCCCCGCTACTCACCGTATTTCATAAATGTGGTTCGTCGGTATCAAAATTGCTTGAATAAGAATTTGGATGAACTAGTTGCAACTGAATGTAGAACCAAGCTCACGCTCTCGCGCTGTTGCCGGTCTATAGCTATCCTAGGTTTGGATCCAATCTCTTGCAAACCCTAGCCTAGGAAAGCTAGCATTAGGATCAACATCATCGTCCAATCGCGCACTGAGTCCAATCTCTTGCAAACTCGGTCCACGATCTAGATTATGATAGTTCCTACCCGTCCAATCTCTTGCAAACGAGTATCGGCATGGAATTGCAACCGGAGATCCTAGTATCAGTCCAATCTCTTGCAAACCGATACTTCGAAAATCCGATTCCAACCCAATTCGGATTTCTAGGGCTTCCTATCAAATCGGGATCCAATCTCTTGCAAATCCCAATCGATATGAATACCTAGCCATCCGTAGTAAATTGATCACAATCTAATCCCTAATTATTAATTCTAGCACAATTTCTACCAATTCATCACAAATATGAAAGTGGGTTTGTAGGGTTCATCCCCACGCCCCAAGACGTGGAGACTACTCACAATTCATAGCAAGATCACAAAAATAATCAATGAAATAAGCAATAGAATTCATCACAATATTGAGGTAAGCAATAAAAATAGAATTTTTAAGGAAAAGAGATGCAAACCAATGGAGTTCTTCGATTGTTCCAACAAAAATCACAAACTTGTCTCTTCTCCAATCACAAGAATAAAGCTAAAAACTAATCTAAAAAAAGCTGCAAAAAATCTAAGAGAGAGGCTCCCAAAACTAGGGTAAAAACAGGGCTTAAATAGCCCCAAAAATCGTCCAAAAATCGTGACCAAAATACCCCTGCACAGCCTGTTTTCCGCAGTTTTCGCTACAGGCAGCGCATCGCACTCGGCCGAGTGACAAAAGTCGCTCGGCCGAGTGAAAACCCTGTCATTTTCCAGTAAGTCGGGGGCTTCAGGGGTCTTCAGTTCGGGGGCGGCTCGGCCGAGTGAGTTGTCGTCACTCGGCCGATGGCTTCAAGACACTCGGGCGGACGTAATAATCCACTCGGCCGAGTGGGTCTTCTGAAGTTCAGGCAGCCGAAAAACAGTAACTTCGATGTTTTGGAAGGGCTTCGTCTGGGCTCCACTCGGGCGGACGCGATATCGTCACTCGGCCGATGTGGTCTTCGGTGCTCGGCCGAGTGCACATAGAAATCGTATCTGTTCAGGTCGGCCGAGCAGTGTCTCACTGGTCGGCCGAGTGGCTCCTCCACTCGGCCGAGTGGGACACAAAAAATGCCCAATCTGATTGTTTTGGCCTCCTCGTCGCTCCTGTGACGTCCATTCTTCTTCCGCTCCTCTCCAACAGCAAAATACCCCTCGGGGAGGTCGTCGGTGACCGTCTAAAGTGAGCGCATCTCAAGATCACTCCAAATCGCGCCAAATCACCTGAAATGCGACAAAAACAACAAATCGTGAAAAGCATCGCAATATCGTCGATATATCGTGAAAAACATGATTTGGGCGATCTAAATGGCATGCAAACATGCGGAAAAAAGTGTAAAATAAGGAGTGATCAGCTGTCTTGCTGTGGCGTTTGTCCGGGTGAGCGAACTCCTGACCACCGGGCCGCCTTCCCTCCCCTCCATTGCTTTGTCATCTCCCTCCACTCCTCGCGGTTTGGGTTTGAGGGCGGAATACTGATCTCGATTGTTCGGGATCAAGCTGACACACCATGAATCACCTTTTGGATTCATCGGGGATGCAGCCTTGCTGTGACCCCCCGTCGGGAGGTCGAAGGCGAGCAGGTATAGACCTACAAGCACGGAGGGGCCTTTGCCTTTCCCACCGGCGGGGAGCGGATGCCTACCTTCTCCCGTCTCATCCGGTTTAGAGTAGACGGAGGGGTGGAAGGTGGATTCCCCTTGTGTAAGGGGAATAGCCTATTAGCGAACCGTTTGTAAGAGGAATAGCCTATCGGAGGTTGTGGCGGGGGAGCGACCGCCGATCGGGGAGGAGGGATCCATTGGTGGCCGGTGACCTCCCTTTTGTTTGAGCGAGGCATCTCGGCCCTTCTCCTAGTTGGTGGAGGGTGCCAGGGCCGATTTCTCATACCTTCCAAATCTTTGTCTCTCTCTCTTTCGGGAGGGTGAGTGGCACCTTTATAGGGGGATTTTGTTGACGGTTTCTTCGCTAATTACTGTGATGAGCTGGCATTATTAATGGGCTCCTCGGAATCACGCCCCTTGGAAACCGCTTTTGCCAGGTGACGCTTATGGCGACTTGCCAACCCCAGCCCCTTTTGGGGCGTATCATTATCGGTGGCGTTTTTCCCGAGTGTCCTTTCGTTTCGTCGAGTCGCATCAGGGGCTGCCTCATCGGGACCTGGCGCCTGGTTTGCCCCGGTTTACGTGCCCTTGTCATCCTCCCCAGGTTCGAGTTTTCAAGGATCATGGGTCTACCAGGGCGGGGGTGTGGCTACGTGGCAAGGCCCATGCCCTTCTCTGGTTTGGGTGGCAAGGGTTGGCCCTGCCCCAGAGATCTCGGAGGGGGGGCGGGCACGTAGCCCGGCCCGTCCCCTTCTCTGGTTTGGGTGGCGAGGGTTGGCCCTGCCCCAGAGGTCTCGAGGGGGGGAGGGAGCGGGCGCGTAGCCCGGCCCGTGCCCTTCTCTGGTTTGGGTGGCGAGGGTTGGCCCTGCCCCAGAGGTCTCGAGGGGGGGGGGGGGGGGGGGAGCAGGCGCGTAGCCCAACCCGTGCCCTTCTCTGGTTTGGGTGGCGAGGGTTGGCCCTGCCCCAGAGGTCTCGAGGGGGGGGGGGAGCGGGCGCGTAGCCCGGCCTGTGCCCTTCTCTGGTTTGGGTGGCGAGGGTTGGCCCTACCCCAGATGTCTCGAGGGGGGAGCAGGCGCGTAGCCCGGCCCGTGCCCTTCTCTGGTTTGGGTGGCGAGGGTTGGCCCTGCCCCATAGGTCTCGAGGGGGGAGCGGGCACGTAGCCCGGCCCGTGCCCTTCTCTGGTTTGGGTGGTGAGGGTTGGCCCTGCCCCAGAGGTCTCGAGGGGGGGAGCAGGCGCGTAGCCTGGCCAGTGCCCTTCTCTGGTTTGGGTGGCGAGGGTTGGCCCTGCCCCAGAGGTCTCGAGGGGGGAGCGGGCGCGTAGCCCGGCCCGTGCCCTTCTCTGGTTTGGGTGGCGAGGGTTGGCCCTGCCCCAGAGGTCTCGAGGGGGGAGTAGCCCGGCCCGTGTCCTTCTCTGGTTTGGGTGGCGAGGGTTGGCCCTGCCCCAGAGGTCTTGAGGGGGGGAGCGGGCACGTAGCCCGGCCCGTTCCCTTCTCTGGTTTGGGTGGCGAGGGTTGGCCCTGCCCCAGAGGTCTCGAGGGGGGGAGCGGGCGCGTAGCCCGGCCAGTGTCCTTCTCTGGTTTGGATGGCGAGGGTTGGCCCTGCCCCAGAGGTCTCTAAGGGGGGAGCGGGCACGTAGCCCGGCCCGTGCCCTTCTCTGGTTTGGGTGGCGAGGGTTGGCCCTGCCCCAGAGGTCTCGAGGGGGGAGCGGGCGCGTAACCCGGCCCGTGCCCTTCTCTGGTTTGGGTGGCGAGGGTTGGCCCTGCCCCAGAGGTCTCGAGGGGGAGTGGGCGCGTAGCCCGGCCCGTGCCCTTCTCTGGTTTGGGTGGCAAGGGCTGGCCCTGCCCCAGAGGTCTCGAGGGGGGGATCGGGCGCGTAGCGCGGCCCGTGCCCTTCTTTGGTGCTGAAACACTCATGTGGAAACAACAAAGTTTGGGAAAGTGGGCAGACGTAGATCTTGTATATATAAAAAGGAAAAACTCACAACTATTGGTAGAACTTTAGTAGGTGTTTCGCATTCCAAGGGTGGGCTAGCTCGCTTCCGTCTGGGGTTGCCAAGATGTACATGGATGGTCCGATGATATCGATGACCTTGTAGGGCCCTTCCCATTTGGCGGCCAGCTTCCCCCGATGGGCGGTCTCAGGTCTGAAGGTGGCGTCTATAAGGACCAGTCGCCGATCCTGAAGGTCCGCTTCTTCACCCGGGAGTCGTAATGTCGTGCCATCCTCTGGTTGTGCCTGACGAGGTTCGTCAGGGCTCGGTCCCTTATCTCGTCCACTAATTCGAGACTGAGGCCGAGCCCCTCTCCATTGATATCTTCGTCAAAGAGTTTTAGCCGGAGCGTCTCTTCTCCAATTTCCACAGGAACGACCGCCTCCGATCCGTATGCCAGCATGAATGGGCTTTCTCTGCTCGAGGCCTTGTGGGTGGTGCGGTAGGACCAGAGGATTCCCGACAGCTCGTCGACCCACGCCCCAAGGGCGGCGTCCACCTTTTTCTTCATAGGATTCAAGATGCATTTGTTCGCGGCCTCCGCCATTCCGTTTCACTGCGGGTGGGCAACTGACGCGAAATGGAGCTTGATTCCCCAGCCCGAACAGAAATCACGGAAGCCTTCGCAATCGAACTGTCTTCTGTTGTCCTTGACTATCGAGCGGGGTATCCCGAAGCGACATATAACGGACTGCAAGATAAAGCCCTTCATGTCCGTCCACGTGATGCGTGCCAGTGGCTTGGCCTCCACCCACTTCGTGAAATAGTCCACGGCGACGACTAGATATTTTCTTCCCCCAGAGGCCTTTGGGAAAGGCCCAAGGATGTTGAGTCCCCATTTGGCGAATGGGATCGGGCTCACAATGGGCACCAAGTTAGCCGAAGGTGCTGTCGTACGTCGGCAGAATTTCTGGCACGCCTCGCACCTTTTGACATACTGAACCGCGTCCTGAATCATTATCGACCAGTAATACCCCTGGCGCATTACTTTGTGGGTGATGGTGCGACCGCCATGGTGGTTTTCGCAGAAGCCTTCGTGCACTTCGCAGATGACTTGCTCAGCCTGCTCCGGACCCAAGCACTTTAGATAGGGCAGGACGTCGAAGTTGGCACGGCGGCGGCGGTATAACACTCCGTCGAGGAGTACGAATGATAGGGCCCGTCTCCCCACCTTTTTGGCCAGCATCCGCTCCTCGGGCAGGTCCCCTGTCTCCAGGTACTTCATAATGGGGGTCATCCACGTCGTCACCGAGCCCACACACATTAGTTCTTCTTCGTCAATGGTGTGGGTCAGTAGGCTTTCGACGTATATGGCCTTACCGATCTCGGACGCAGAGGAGGAAGCCAGCTTGGACAGGGCGTCCGTCCGGAGGTTGTTGGAGAGGGACAAGTACCGGACGTCCGCTTTCTTGAACTTGCAGAGCTCGATCTGGATGCGCTTAAGGCAGCACTTCATCATTTCCTCTCGGGCCTCGAAGCTTCCTTGGATCTGTTGAACGACGAGCCGTGAGTCGCTAAGGAGCAACACGTTTGTCACCCCCACCGCCTTACTGAGCTTCAGCCCGTTGACCGCGGCCTCGTACTCTGCGACATTGTTGGTTGCCGTGAAGTTGAAGCGAAAGGCGTACTCCAACGAGCATCCGTCGGGGGTTTGAATGACGATACCCGTCCCTGTCTCGGATCCCGTCGCTGAGCCATCGACGTGGATAGTCCATAATTCGTCCATGTCCCTCTGGGAGGGCTCTGAGGGTTCCGCCACCCCCGTCGTTCGTGGGGACGCGGTCACCGATGGTGGCTCTGTTGGTCCCTCGGGGCATCCCTAGTGGTGCATTCTACCACGAAGTCCGCCAATGCCTGGCCTTTGATCGCCGTCCAGGCCTTGTACGTTATGTCGAACTCGATGAGCTCGACGCTCCAGTTGAGCATCCTCCCCGACCGCTCCAACCTCTTCAGGTTCTTCTCGAGGGGCATGTTGGTGTGGACGGCAATGGGATGTGCCTGGAAGTATGGTCGGAGCTTCCTAGCCGTTGTGATCATGCAATAGGCGGCCCTCTCGATGGGACTGTAGCGAGTCTCTGCCTCCCGGAGAATCCGGCTAGCGTAATATACAGGGCGCTGCATGCCCCCTTCCTCCTTGATTAAGACGGAGCTAACGGCCTCTTCATTGGTTGCCAAGTACAACCCTAGCAGTTCGCCTTCTTCCTGTCGTGCGAGGAGCGGTGGACTTTGTAGGTAGGCCCTCAGCTCCCTGAACGCTCGAGCGCAGTCGTCGTCCCATGGGATCACATTCCTTTTGTCCTTTGCTTCGCCGAAGGCAGTGCGCAAGACCCTGAAGAAGGGGAGCGATTTCTCCGCGGATTTTGACAGGAATCGCCCCAGAGCGGCGATCCGGTCATTCAGTCGTTGCAAATCCCGAATCGTCCGTGGTTCCGCCATATTGACGAGGGCCGTCACCTTATCGGGGTTCTCCTCGATCCCCCGCTTCGTTATCATGAAGCCTAGGAATTTCCCCGACTGCATGCCGAAGATGCACTTCGCGGGGTTCAGTCTTAAGTTGTATTGGCGGACCCTTTGGAACGTTTCCTGTAAGTCGACGAGGTGGTCTGGGGCCCTCCTACTCTTTACCAGCATGTCGTCAATGTAGACCTCCAAGTTCCATCCGACCTGTGGGCTGAATATCCGATCTACCATCCGCTGATAGGTCGCCCCGACATTCTTCAGTCCGAAGGGCATCTTAGTGTAACAGAATGTGCCCTTATCGGCGACGAAGGACGTTTTCTCCTCATCCTCCTCCGCCATCGGTATCTGGTTGTAGCCCGAGAAGGCGATCATAAATCTTAACAACTCGTAACCAGACGCCTGGTCCACCAAGTGGTCGATTCGCGGGAGGGGGAAACTGTCCTTCGGACACACCTTGTTAAGGTCGGTGAAGTCGATGCACATGCGCCATTTTTCGCTGGGCTTCTTCACCAAGACGACGTTGGCGAGCCAGACCGGGTAGTCCACTGGCCTGATAAACATGGCTTTGAGGAGCCGCTCTACCTCCTCCTTGGCCGCCCTCTTCTTCTCGCCCCCTGCGCTCCTCTTCTTCTGTCGGACCGGTCGGGCTCCTGGGTCCGCATTCAACCTGTGGGAGATCACCATCGGGTCAACCCCTGGCATGTCTGTGGGCGACCAGGCGAATATGTCCACATTTTCCCGGAGCAGGCCGACGAGGGCCGCCCTTAGGGCGGCCGGGAGTTTCGTCCCGATGGAGACAGTTTTTCCTTCCTCCGCGGCTATGGGTACCTCTTCGACCTCCTCGGCAAGGGTCGGCCGCTGGTCGCAGAAGTCCTCCCTTTCGTCGGGGACGAGGACCGTCAAGGCCCGCTTCGGGCTCCGGCGCCTGACTGGCCCCTCGTCGCGGCTTCCAGGCAGCTCCTGGTTTCCCCGCACCAGTCCCACCCCCCGCGGAGTCCAGAATTTCATCATCTGGTGTAGCAGGCTGGGGAGCGCCTTTATGGCCGTCATGTACAGGCGTCCTATGATTCCGTTGTATGCCGACACGATGTCGACGACGACGAATTGTGTCCCCCGGGTGACGACCCTCGGTTCCTCCCCCAGAGTCATCGACATGGTGATCATCCCCACCATGGGGATCATGTGGCCGGTGAAGCCGACAATGGGCCCCGTGCAGGGCCTTAGGTCCGCCTGCCTCCACCCCATCTTCTCGATCGTTAACAGGAACAGGATGTCGCAGGAGCTTCCGTTGTCGATCAGGAGCCGGCTGACGATGACCGTTCCTATCTGAGCCTCGACGACGAGGGCATCATCACACGGACACTCAACTTCTCCCAGATCTTTCTCGGTGAAGGTGATGGGGGGTCGGTTTATCCTTCTCCGCTTCGACTTGCTGTCGGCGCCCGCTACCATCACCTGCTGGACACCTTCCTCCGTGCTCGCGGATGACGCCTCTCCTGGGGGCGGCCCCCCGCTTATCACATCTATGCGTATGATCGCCCCAGGGGGGCGCGGCTCCTCCTGGCCGTGGTCCGTTGGCGGCTCCGGTCTCCGTGCCTCTCGAGGGGCTCTCTCTCCTTGGATTGCCTGCCTATTTCCCACGAAGCCTCCCAAGTGGCCCGCCTGGATCAGCCGCTCGATCTCCCTCTTGAGAGTGTAGCATTGGTCGATATCGTGGCCGTGGTCCTGGTGATACCGGCAGTACTTCTGGAGGTCCAGCTTTGCCGGGTCCGACCTCATCTCCCGGGGAGGCTCCGGCAGCAGTCCGGCCCTTGTCGCCGCGGCCATCACTTCTAACATGGGGGCGTTGAGCTGTGTGTAGTGGGCCCGCGGGGGCCCCTCCTGCCTCGGGATGGCCCGAGCGGGCTCTCGGGCCGGGGCGAACGCTCGAGACGGGCCAGGGCGGTCATGCGGGCGACGCCCCGTCGGGTCACACCTCGGTTGGGTCGGCTGGTCGTGCCCCCGATGTCTGTCATCTTGCCTCGGTCGTAAGTGTGATCGAAGCTTGCCCAGGAGCGGCCTCGCTGGGGGGAACAATTTCTTCATGCCGAGGGTCTCTTCAACCAACACATGCCTCTCTGCCATAGCGACCAGTGCTTCGTAGTCGGCTGGTGGATCTCGGAGAAGGGACTTGTGGAGGCTCCGAGTCCGTAGCCCTGTTTTGAAAGCCAGCATGAGCACCTCGTCTCCGCAGGTCACCACCACCCATCTCTCCTCCTGAAAGCGGCGCAGGTATTTCCCCGTCGTCACTCCTTCCCCTTGGACTATCGTGCTGAGATAGTCCAGGGGCTTCTTCTTTGTCCGCGCGGCCCGGAACTCATGGCAGAACTTATGGGACAGTTTGCCAAAGCTCCCAATGGATCTCGCGGGTAGGCCGAAGTACCAATCTAACACTGTGTCCCTCAGACTTTGCGAGAAATGCCGGCACAGGAACGCCTCATCCACATCCTGCGCCTCCATTACCCCCCGGTATTATTGCACATGCGTGAGAGGGTCGCCTCTTCCGTTGTAGGTGGCCAGGTGGGGGGGGGGGGGCTTTGAACCTTACGGAAGACCGTCGGCATCCAAGGCGCGACCGGAGCCTGACCCCCGAATGGCGAAGAGGGCATGCGCCCGAGCGCTCTACCTACCCGGAGGAGGCCATGCCACTGGCACGGTCTTCTCGCCCAGGGGAATAGCGTAGCGGTCGCCCGGGGGGACTCCTTCCACGGGTAGAGGATTCAACGGGTTGCGGGCTACGGTCCTTCCAGTACCACCGCCCTCCGGCCGGCTCCTCCCGGATCCCCCTCCGCTCCTGATTCTCCCTCAGGAGCCTTTCGCGCTCAGCGGTGAGGAAGTGTGGTTGTCGACAAACGGCTTCCTCGTTCAGACGATCGGGGGAGTGGCACTGTCGAGGCGGACTCCCCCCTCCCGGTGGGGTTTGGCCAACGGCGGGCCGTGCCCGTCCAGGGGCCGTCGGCCCATTGCCGACACCTCCGAGATCTCCCAGTTGTCTTCGTTCTCCCTCCGGAGCCTTTCGTGTTCCGCGATGATGAAGCAGAGATGGTGCCGGGCTGTTTCTTTGTCCTGGTAGGCCCACCGGGCGGCTTCAGCCGCTTCGTCCAAATGCCTCTGCGCGACGGCCGCCTCCTCCCGGTGCCTCCGCAGCCGCGCGACCTCCATTTCCTCCTCCAAGAGCTTCCGCTGGGCCGTAATCTCCCTGGTGAGCCCCTGGTCCCCCCCCTCCTCGAACTGAGGGTGAAGATTCTGTTTCATGTTCGTGGGCTCCGAGGGGCCGGGAGGTGCCTCCGGTCCTGTCGCTGCGCAGCCTCCCATCGCCTTAGTAAAGGCCTTGAAGCTCTTCTGAATCGCGCAGGCCGAGGCCTGGACTGTCTCGGCCTCTATCCCCGGAGGGGGGTCAGTCACCGGAGTGATTGGTAGAGAGAGTGGCTCCTGACCCACAGGATCCTTGCCGTGGTCAGGGTTTCGGGCGATCGGCATGGGGTCTAACATGGGTGTGACCCTTCGGTTCCCACAGACGGCGCCAATTGTTGCGGGGTAGAACTCGCGTACAATAAATTTGTATTAGGGGGAACCAATGGCACGGTGGTTATATTGATAAGAGGATTTGGGTGGGCTTTTTAACAAGTGATTAGTGGGGTGAAGAGGCTAAACTTGCCGCCGGAGCAGGCCACGGAGTCGAATCCTACCGGATGCGGTGGAGGAGGATCGGATGGCGGGAGCCGAAGGCGAATCTCGGCCAAGGGGCGAGCTACCCTGCACAACGAGCAACTCGTCAGAAAGGCCAGGTTGGGGTCCAACCCTTAGCCTCTCCGATGCCTAAGTCAGTAACTGGACTTAAAGCGGGGGCTGGGCACGCAGGTCGGACTGAGGGTGTGTCGACCGTACGTGACGAGCTATGAGTGGGAGAACAAAGATATGGACGACCTTTGCTCTCGTGTGTGAATAATGAGATTGAGAGTGAATTTGCCAACCCCCTCACCGTAAGAAGTGAGGGGGTATTTATACCTGATGGGAGACGATTAGGTGGGGCTGATCTGGCATGCTGACTCGACGTGCTGAGTTGGCCCGGCTGTCGGTGGAAGCTTCGGACGAGGATGTCAGGAACAGGAGTGTCAGCCTCGCTTTTGTCAGATGGCGCAACGGCCAGGGGCGCTTTTGTCAGGGTGTCAGGGCAGAAAGCATTAAGTGTCAGGGGGTGCAGCGGCCCGGGGTGCTTTGTCAGATGGTCGAGCGGTGCTAGTGTCAGTCGTGTCCTTATACTATGTTGTTTGTCATGCGTGATGAATCAAGGGTCCGACGGTGCTATCCCCCGCGGCGGGGTTTGCATGGGACCGCCGGGTCGACCTGTTCGTGGGTTGTTCGGCCTGGCCACGCACCTTTTCGGGTGCGGATCATGGACCGCTGGTAGGGAGGGGTATGTACGTGCCTCTGTCAGCATCCAAGGCTGCGCTGTCTGGGTATACCCCGAGCGCACTGCCCCTGGCGGGCCGAGCGAGAGCGGTTATACGCCTCGGCCGGGAGAGGGGCGCTGCGAGGTGCGCCCATTCCCATGTAGCCTCGGACCTCCGGACCGGCAGTCCGTTTGCAAAGGGGCGAGTCAGTGAGGTATATTAGTGGTTCTGGGCGGGAGCCGGACTCCCACGATCTTTAGGTCGTAACAATATGGATACATAAATACATAAAATTTAAATCTCTCAAATTGATGGCAACTAATTAAGACGATCTGTGGAGACGCCGCCACTTCAGGTTGCTCCTCAGGTAGCTCCTCCTCTGGACGCTTCTTTGGCCGACCTATTGACTCGCAACAACAAAGTTGAGCACCAAAAGAAAGATTCAAAGAAAGATCAAAGGAAAACACGAAAACAAGAACAAAAGAAAAATGTCGAAAAATCTCAAAGAGATTTTTGATTTGATTCAAATTGATCGGCAAAATACAGTTGAGCTTCAGCTTGACTATTTATATGAACTCCTCTAACAACCTTTAACAACCTTAACCAACTTTTAAAAGAATTAGTTGGATTTAGCGTGGATCAGTTTCTTACAAAGATGAATCACAATAATGAGAGCTGGAAGCTGGAGGTTAGGGATGAGCGTTCAGACCGTTAGGAACTACTGTGCAGCTCCAACCGCTATTTGATGAATGGTTGAGATGATTTCACTTAAAGCACAAGCGGCTGAGATCATAACCCTTCGGACGATGGATGCTCTTCAGCGGAATGATCTGACGGCTCTGCTTTCTTCTCCAAAGTTCCACTTCCCTCTGAAACGGCTACTTCATTCAAACGCACAGCTGAATCATGGTGGTCGACCGTCATCGCCCGAGTTCTTAATTGACTCCTCGCCGTTGAGTCTCTTGCATTACCACCTCCATTTTTCGACCTTGCCTCAAGATCGAATGTGGGAAATCTCTTGACAAGATCCCATTAATTCTCCCAGGTAGCTTCGTCAACCTCCCTTTGCTTCCATTTGATGAGGACCTGTGAGACCAAAGAAGTCCGGTGACGAATCATACGACGATCCAAAATGAGCTCAGGTTCGTCAATTATTTCTTCAACATAACAAGGTTGATCACTTTGCAAGACAGTGTGGCTTCCCAACTTCCTCTTCAGCTGTGAGACTTGGAATACTGGGCGGATTCGAGAAGTTGAGGGCATCTCCAGCTCATAAGCAACCTCACCTATTTTCTATAACACTTTATAAGGTCCATAATACTTGGGTGACGGCTTGTCTGGCTTCCGCATGGCAGCTATTACTTGTCTATAAGGTTGTAAACGCAAGTACACCCAATCACCAACTGCAAATACCCTCTCCGACCTCTTCCTATCAGCATATTTTTTCATGTGTTCCCTCGACTTCTTCAGATTATCCTTTAGTAGTTACAGAGCCACATCCCTGGAAAGCAACTCTTCATCCACTAACTGCACATGTGAAATATGAGGTATGTAGCTTAATATTGAAGGAGTCTTCCTCCCATACATTGCCTCATAAGGAGTTACTTGTGCTGGAGCCTTTCATGTGGTATTAAACCAATATTCTGCTAAAGGCAACCATCTCAGCCATGCTTTAGGTTTATGGCTACAAAAGCATCTCAAGTAACACTCCAGCTGCTTATTTATATTTTCAGTCTGCCCATCAGATTGAGGATGGTAGGAAGAGCTCATGGCTAAAGTAGTTCCCTGTAAACTGAATAACTCCCTCCAAAACATACTAGTAAATATGGGGTCCCTATCACTCACAATAATTTTTGGAAGCCAATGTAACTTGAAAACCCCATTGAAAAACACTTGAGCCACTTGCTTGGCACTGAAAGGGTATTTGATACCAAAGAAGTGTGCACCTTTGGACAATCTATCCACCACCACATAGATTGCACTAACATCTCCACTTGGGGGCAATCCAACTATGAAATCCATGTAAACTTCTTCCTAAATTCTGTCTGGCACAGGAAGAGGCTATAGCAACCCTGGGGAAGCTACATTTTTAGATTTGTTGCGTTGGCATACTTCACACTCCCCTACAAATCTTCTCACATCAGATTTCATGCCCTCCCAGAAAAACACCTCCTTCACCCTACACAGGGTTTTGACAGCATCAGTATGTCCTACCAGTGGAGTACCATGATACTCATACATCATGATTTGAACAACCCCCTGATTTTGATGGTTAAATAAAATCTTTCCTTTATAATAATACACCCCTTCAACCAATTTAATGTTCCCCCTTAGCTCCTCATTATTCTGCAGCTTTTGCTCCAACTCCTTGTAAAAAGAATCCTTGCTGACCATATCTCTGATGCCTTGCAGCCAATCAGCCTGGGCAATTGATACATGACACAAGGAGTATAGGTCCTTATACACTGTCTCCTCACCACGCAACTCCCTTGATAAGGCATCTACAGCAGCATTGCTCCTCCCTGGCTTGTACTCCACCTTATAATCAAACTGTTGTAATTTGACAAGCCACTTACTTTGTATTCCATGTTGAAGACGCTGACTCAATAGATGGTTGAGGCTGTGATGATCTGTCCGTATAATTAATCTTCTTTCCAGTAGGTAGCGACTCCATTTCTTGGTTGCAATGATCAAGGCCAATAACCTTCTCATATGTAGAAAGGAATAAGTTCCTTCCCTTCAGTTTTGAGCTTAAATAAGCTAATGGCTTCCCTTCTTGCATCAGTATAGCTCCAATACCCTGACCAGAAGCATCACACTCCACTACAAAGCTCTTGCTAAAATCGGGCAATGCCAACACTGAGGATGCCACTAAAGCATCCTTCAACTGCTGAATTCAGGCTGTCCTGGCTTCCTCACTCCAAGCAAACTCTCCTTTCTTCAACATATTAGTGAGTGGAGTTGCTATACATCCAAAACCCTTCACAAACTTTCTATAATACCCCGCAAGACCCAGGAAGCCCCGCAACTCCTTCACGGTTTTGGATTCACCCCAATTCACCACTACCTCAATTTTCTTAGGGTCAGCAACAACCCTATAACCAGAGATCACATGGCCCAGATAATCTACAGTATTCCTACCAAATTGGCACTTGGACAATTTCACAAACAACTGGTGTGCCTTAAGAACTTCAAAGACTTCTTTCAAGTGAATCCGGTGAGAATTTGTTAAGGCCAAAATTGACCGAGACAGTTGTCAAGCTGATGTGGGCTCTTCGTGCTGAGTCGAAGCCTCGTTAGCACATGAAGTGGGACCCTAGGTTGGAAGAACCTGGGTCGAATGATGGTGGTAGATGATGTTGCAGTGCTCAATCGGCCCTCGATCAGCCTGTACGTTGATCGCTCGAGGTTGGGAAGCTAGGGAACGACCCTTGCAGGAGACGAAGACTCGTCGATCTACACCACAGAGACACTTTAGGGGGTTGGATCTGGGTTCCGACCCAAATTCCCTCCGATGCTTAAGTTAGTGTGGGAACTCAAGGAAGAAAGGGAGCTTGGTACAGCTGTGATTAACCCACGGAGGTTCGTCTCAGGTCCGGCGGCGCAAGCTCTAAAGTGTAAGATATATCAGCTGAGAAAGTAGAGTTCTATGTCTTAAACCTCGTACCTTGAAGTTGGGGCCCTTCCTTGTATTTATAGGCGTCCTGAGTCCTTTTGGAGACGGTGGGGAGATAACGGCCACCCATTATAGGGCCACGATCTTCCCCCCTTTAATAGAAGTAAATGTCACACACGTTCATGCGAATTATGTGACGGCACGTATCCATCAATACACGTATAATCGTACTCTACATATTTCATAAATCAAAAGTATTTTACAATAGTTGATCAGGAGTTTTATATCAAAATTGGTTTCTAAATCATTTATAAAATTTTTTTTGTAGTATCAATATAGTTATAGCCTTTTTTAGTGAGTACGAGTGCCATCCTAAACCTCTAAATGATTTTTATAATTATTTAAACTCAATTATTAATGATACAACCGTAACAATTATTTTTCTATAGAAATGTTATCAAAATGATTTCAAACTTCTACAATAAGCTTCTATGATCATTTAGAGCTCCCCATATTAATTTCATAAGTTTCTGAAGTCAAATCATTAGAGAACACGCAAACCCGATTCTTAAACATTTTGGCCCAAAACTCGTACCTCCGTAGCTCAAACCCCAAAATGGATCTTGTATTCGCGATCCTCGCGATGATACGATCCTGTGGCTATGTTTTCGTAATTTTTTTAGAGTCGTATGCAAAAACGGGGTTGTATTCCTCCGTTTTTACTAATTACATCCATTAATCACTTTTACTCTTACTAATTACTAATTTCATTTTGCCTAATTACCCTAACTACTCACCTAATCCCACGTTAGCAGCCCCACGAGGAAATCGATGATACCTATTTCTAAAACTAGTCAAAAAGTATACCTACTCTTAATTACATGTAATTAATACATATTAATATGTTATTACACTATATTACTAAATAAACCCCTAACTTCTTCATATCACCCAGGCTCTCTTTCTCCTTCTATCTCGTTCGGATTCCCCAACAGCCCGAACCCACTTCATCCAAACATGAAACCCATCTCCTTTTGAATTAACCATAATCTCTTCTCCCCGCCTTCGTTCGAATCAACCCCCAAGCCCGCTGACGAGCCGCTGCTCAACCCCCCGAACCCGTATATCACGCACCCTCTCCTTCGCTCTCAGCGAACCCACGCCCTCCCTCTCTCTCGCCTTCACCTCGCTCCCATCCGCTCCTCGCTTCCGCCACCGTACATCTCGCCGCCGTCCTCCGACAAGCAGCCCAAGCATTGCTCCGCCTCCCCTCACCCAGCGCCTCGCCACACCCCGAAGCTCCACAATCCCCACGTCGCTGCACCCTCGAGCTTCCCAAGCTCCGATGAAGCAGCACCCCAGTTGCTCCATTTGCTCTGACCTCAAACCCTGCCCCGCCATCGTCTGCTCTCTCCGTCGCCACCGTGCCCCACCTTCGTGCTCGCTCCGACGACCTCTGACGAGGTAGCCACCCCGTGCCTCCTGTTGAATATTGGACTCCCCGGATTTGGTTTTGGATGATGAGCAAATATAAATAATTCATGAACTAACAATTTGTGAGCGCAGTATTGGAGATCGTCGCCAAATTCACGAGAATAATCTAAGCGACATCTCAAGACTTCTCAAAGCTCGTATTCATTGCCTAAAGCTTCGTTGAAGCCTTTGGACCGTTTTGGAAGTCATGAAGAATTAATCGAAGCTCTCGAAGTCCATTCTTTAAGGTTTTATTTATAGTTTTTTAGCTTCGATCTATAGAATGTTAAGCCTTGAGTATATCTTACGATTCTATCTTCATAATGCTCATATCGTAGCTCTAGGATCTTAGTACAAGTTCATTCTAACTTCCTCAAAGCATTGCGCTTCGATTCGGACTTGTTTGTGCATGTTAGTTGGTACAAGAAGAAGTACTGACCGACTAGATTGTGATCTAGTCGGTCAGCAGAGCTTCTTGGACCGACTAGTTTGAGTTAATCTTTTCTTGTTCAGTACTGTTTACAGTTAGTCGGTCCACGTTGACTCACCGACCGACTAGTTTGTGAACTAGTCGGTCAGTGATGCTTCTTTGACCGACTAGTTGTGATTTACTGTACATGCCAAATTTCTCCTAAGCTACTGTTTATCGTTAGTCGGTCTAAGAACGTTTGGTGACCGACTAGTTGATAATCTAGTCGGTCAACATTTGTTCTTGGACCGACTAAGTCATTTTGCATTCAGACTATTTGCTTTTGCCTCTTAGTCGGTCTACGTTCACTGACTAACCGACTAGTTGTGAAACTAGTCGGTCAGAAAGTCTTCGTGGACCGACTAGATTTCTAGGTCTGAATTTCTATCTCTTCTCAGTTCTTCACTTAGTCGGTCCATGTTGTTTGACTGACCGACTAGTTGATGAACTAGTCGGTCAGTGGTTGTTCTTTGACCGACTAGTTGCCTCAGATTTCTATCCGTTGGGAATTGACCTAACTTGTTTTTATGGGACCCTATAAATACGAACCTAGGTCATTTCTCTCTAGGTTAGAGCTGCCATTAAGAGATTCATTGAGATTGAAAGAGATAGCTATTCACACTCATTTCTAAAGCTCTCTTCCTCACAAGAAATCCATTCTCTCACTTTCTAGATCTAGAATCCATCTTGAGAGAAGTTTGTTCTTGGTGAGCTCTTCAAGCTCTAGCTTGATTCAAGTCTCCAAATCACTCCTAGGCACCCTTTGCTGGTCATTTCTTTGGTGCTAGGTCTTGGTGACTTCATCTTCCTCAAATCCCTCCTTGCACCTATTTGGTAAGAAAACTCAAGGTATAGGATTTTGTGGTAAGATTGTTTATTTCATTATAAACTTGTTTATATTGCTTGTTGATTCTCTCGGTTGTGAGAGAAGGTTGTGATCCCGGGTTGTGGGATTCACTATTGCCATTGCATGTATGATTTGATCTTGTGAAGGTTTTTCACAAGATATTCATAGTGGAAATCTTGGGTTAGGGTTTCTAACCTAAGTATCCGGAGGGGATCCGGGTGGTTGGAACGTAGGATCACCGGGAACAAGTCGGAGAGACTTGGGTGGATCCGAACCCAGTAACATCTGTTGTTAGCATTGTTAATTTTGTTGTTGTCATTCAATTTAAGCTTCCGCAAATTGATTTGGTAGTTGTTTGCACTATAATTAGGAATTATACTCCTTGTTATTTTTAAAGTACTATTCACCCCCCCTCTAGTACTTGTGCAGTAGCTTGTAGGGCATTACATTTGGTATCAGAGCCAGATACTTAGCTATGTCTACCAACGACAACAAGACCGTGCGTCCACCTTCCGACTATGGCACCTTCAAGAACCGTGAAGGAGCGTCTTCGGTGATGGAATGACATTCCTCTACGAGGCCTCCATTCTTCAACGGTACCAACTACGGGTACTGGAAATGCCGGATGGAAACCTTCCTCCGGAGTGCATCTCTACGGAGGACCACAATGAAGGAATACATCGAGCCCGAAGAAGAAGACTTTGAGAAATGGACTACCGCGGAGGTCGCCGCGGAGGTAAGCAATGCCAAGGCAATGAACGCCTTGCAATGCGCATTGGAGCCCGAGGACTTCAATAAGATATGCACATGTAAGAGTGCATATCAAATTTGGAACTCCCTCCTCATTCTACATGAAGGGACGAGTAGGGTAAGAGACTCTAAACTCGTAGTTGTAAACAAAGATTACGAAATGTTTCATATGCAACCGGGCGAGAAGATGAAGGAATATTACGCTCGCTTCGTTGACATAATAAACGAGTTAGAGGCTCTCGGCAAATCCTACACCCAAAAGGAGAAGTGCTCGAAGCTTATCGAAGGACTTCCTTCTTGGGAGAAACGTACCTTCGCCATCGAGGAAGGTAATGACATGAATAAGTATACCGTAGTTCAATTGATGGGTACTTTGATGTCATACGAGGTACGCAAAGATAGTAAGGTGAAGGTACAAGAAAAGATGAAGTCCTATTTGAACCAAGACGTGCCTAAGAAAAAGGCAATTGCATTCAAGGCGGCTTCATCCACCTCTACCGATGATGAGGACTCGGAAGAAGAAATGGACATGGAATCCATTGCACTCATGGCAAAGAAGTTCAATCGCTTCTTCCGAAAGGGTAACTTCAAACAAAAATCTAAATTTACTTCTACTAACGTCTCTCCACCTTTGTGCTTTAAATGCAATAAGCCAGGACACATCAAAGCGGATTGTCCTCAAAACAAGCAAAAGGAGAAGTGGAAGGCGCCGAAGTTCGACAAGTCGAAGAAGTACAAAAAGGGGTACAAAAAGGGACTTGTCGGAGCAACATTCACCGACTCCGAGGATTCCTCAAGCGGAGAGTCAGACGATGAGAAAGTGGAGCAAGCGCACATGTGCTTCATGGCAAGAGAGGAGCATGATCAAGGATCTTCCTCCTCCGATGATAGCGACGACGAAGGTGATGAGGTAACTATGGATGATCTTAGGGATGCTAACTCTCATTTATGGTCTAAATACACTAAATTAGTAAATAGATATACTAAAGTAAAAGATGACCTAGCTAGCATTCAAACCTCGCCTAAGACTATCATCACCAACAACGACAACGTTGTTGAAGAGTTAAGAAATGAGATTGTTAATCTCAAATCTAAACTTGAACATGTTAGCATTGATGATCCGGAAGAACATAGGATAGCGGATTTAACGTCTCAAAACTCGACTTTGAGTATTGAGAACGAGAATCTTAAATCTCGTGTTTATGTGCTCACATCGCAAGTATCCAACTTGGATACTTCTATGCGTTCTCTCAAAGAGAAATATGAGAACACATTAGGCCGAATTAATAAATTCAATAAGGGTAAGGACCATTTGGATAAAATCCTAAGTGACTTACTTCCGGCCAATCACCACATTGGTTTGGGGTATACGATGGGATGTCCATCCAAAGCGGCCACTACTTTTGTTAGGCCAACTTCCGGTGACTCTACGAGTGGTAGCAAACACTCTATTGGTAGTTCATCTACCAATGGTGCTTCCACCTCGTCCACACCCTCTTTCGGAAAGAAACCCACTTTGGGTGGACCTCCAAAGAAGGGGCATGCTTATATGTACACCAATACCATGCCACGTAGGAACACACGTCCTACTCCACCGTCTCACACATATGATGATTTTTATGCAACACATTCTCGGGCACGTGCACACCATGTGAGACACCCTCACGCACATGTTCCCACACATGCATATGTTCACCCACCTCATCATATGAATAATTCTCGTCGTGCACCATTCCATCATGTTCTGTATGCCTATCCACAACATGCATCACGTAGAAATCAACGTCGCATGCATGCACCCAATAGGATGAGGGCTCCCAAGATTTTCACTATTTGGAGCCCAAAGGACACAAGCATGGATGAAAAACAAGTGTATATGAATGCTTATTTTTCGGATGTTGTGCATAGTAGAAATTATGTGGGGAAGTCTAAGTCCAATTGGACTTGGCTTCCAAAGGTCTAACCTTTGAGGACCCAATGACCTTGGGTACCATGATATGAAATTTTCTATCTTTAGGTACTCAAGGAAAAGAAAAAGAAAAGGAGCAACAAATTTAAATTTAGCTCCAAAGGGAATTGGATACTCGATAGCGGGTGTTCAAAACACATGACGGGTGATGCTCAATTGCTCTCCGGAGTAGTTCCCATTGCAAATGGAAACCGCGTCGTATTTGGAGGCAACGAGAGCGGAACCATCGTCGGTGTTGGTAAAGTGGGTAACCCGTCTAAACTCTTAATTAGTGATGTTTATCTAGTTAATGGTTTAAATCATAATCTTATTTCAATAAGCCAACTTTGTGACAAAGGTTACAAAGTTAGATTTGCGAAAGGATTATGTCATATTTCAAATGATAATAATAAGTTATTATTTTCCGGCATACGCCATAAAGATATTTATATTTTGGATCTTCCTAAGTCATATGAACAATGTCTCGTTGCCAACACAAGTGAACAACACTTATGGCATCGACGCTTTGGACATGTGAACTTTGGAACACTTTATAAGCTTTCAAAATTAAATTCCATTAAAGGTTTTCCGAAGCTCGTTTTTGAAAAGAAAAGTTTTTGTGATTCTTGTCAACGTGGCAAGCTTCCTAAATCTTCATTTAAACCTAAGAAAAGCATTTCTACTAAACGGCCACTAGAGCTATTACATCTAGATTTATTTGGGCCAACTAGAGTTGCTTCCTTAGGAAATACAAGATATGGACTTGTCATCGTCGATGATTATTCTAGATTTACATGGGTATTTTTCTTGTGTAATAAAAATGAAGCTTTTGAAAACTTCACAATATTTGTGAAGAAAGTACAAAATCTCATCGGAACCACCATTGTCATTATCTGTAGTGATCATGGGGGTGAATTTGAGAATGAGTCTTTCTCAAATTTTTGTGATGATCTTGGAATTACTCACACGTTTTCTTTCCCTCGCGCACCTCCTCAAAATGGTGTTGTTGAGAGGAAGAATAGAACGCTAGTGGAGTGTGCTCGCACTATGCTCGAAGATAGTCAACTTGGTTATCAATTTTGGGCGGAAGCGGTACACACCGCTTGTTATGTGTTTAATAGAATACTTTTGAGGCCCGGCACCAAACAAATTTGCTATGAATTGTTGTTTGGTAGATTGCCTCAAGTTAAACATTTTCGTGTTTTCGGCGCAAAATGTTTTATTAAAAACACATATGATAATTTGGACAAGTTTGATCCGAGATCGGATGAGGGGATATTTGTTGGGTATTCCTCTCGTAGCAAAGCCTACCGGATATACAACAAAAGATCCTCTACGATCGAGGAATCACTTCATGTCTCTTTTAATGAGAATTTTATTACTCCTAGAATTTCAAATGATGATGATTCTATGGATGTTTTATGTGATTCGTTTGAAAATTCTAAGTCTATTGATTCAATTGATTCTATTGATACTAACCCGACTAATGAAGTTGTTGAGAATGTGCCTAGTGATCAAGGTATTCTCAAGCGGCTTCATACCGTTCGTGATCATCCCCATGAGCAAGTCATTGGCAATATTCATGATAGTGTCAAGACGAGATCGCAAGTCCACCACTTCGCCAATTGTGCCTTTGCCTCATCGATAGAGCCAAAGAATATAGTTGAAGCGTGCGAAGATAGTGCTTGGATTCTTGCAATGGAGGAGGAACTCATTCAATTCGAGAGGAATGAGGTATGTGAGCTTGTTCCTTTGCCATCGAAGAACCACACCGTCATAGGGACAAAGTGGATCTTCAAGAACAAAACCGACGAAAACGAAGTCGTCGTCCGGAACAAAGCTCGGTTAGTTGCTCAAGGCTATCGCCAAGAGGAAGGTATCGATTTCGAAGAATCCTTCGCTCCGGTAGCTAGATTAGAATCAATTAGACTATTATTGTCTTTTGCATGCCATAAAAATTTTAAATTATTTCAAATGGATGTTAAAAGTGCATTTTTAAACGGAGATGTTGTTGAGGAAGTTTACGTTTCTCAACCTCCGGGCTTCATAAATGAAAAATTTCCAAATCATATTTTTAAACTAAAGAAAGCTCTTTATGGTTTGAGCCAAGCTCCTCGAGCTTGGTATGATCGCCTAAAGAATTTTCTTTTGGATTTGAATTTTAAAATGGGCGAAGCCGATTCTACACTTTTTGTTAAGCATGCGAATAATGATATTTTATTAGTTCAAATTTATGTTGATGATATCATTTTCGGTGCTACTAACTTCACTCTTTGCGAAGAGTTTTCTAATGTTATGAAGGAACAATTTGAGATGAGCCACATGGGCGAACTCAAATATTTATTAGGTCTCCAAATTCGCCAATTGAACGATGCAATCTTCATCCACCAAACGAAGTATGCGGTGGAGTTGCTAAAGCGATTTGGAATGGAGAATGCTTCCGGGAAAAAGACTCCAATGAGCACGACTACGCATCTTGACAAGGATACGAGCGGTAAGGATGTAGACATTCGTCTATATCGAGGTATGATAGGTAGTTTACTTTATCTTACCGCAAGTAGGCCCGATATTATGTTTGCCGTATGCATATGTGCTCGTTATCAGTCTCAACCTAAGGAGTCTCACTTAGTAGCGGTAAAACGTATTTTCCGTTATCTAAGTTATACACTTGATTTTGGATTACTTTATCCAAAATCTAGCACATATGAGTTAGTCTCATATAGTGATGCTGATTATGCGGGATGCAAATCCGACAGGAAGAGTACTAGTGGCACTTGCCATTTTCTAGGAAATTCCCTTGTCTCTTGGTTTTCCAAGAAGCAAAATTCCGTATCACTTTCAACCACCGAGGCGGAATACATTGCCGCCGGTGCCGCTTGTGCCAAGGTTCTTTGGATGAGACACACACTGAAGGATTTTGGTATTCATTGTGATACTAGCCCTATCATGGTGGATAACCAAAGTGCTATTTGTCTTTCAAAGAATCCGGTGCACCATTCCCGATCTAAACACATAGATGTCTGACACCATTTTTTAGATGATCATGTTGCTAAAAAGGACATCATATTAGTGTACGTTGAAACCCAAAAGTAAATCGCCGATATTTTCACGAAACCCCTAAAGGAGGACTCCTTTATGCGGTTGCGTCGAGAATTGGGGATTATGTGTGAATCCGAGATATAGGATTCATGTTTCATTCAATTATCTTGCATGCTATTATATTTCGCGATATTTCGTTCATGCTAGATTTATTGAATTTTTGGGGATTTTATGTGATATGTTTGAATTTTTGCTCGAATTCTTATTTGAACGTCGTATTTAAGATTTCAATGTTTTATGGGGTAGATTAGATGACTAATGAGAGGGTTAAGATGTTTCATCCAAGTGGTTTATGAAGAGAACTCATTTATCAATTTTTGGACTCTTCTAGTCGGTTTCAGTTCATCAGCCAACCGACTAGATGCTCATCTAGTCGGTCAACTAGTGAACTCAGACCGACTAGTTCAAGCTTTAATCTTTCTATTGTCATTTACTTCTTTTAGTCGGTCATAGTACTCTTACCGACCGACTAGATTGAAAACTAGTCGGTCAGTGATTATACTGTGACCGACTAACTCTAGCCCTAGAATTTTCTGTTTGCCTCTGTTTCGACTTAGTCGGTTTAAGCTCATTGACCGACCGACTAGATCGTAATCTAGTCGGTCAGTGCTTGAACTGTGACCGACTAAGTGCGTTAGGACAAACACGTCTTTTCGCATTCTCGACCGACTTAAACACTTTCAAACCGGCTGTTTCTTCATTTAGTCGGTTTACTTCTTCTCTCCAGCCCGAAAAACCCCCTAAACCCACTCGAGACCCTTCGTCTTCCGTCGACTCCGTCCATCTTTCCGGCCATCTCCGCCGTCCGTCGTCGTCGACCTCTCCCTAGGTTGACCGTTGATGGTCCGGATGAGCGTCCCCTTGGTCCTCCTCTGAACGCGACGGTCGTTAAGAAATCTCTTGCGGCACTCCGTCACGTGCAGCGGTCGACACCTTTTGCATCTCAGGCCTCTCCCTCAGCTGCTTCTGTCCCTCCTCCTTCAGCTGCTTCAGTCCCTCCTCCCTCCGCCTCTCTTGATGATGTCGTTCGGTTGCTTCGTCGGCATGAGTCGCGTTTGGCTCGTACCGAAGAGGTAGTTTGCCGTATGGCTCGTTTGATGGGCATTGAGCTTCCTCCGTCCGTTTCTAAGGATGAGGAGATGGACGATGAGGATATTGATGATCTTGTCACCTCCTTGGCTCGTGGCGATGAGGCCACTGCTGCTGCTGCTACCACATCTGCTCCTGATGCTGGCACCTCTTCCGGTGCTCCTGAGACTTCTGCACCAGTGGATCAGCCTTCTGATGCTGCTGCTGCTCCTGCTGACGACCCAGCTCCTGTTGTGCCTGCTGTTGTTCCTGTTGAGACCCCAGCCGTTGAGCCTGTCGTCGATGTCTCCACCCCTGCCCTGACGATCCCTTCTGTTCACACGCCTCTCCTCCCTGCAGAGCCTGAGTCCACTCCCTCGACTGGACCCCCGGAGACTGCAGATCCTGCCACTTCCTCGTGATCGTCGATTTCGAGGCCTCTCCTTTGATCTTTGGATGATATATCTTATTGAGAGTATTTTGGGTTAGGATGGAGTGTTGGGGTTGTTTTGATGTATTTTGGTTTTATGGATGTCGGTGTTGTATTTTGATGTACTTTGGATGTTGATGATGGCGTTTCGATGATGTATGCTGTATTTTTTTTGTTTATATAGATGGTGTGTTGCACTTGATATGATGTACTCGATGTATTTTGGTTGTACTCATGGTATTCATATATATATATATATATATATATATATATATATATATATATATATATATATATATATATATATATATATATATATATATATATATACATACATCGATGTTCTCTTTGTTTTACTTCGTCGTGCACATTTAATTCTCATTCATTGTCTATGATATGTGAAATCGTCGCTCGTCGCTTAAAAACTTGGATAAATAGATTATATTTCTATAATTGTATAGAATTGTTTTCCATGCACACATTAACCAAGAATCTTGAATATTGGAGAGTATGTTTATTTATTCAAGAAATGAATAAAAATTTGGTATTTTTGATGATTTTAATTATCGCTTTTTGACATTGGACAATTTGACACACCTTGATTTGATTTCATCACTTTTCCCTTGGTGTCAATTAGTTCCATTGTCATTTTCTACGACTCCCGATGTTGGATTTTCCATTTCCTAGTTGTTGTCGTTGTATGCCCCCATTTTTTGGATAATGCCAAAGGGGGAGAGATAATGATAATAAATATGGCAAATGAAAATTTAACTCAATTTCCACGAATCTAATTTGATGTGTTAGATTCAGGGGGAGTTAAGATATATATAAGGATTTTCAAAATCCGATATTTCAAAAATCGATTCTCGTTATATATCTTACTCGTCTGATTGATGCAATTTATATATATTCATTTTGGAATTAACGTGTCATCAATGCAGGGGGAGTAAGTATTTTACATTTGAATCATTATTTTTTATTATTATTTATGTTGGTTTGTCATCACCAAAAAGGGGGAGAATGTTGAATATTGGACTCCCCGGATTTGGTTTTGGATGATGAGCAAACATAAATAATTCATGAACTAACAATTTATGAGCGCAGTATTGGAGATCGTCGCCAAATTCACGAGAATAATCTAAGCGACATCTCAAGACTTCTCAAAGCTCGTATTCATTGCCTAAAGCTTCGTTGAAGCCTTTGGACCGTTTTGGAAGTCATGAAGAATTAATCGAAGCTCTCGAAGTCCATTCTTTAAGGTTTTATTTATAGTTTTTTTAGCTTCGATCTATAGAATGTTAAGCCTTGAGTATATCTTAGGATTCTATCTTCATAACGCTCATATCGTAACTCTAGGATCTTAGTACAAGTTCATTCTAACTTCCTCGAAGCATCGCGCTTCGATTCGGACTTGTTTGTGCATGTTAGTTGGTACAAGAAGAAGTACTGACCGACTAGATTGTGATCTAGTCGGTCAGCAGAGCTTCTTGGACCGACTAGTTTGAGTTAATCTTTTCTTGTTCAGTACTGTTTACAGTTAGTCGATCCACGTTGACTCACCGACCGACTAGTTTGTGAACTAGTCGGTCAGTGATGCTTCTTTGACCGACTAGTTGTGATTTACTGTACATGCCAAATTTCTCCTAAGCTACTGTTTATCGTTAGTCGGTCTAAGAATGTTTGGTGACCGACTAGTTGATAATCTAGTCGGTCAACATTTGTTCTTGGACCGACTAAGTCATTTTGCATTCAGACTATTTGCTTTTGCCTCTTAGTCGGTCTACGTTCACTGACTGACCGACTAGTTGTGAAACTAGTCGGTCAGAAAGTCTTCGTGGACCGACTAGATTTCTAGGTCTGAATTTCTATCTCTTCTCAGTTCTTCACTTAGTCGGTCCATGTTGTTTGACTGACCGACTAGTTGATGAACTAGTCGGTCAGTGGTTGTTCTTTGACCGACTAGTTGCCTCAGATTTCTATCCGTTGGGAATTGACCTAACTTGTTTTTATGGGACCCTATAAATACGAACCTAGGTCATTTCTCTCTAGGTTAGAGCTGCCATTAAGAGATTCATTGAGATTGAAAGAGATAGCTATTCTCACTCATTTCTAAAGCTCTCTTCCTCACAAGAAATCCATTCTCTCACTTTCTAGATCTAGAATCCATCTTGAGAGAAGTTTGTTCTTGGTGAGCTCTTCAAGCTCTAGCTTGATTCAAGTCTCCAAATCACTCCTAGGCACCCTTTGCTGGTCATTTCTTTGGTGCTAGGTCTTGGTGACTTCATCTTCCTCAAATCCCTCCTTGCACCTATTTGGTAAGAAAACTCAAGGTATAGGATTTTGTGGTAAGATTGTTTATTTCATTATAAACTTGTTTATATTGCTTGTTGATTCTCTCGGTTGTGAGAGAAGGTTGTGATCCCGGGTTGTGGGATTCACTATTGCCATTGCATGTATGATTTGATCTTGTGAAGGTTTTTCACAAGATATTCATAGTGGAAATCTTGGGTTAGGGTTTCTAACCTAAGTATCCGGAGGGGATCCGGGTGGTTGGGACGTAGGATCACCGGGAACAAGTCGGAGAGACTTGGATGGATCCGAACCCAGTAACATCTTTTGTTAGCATTGTTAATTTTGTTGTTGTCATTCAATTTAAGCTTCCGCAAATTGATTTGGTAGTTGTTTGCACTATAATTAGGAATTATACTCCTTGTTATTTTTAAAGTACTATTCACCCCCCCTCTAGTACTTGTGCAGTAGCTTGTAGGGCATTACACCTCCGCCCTTGTCGACCTCCCCTCATCTCTACGCCTCTATGCAGCGCTCCGCCAGCACCTCTCTCCTACGCTCTACCTCCATCCGCCGCCGTAGGCACGCACCCACAGCACCCCGCCGCCCGCACGCCATCAACAACGCCCTGAGCCCCCCCCGCTGCTGCACCCCATCACCGTCGTCTGACCCGATGCTGCCTCCCCTCCGACGTCCCCGAACCTCGACACCACACATGCAAGCAGCAGCATCGGTGACAGTGCTCTCCGTCGCTCAGCCCCCAAGAAGCACACCTCCCTCGTCGCTGCATCCGCCATCCGTCGCTGGCGAACCCAAAGACCCCCTCGACTTCCCTCCGTGAAGCTGCACTCACTGCCGTACCCAGACCCGCTGCAAGCTCCGCCTCGCCTTCAACACAGCCGCCGCCTTCGACACGCCCACGAAGCGCCCCCGCTACGCCACGGTGACACACAGCCCCAAACTCACCGTCGACTGCACATCACCTTGACGCCGAGCTCCCCTTGCCGTCGACATCTCCTCCAACAGCTTTGCCGGTGCTCCCTCCGACGTCCACCCTCCGCAGTCGCCGCCCCCGCTGCCGCCTCTGCCCCCCGTCTACGTCGAGCCCCCCATGCACAGCGGACGTGAAAGAGAGGATACGGTGAGTATTTTATAAAACGTATTTTAATACGATTTTACAACGTATTTCGTATAATACGCATATTAAAGTATTTCAAAAATTATAAAATATGGGTTATTTGATTAAAAATTGATAATTAATAATATACAAGTCAGAAAATTACAAGACCAGCTCCAGAAAATCAGAAATGACGTTCTGGACCTAATGGGGATAGTTTAATCTCAATCAGACTAGTAGTTTTTCCAGAATAAAATTTTAAGGCTAAAACTTAAATACGTTGTTTTCCTTTAAAAATCCTGATAGTTTTACGTAAACTGGTATGTGAAAAAAATATATGTTGTAGTACTCTTTGAGACGGTCGTTTTGATAGCTCACTTGAAACTTTTTGATATGTATTGCACCCAGAAGAAATGTTTGAAAAAATATAATAACTAATTAAAATTAGTTTCTAAACCCATTTTGAGCTTTTAATAATTATAAAAAATACCAGAGGTTTCAGAAAAATATTTCCTTCCTTAATAAAATTATATTTCTCATACCTAGCCTATATAAAAATTTACAACGATTTTCGACACCTTTTCAATCGATTACAAAATCAAAACGATCAAGTTAAATAGATAGAAAATAGTGTATTCTCTAACTGAGTACTTCTTGTGTTTGCAGGTACCAATCCTCGTGCACCAACTTCCGTGGAAGCTCTAGATCTAGTCCCGTCCCACTACGACAACCTCGAAATTAGTAAGTCACGATAAATTCTAGATTTAGAAAATTAGCTAGTGTACTCGTATGAACTTAGAACACCACTTATAGTCTCAGAACGGCTAATGGACTTGAACCAAAACTAAAGACCTAATCTAATACAAAAGTAATCAACTTCAGATTACTTTGCCAACTTTCAACTTTGGTGGTTGTAACACACAACCATCAACTTGGGTAAATTGTGTGCTAATGAAACCACCACATGCTCAAAGCATGGAATCAGTATACCGAATGTTGGACCTGTCTTTATCTTCTTAGCATCCACTGTGCTTCAGCACAATCTGCTTTGAAATGAGTTCCTACCTTTCTGGTTTTCAATAAGAAAGTCAACCAGTGGTCTTGGTTTGACTAGCATCATGTGTTGCATTGTATGGAACAGCCCGTATAACACTTGACACTTCACTGGGGTTTTGGGGTAACTTATAGTTTGAGAGAGTGTGGGAGTTACTGGAGTTCATCTTCCCGTACCGCTGCCTGTGTTTCGGCATCCCGTCCCGCTGCCTGTGTCTCGGTAAATACATGTACCGCTGACTGTGTTCCGAAAATCATCTGGGTAAGCACACCCAGGCAAGAGATGAACTCGATGGTCACATAGTATACTCTCCGACTTGAGTCACGTAGTTCTAGTGTAGCTTGCACAATCACTTCTATTTTATGCATCACATGCACTTTACCTACCACACCCGTGCAGTCACCAGTACTTTACTTGTCGTATGTTTAGCTACAGCAGTAGTATGCTTCACTTGCTTAGCTTGCTTTACACTTGCACTACTACAGTACAGTTTGTTCTCTCCTTTTCAGTTCGGTTTTGCCTTTACTACTCAGTTGTGTATCGTCGTTGCTCAGTACTTTAATTTTCACTGTGGTTTGCTTGTACGTTGTTACTTTTTGTCATACATGTGCACTGCTTCTTTTTTATGTATAGAATTGTTGTGACTTACCTACGGTTCCATTTTCATGGCACCGCAGACGACATACATGTTGTGGTAGATGTTTTTGAGTTAGTAGCGCCAGAGTTCGTCCCAGAGACTGCAGACTTTAGCATCCGAGTTGTGTATTTTCAGTTGTACTTCCTTTTCTTTTCATATATCATTGTTGTATAAATGAATTGTAATAAATTGGACACTATTTGAGTCATTTTGTACATCTCTGCATCGTTGCTATATTGATTTCACTGGTGATCTGCAGACCTGCAAAATAATCAAATAAGTAATGGCCCCCCGAAAGCGGGTCGTTACAAGTTAGGTGGCCCATGCAGGTCCGCGCTAAATACCTCGTGAACAATATAGTAAGATCAAGATGTACTGTATAAATACTCAAATTGACCTCTCGAGTACATGATGTCTCGAGTGTTCACCTGTATTGGATATACAGGTGAAGCGTCCATATTACCCATCTTCATTAGGTCTTCTTTGATCCTCATCACTTTCTTTGAACTCTTACCCCTTGCTTTGGAACTCGTGTTCCATTCTTTTGGATATACCTTCCATATAACCTCTTTCATCTTTCTTGAACTCGTATTCTTCTTCTATCCACTGCTTTCATCTTGTATCCAATTTTCCGTGGTTTAAATCCTTTTTCCGCCGACCATCTCCCCCTCTTTATTGCCTTTTGTCCACATCCTCTCCTCGAGCCCCCGTCCCGCCTAACCTAGCCTAGCCTACCCTATCCTTTCGACGACTTCGGTGCCCCTTTTTAAAACCCTCATCTCTTCCCCTCACCAAGCCCATCCCGTGGCTTCCTCTTTGCCACGACGACACCCACCCCTTCACCATGCCTTTCCCTTCGTGAGCCCAACCCGTCTCGCCTCAAGCTCCCTCGGCCTCACTCGAAGCTCTGCCACGCCATCCGACGTCGCTGAGCAGTCGTAGTCACCGTACGACGTGTATCGACAACCGTCGATGGCCCTCCGACATTCTGTTTTAGGATTTTTGGGTTTAGCGACGACCCTCACCGCCACCCTCGCTATTGCCGTGTGGTTGAAATCTTGGGAAGTCACCATTCTTGGATTTCTTTCAAGCTCCTTGTCTTGGGTCTTGCACCTAAAGGTGCCTCGCTTTGTTTCCTTCTTGGGTCCACTCCTTCGTGTTTGTTGGACCGTGAGTTATTGGTCGTTGACCTGTTTAGGGTTAACGGTGATAACTGTGGATGTCAACCAATGGTGTTGGCAAGGAGTATCATTGGGAATGAGTATTGGCTTACTATTGGCCTTAGGTGCTGAAGTTGGATGTCGGCCTTGTGCTTGGATTTGGAAGACGGTTTTTGTGTTGGCTTGTTGTTGGTTGTTATGGGTATTGCTGGAAGGAGTTATAGTGATAAGTATGGTCCTAGAAAGTTGGCCTTGTATTTGCTTCTTGGTGTTGATCTGGGTATTGGCTTGTTGTTGGGTATCATGGGAGTTGACAGCATTAGTGCTTGGCTGGTTAGATGTAACAGCACAAGTGCATATGGATTAGTCAATACCCCCTTTGTATGCTATATTATTGATGACTTCCATGTCTAGGCTATTAGTCATCATTAGCCTAAGTAGAAAATTTAAACTTGATGATCTTCCTTTTGATATGATTGATTAGTTTGCTACTAGCTTATCACCTCAGTTTCCAAGTTCAAACAGATGTTATCATAATAACTATCATTTTCATGTAACACCATATTAACATTGGCTACGTGAAAAGTCAAGATAATTACTATGATGATACTGGTCTCAGGACTAATTACGGAAGCTATGGTGATGTTAATAGTGTATATTTATTAGTAATATCTCTTGTTTTCTTGATGCTATGATATCACATTATATTTCATGCTATTAATAACTTATTTTCTAAATTGTAATCATTCGACAAGTTTTACATTTTATCATTTATTTGCTTGAGCTTCTTAATAACATCAATTATCTGTTTCTTAGAGTTTCGAGAAATTCTGAGGATGGAATTTTTATAAGGTGGGTAGGATGTGACAGCCCGTATCCATCAGTATGCGTATAATCGTATTCTACGTATTTTCATAAATCAAAAGTATTTTTTAATGGTTGATCAGGAGTTTTATATCAAAATTGGTTTCTAAATCATTTATAAAAAAAGTTTTGTAGTATCAATATAGTTATAGCCTATTTTATTGAGTATGAGTGCCATCCTAAACCTCTAAATAATTTTTATAATTATTTAAATTGAATTATTAACGATACAACCGTAACAATTATTTTTCTATAGAAATGTTATCAAAATGATTTCAAACTTCTACCATAAGCTTCTATGATCATTTAGTGCTCCCCATATTAATTTCGTAATTTTTTAAAGTCAAATCAAAAGAGAACATGCAAACCCGCTTCCTAAATGTTTTGGCCCAAAACTCGTACCTCCGTAGCTCAAACCCTAAAACGGATCTCGTATTCATTATCCTCCTGAAGATACGATCCCGTGGCTATGTTTTCGTAATTTTTTGGAGTCGTATGTGAAAACGTGGTTGTATTCCTCCGTTTTTACTAATTATATCCATTAATCACTTTTTACTCTTACTAATTACCAATTACATTTTACCTAATTACCCTAACTGCTTACCTAATCCCACGTTAGCAGCCCCATGAGGAAATCGATGACACCTATATCTAAAACTAGTCAAAAAGTATACCTAAATCTTAATTACATGTAATTAATACCTATTAATATGTTATTACACTATAATACTATAAATAACCCCCCAACTTCTTCATATCACCCAGGCTCTCTTTCTCCTTCTATCTCGTTCGGATTCCCTAACAGCCCGAACCCACTTCATCCAAACACGAAAACCATTTCCTTTCGAATAAACCATCATCTCTTCTCCCCGCCTTCATTCGAATCAACCCCCAAGCCCGCCGGCGAGCCGCCGCTCGACCCCCCGAACCAGGATATCACGCACCCTCTCCATTCGCTCTCATCAAACCCACGCCCTCCCTCTCTCTCGTCTTCACCTCGCTCCCCTCCGCTCCACGCTTCCGCCACCATAAGTCTCTTCGCCGTCCTCCGACAAGCAGCCCGAGCACCGCTCTGCCTCCCCTCGCCCAGCGCCTCGTCGCACCCCAAAGCTCCACGAAACCCACGTCTCCGCACCCTCGAGCTTCCCAAGCTCCGATGAAGCAGCACCCCCCGCTGCTCCATTCGCTCCGACCTCAACCCCCGCCCCGCCATCGTCTGCTCTCCACGTCGCCACCGTGCCCTGCCTTCGCCCTCTCTCCGACGACCTTTGACGAGGCAGCCACCCCATGCCTCTGCCCTCGTCGACATCCCCTCACCGCTACACCTCCACATAGTGCTCTGCCAGTGCCTCTATCTTACGCTCTGTTGGATATGGAAGACGTTTGTACACCCTTGTGGGGGATGTACGAGGGAATACGGACCTCGAACGTCGCGTACACGAAGTCGTACACAAAGGGAATCTGTTCCCTTGCGGAAAGGATCTCTAGATGAGTAGGAAAGTCGCATTATATATGCATAAGTGCATGCGACATATGGCTAATAAAGGGGGAATATCTTAAGCTTATGTTGTACCATGCATATGGTACAACTTAAGCTTATAATGTGCCATGTACCATGGTACACCTTAGTTAAATTGCTCCAAAGGAACAATTTACCCTAAAATAACTACCTTGGGGGCTATAAATAAGACCCAAGGGTAAGCCATTTCTTACACTTTTGCATGGCATTCATGCATGCATCTTCATTCTAGCGAAGCTCTGCCGAAATACTTCCTCTCCCTCTATCCAAGTTCTTAATCTAAAGTAGAGATTTAGATTGTGGATTTAGTAGCCTTACTCCGTTTGTGAGAAGACTCGATCCGTCGTGGCGAATCCGAAGGCAAAGTTCCGAGACTACCGTGCCGCATACGCAAGCGTAAGTCTCAACTTTAATTATCGATCCTAACTCTGTTTTGGCAGGATCCTACATTGATATCAGAGCCATATGGGTTCGCCCCTGTCAAACCGTCGTCCCGTCGAAACTATGAACGAGTCGTTGTCTTTTTCACGAATGGGTCTCCTACCATTACGGATATGGTAGGAACGCTTCGTGACGGAGAGAACGCAGCGGTTGTTCTTTTCACGTTAGGGTCTCCTATCATTACAGATATGGTAGGAACTCTCCGTGACGGGAAGAACCGACCGTTCACGTAGTATGTTATTCATTTTTGGCACACGGCCATTAGGAAATAACTAATTTCTCGACGAACGGATGCTTCATCGACGAACGGGTGCTTCATCGAGGAAGATGATGGTAGTTATTTCCATCGGGTAAGATGAAATTTGGTGCATGTGCACCATGGCCAAATGGGCTATGAAGGCCATGCACCCCCCCTCCACTTGCGAAGGGGGTTGGCTACGGCCAATAACCACCGGCGACCACCCCATCAAGGGGGAGGAATGTGTGCGGCAACACCATTCAAGGGGGTGGCCGGCCATGGCCAAAGGGGCCATGGCCGGCCAATGCCCAAAAATGGCCATGGCCATGACCGGTCATGGCCAGGCCGGCAATGGCCGGCCAAGGCCAGGCCGGCCTGGCCGGCCTTGGCAGAGGCCAGGGCCGGCGCCCTGGCCACTGCCAGGGCCTGGCCGGCCCTGGCAGAGGCCAGGGCCGGCGCCCTGGCCTCGGCCAGGGCCTGGCCGACGCCCTGGCCTCGGCCAGGGCATGGCCGGCCCTGGCCGGCCTCGGCCAGGGCAGAGGCCCTGGCCGAGGGGCCAGGGCAGAGGCCCTGGCCGAGGGGCCAGGGCAGAGGCCCTGGCCGCCGGCCCTTGGCCAAGCCTCGGCCAGGGCAGAGGCCCTGGCCGGGAAGATGTTGCAGACCAAAATTGGTCGACCAATTTGGTGTTTTTGGTCGACCAATCCGACAGAAAGTCTGGGTCGACTGCAAACTTGTCAACTGATCCATACGGGGTGACAAAAGGCCTTGGTCAAACTCGAATGTGCCAATTAGCCCATACGGGGCTAACCACAGTGCCGACTAGTTCATACGGGACTAACGTTTTAATGAAGTTTTTCATTGGGCTCTACTCCTTGAAGATTAGCCATAGTGCTCTACTTCATGCGAGATTAGCCATGTCATTGAGCTCTACTCTACGGAGATTAGCCAATGCACTTGTGACATTGTGCTCTACTCTACGGAGATTAGCCAATGTATTTCAAATTTTTGACAAAGATGTTTTCAAATAGGTTATGTCCCGTCCTTAAATCGGGATAGCGCAATTTAGAATTCCAAGTCCTACCACGATCCGGCCATGGTTATCTAACCCATGGGTGTGTAGAACAGGTCTCGTGGCTTGGCAATTGTTGCGCTAAAATTCTTTGTGTAAACTCTCACCTATTCCATTTTGAAAGATATGTTTTTCAAAGTATTTTTCCGCTGCTAATACCATACGGGTATTATTTTTTGATTTCTTTTTACTTGAGATAAGTAAGAGGGATACTTTGAAAGTTACTTCTAGATGGTAGTTGGGGACGTAGTGAACTTCTCGATTCTAGAGTAACATTTCAACGCATCCAATGAACTTATCAAGTGTTTAAAGAATCGAAACTTTATGCATAGAATTTTTGATCGTGTTTTTCATTCTCTTTGCAGTTTTTTGAATCGAATATGTCTACCGCTTCTAAGAACATTGTCGCAGAGCTTAACAAAGGTGAAAAGCTCAACGGCGACAATTATAAACTTTGGTCAATAAAAATCCAATATGTTTTGGAGGAGCAAGATGTGCTCGAAACACTCCAAAACATAATGGAAGAACCTGAGTTGGGCAATACGGCCCAACACAAGAGGGACCGGGAAGCTTATGATACTTGGACTCGAAAGAACAAAATAGCACGTATTACGTTACTGTCCGCCATGGACAATGACTTAATGCGTCTATTTCGGGAATTCGACCTAGCCAAAGACATATGGTCTGAGCTAGAGATAAAGTTTGGTGGAACTTCGGTTACCAAACTCCGCTCCTTAAATATTCAATTTGATTCGTACAAGATGCGGCGAGATCATTCTATGAAAAAGCATCTCCGCCACATGGCGAATCTCATATCTGAATTAAAGGATGCGGGTGTTACGCTGTCTGACGAACAGCAGATCCAAGCAGTCATTCGTTCACTCCCAGATAGCTGGGATAACATGAAAATGCACCTCACTCATAATGAGTGCATTAAAACTTTAAGCGATGTTTCAAAACACCTCGAACTCGAGGAAGAGCGGATTCAAGCCGCAAAACCTAGTGCAGAAGTGCACGTGGCCGCTAATTCATCACATGGGGGAAATAAGCGGAAGAATAAACGCTTAAGGTTTGTGAACGAACGAAAGCAAGAACCGGAAACCTCAAAGAAGACTAAGAACAAAAAGTGGCAAAAGAATGTGCACTCAAAGAAGAAAAACTTGAAGAAGATCAAGTGCTTTAAGTGCAACAAGTACGGTCACTTCGCCCGTACATGTACGGATGTAAGTGATAAGGTAACTTGGAGGGCTAGTTACATATGTGTTTCTAGTTCCATGTTTCTGGCTGAATCTAACTATTTTTGGTTGATTGATTCAGGGGCCACAGACCACGTAGCGAAGGACAGAAGGTTCTTCGTAGAGTATCGAAAGATAACTCAAGGAACAAAGTGGATATACGTCGGCAACAACACTCGTGTTGAAGTCAAAGGCGTCGGAACATGTAAGCTAGTTATCGACAACGGCCGGACATTATTATTGCACGACGTCCTCTTTGCTCCAGATATTAGAAGGAATATCGTTTCCGTGGTCATGTTAATGTCTTTAGATTATGAATGGAGGTTCTATAAACAAAAGGTTGACCTTGTTTGTAATAGTTCTTTAATTGGGTCTGGTAATGTTTGTAATGGATTAATTGTTTTAAATACAATGTATGATGATTCTTCTTCCATTAATGAAAGTTTCCATTTGACAAATGCTTCTACCTCTGAATCTGAGATCATTTGTTGGCATGCAAGACTTGGTCATATTGGACCAACTAGAATGGATAGACTTGCCAAAAGTGGCTTGCTATCTAATGTTTCAAAAGTTGAAATGTCAACTTGCGAACATTGTCTTGTAGGGAAAACTTGTCGCAAGCCGTTTGGAACTGGCACAAGGGCCGAAGTTCCATTACAGCTTATCCATTCAGACATTTGAGGTCCAATGAATGTTAAGACAAGACGCGGGAAGTCCTATTTCATCACTTTCATTGATGACTTCACTCGTTTCGGTCATATTTATTTGATTTCCCATAAACATGAAGCTTTATCTTGCTTCAAAAACTATATGAGTTTAGTGGAAAATCAACTAGATCGCAAGATAAAGGTCTTGCGAACCGATCGGGGTGGGGAATATCAATCAACGAGTTTTAAGGAACTCTGTGATGAAAAAGGCATAGTTCATCAAATAACTATGCCTTATACTCCGCAACAAAACGGTGTTGCGGAAAGAAGAAATAGGACATTGATGGAAATGGTCCGATCAATGATGTCTCAGGCAAATTTGCCTATCACCTTTTGGGGTGATGCATTATTGACGGCAGCATTCATCTTAAACCGTGTACCCTCGAAGTCGGTAAGTTCTACTCCTTATGAGTTGTGGAACAATAGAACTCCAGACTTAAGCATTCTAAAACCTTGGGGTTGTGCATCTTACGCACATTTATCCTCTCACAAATATGGCAAACTTGGGCCACGTGGGAGGAAGTGTATCTTCATCCGATACGCTGAAAACTCCAAAGGATATGTTTTCGTCGGTCAAGAGGACAATGGGGGTCTAATAAAATTCGAATCGAGGGATGTTCTCTTCTTGGAAAACGAGTTTCCAAGACAGGGTGAGATAAGTCAAGACTTATCCTTGTTTGAGACTTGGGATCAAGAAGGATCGGAACGTTCGAGTGGGAGAATTCTTGGTGAAGAAGAAAATACGTTTCAAACTTCACCAATGAATGATACGAACGATACCAATCCTATTCCGAGTGGGAGTGATGATGTTATTCCAAGTGGGAGTGATGTCATTCCAAGTGGGAGTGATCAAACTCAAACAAGACGTAGTAATCGAACGAGGCTAACACCTCTGAGATTTGAGGATGAATTTCCTCAAACATTCATGACATTACTACAAGATGATGACGAACCTGCAAATTTCAAACAGGCCGTCACATGCCCTGCTAAAGATAAATGGATAGCGGCAATGGAAGAAGAACTTCAATCCATGAAAACAAACCAAGTCTGGGACTTGGTTGATTTACCTAAGGGACGTAGAGCCATTGGGAACAAGTGGGTTCTCAAAATCAAGCATAAGGCTGATGGCTCCATCGAGAAATATAAAGCTCGCCTTGTTGCGAAAGGTTTCACGCAACAGGAAGGAATAGACTACGAAGAGACTTTCTCTCCTGTCGTGCGTTTTACCTCCATTCGCTTAATTCTGGCAATGGTGGCTTGTTTGGACCTCGAATTACATCAGATGGATGTAAAGACTGCTTTTCTTAACGGAGAACTAGATGAGGAGATCTACATGGAACAACCAAACGGGTTTGTACAAGAAGAAAACAAACATAAGGTTTGTAAACTTCGTAAATCCATATATGGTCTTAAACAATCCTCAAGGCAGTGGTATATACGCTTTCAAGAAGTCGTTTTGTCGTATGGTTTCTCCATGCTCGACGAAGACAACTGCGTATATATTAAGAGGATTAAAAACAAGTACGTAATTATGTCTCTTTATGTAGATGACATACTTATAGCCGGAAACGATAAGCGTCTTATCATGGATATCAAGGCTTGGCTTTCATCCGTCTTTGAGATGAAAGACATGGGTGAAGCTGCATATATCCTTGGGGTTAAGATCTCAAGGAATCGTTCCAAGAAACTTCTTTCTCTCTCTCAAGAGACATATATAAAGAAAGTTTTAGAACGGTTTAATATGCAGGACTGCAAGCCAATTGATACTCCAATAAGCAAAGGCGAGGGTCTATGTTTGGAAATGTGTCCCAAAGATCCAAAAGAAAAGAAAGCTATGGAAAAGGTTCCATACTCCAGTGCTGTCGGGAGTCTGATGTACGCTATGATGTGTACCAGACCGGACATTTTCTATGGTGTTGGTATGGTAAGCCGTTACCAATCCAACCCAGGACAGGCACACTGGAAAGCGGTGAAGAGGATATTAAGGTACCTCAAAGGGACTGCGGACTATGCGTTATGCTATCAAGGCAATACCTTGAGACTCGAAGGCTATACCGATGCTGATTGGGCAGGTGATCTCGACGAGCGAAGATCTACCTCAGGCTTTGTTTTCTTGCTCGGGAATTGTAACGACTGGTTTTCGTGTAATTGGATTATCTATATTAAAATATATGCTTGGTGGATTTTCTCCTTGGATGTGTGGTTTTCGTCGCCATAGCTTTCACTTTCGATCGTTTCGTCGTGATTTTCTAGCTTCTTCCTTCGATCGTCGATTTCGGAGTAAGTCATTCGTGACGAGCTTCAAATCGCTCATATCTTAGAGTTAGAGTGATCTTAGAAGCCATAGAAATCTTCCCGAAGCTTCGCGCTTCGAATCGGCACTTTTCGTGCATGTTAGTTGGTTCAAGAAGATCGACCGACCGACTAGATTCCAATTTAGTCGGTCATGAAATCAACTGGAACCGACTAGTTCATTCAATCAATTATTCTGGAGTTACTGTTCCTTCTTAGTCGGTCTAAGTTCATCTTTCGACCGACTAGTTGTCAAACTAGTCGGTCAAGTTTTGTACTCAGACCGACTAACTCTTAGTTCAGGTTTTCGACTGGAGTTACTGTTTACACTTAGTCGGTCTGTGTTGGTCAACCGACCGACTGGTTCTCAAACTAGTCGGTCAGCAGTTGGTCTTTGACCGACTAAGCAGTACAGGAAACCCTAGTTTTGCCCAAACCGACATCAAACCCTATAAATACCCCTCCAAACGTTTTCTTCTCCTCCCTCACGACCTAAAACCCTAATTTCTCCCCCATTGAGCCCCCATCTTCCCCAAACCATTGATCCTTCATCCCAAGCTCATCCATCATCATCCAAACCCTCATTTCACATATCCTACCTCTCCTCAACCACAAACCCTCATCAAATCCCCAAAAGCCTCATCCAAACCCATTTCTCCAGATTTTCCCTCATTTCCAGATCTGAGCCGGATCGTTCTTCCGTTGCCGTGGTTGCTCGGCATCGTTCCTCCGCTTCTTCACGGGTAGTATTCTTCCTCTAATAATCTCATAACCCACACTTGATATTTGTGAAACCCTAATAAAATGGATCATTAGAAATCATAGGGTTCGATTGTGAATACGGATTAGTTACCATTCTAATGTTGTTTTTCCTTGACAGTGATCCATTCCCGTAGATAACAATTTGTGTGATGTGCCTTCGTTGATCGTCCTCCCCGGTGTTAGGCAAGTGAAACTTGCATCTTTTGATTTGGGCCATGTCTTAGGCCATTTACCTTGCTTTAGCGTAAAAGAGACTAGACGGTGAAAGGATAGCCGTTTAGACGCCATTGACCTAGCTTGACAACGAAGCTTGGTCCGTCACTTTCATCATGCTTGTATGTCACGTTTACTTTCCCTTAACGGTACGTAAATTAACTGTTCATGTCATCCATGCATCTTTAACTGACATGTTTAATTTAAATAAACGGTACGCGAATATCTGTTTAATTTAAATAAACGGTACGCGAATATCTGTTCATGCCATTGCATTTTGCCTGCCATGTTTAATTTAAATAAACGGTACGCGAATATCTGTTCATGCCATAGCATTTTGCCTGTCATGTCTAATTTCAATAAACGGTACGCGAATATCTGCTCATGTCATTGCATACTTGAATACTCATCGTGATTGCGTATCATCGCTACATATTAGTGTTACTTGTTACCGACTAGGCACCCACCTTGCGTGGGCACAATCCTATGCCAAATACACTTTCTGGCTCGTGTTCCAGAAGACGAGCTCAACACAGCCTGCGGGCAATAGGGCACTCGTTGAGTGATCCCTTGTACTTGATACTTGAACACAGTCTGCGGGCAATAGGGCACTCGTTGCGTGATCCCTTGTACTTGTTACTTGACATTGCATGTCACAACTGCCACTTGTTTACTTTACTGTTCACTTGACGTGAACCACTCGGCTTGTACTTGTCCGTGTTTACTTGTTATCCGTGACATACTTGCTACTTGTACTTCCCTTTACTTGTCACTTCCATACTATACTTGCCATGCCATGCATCATACTATAACTGCTAGGCTGCTAGTTTATCTTTCTTTCCGTTTCCTTGCACAAGTCTTTCCAGACTTGCTGACATGTGCCCCTCTCTCTTTTGGGTGTCACATGTTAGACCCAGAGCCAGAGCTTTGTTGCAGGGGATATGGTGTTGCTGATGCTGATGTTTGCCGTGGAGGTGAGTGGACACCAGGGGCCTGTCTTGAAGACCGCTCGTGTTCACTTCTTTGTTTAGGTTTGCTGTTAGTTGTTGGTGCGTGGCACCTTTGTATGTATGTTATACCTTGTTGGCCATGTTTGTGCCTTAGACTCTTTTCCTTTTAGCCTGGTGGCTCTTCTGTGATATTGTAATTTAATTAATGGATAATCTGAGATTGAACATTTTATCTGTCTCTCCTTCTAGTTATTATTGTTGTTCCGTATTGCATTGCAAGGACCTGCCATTTGTAGTTCTATTTGACGCTTATCGGACTTGCGGCTTTTCAGCTTCAAGTCTGAGCGGACCTTCTCACGTCTCGCCTCCACATTTTTGGGAAGCGGGGCGTGACAGGTTTTATTGGTGGCCCATGCAGGTCCATTTGCAAATGCGAACTATCGGAACAACGATAATAATTAAAGGATGTCCATTAAATGAATTAGAACATCCAAGTTATAAGCCCGGAGTCTAGGTTTTTAGCGTTCCTATGTCTTAGGTGGCTGGTAGGCGTGTTAGAGCATCTGTCCTAGCTTGGTAGGAAATCCATTAGATCAGAACCATAGTGAGACTTAGTTAGAAGTTTATGCTTGCTAGTTAGGGATCCTTGATTGTTAGTAGACTCCATGTTAGTGATTGATTTGATAGCCTTAAGAGTTACCTTAGTGGTTCCTGTCTAGCTTTGACTAGGATAGACTTCTATAATTCTTTGGTCTCTCGCTTGGGTTCATCGATTTCGGACCAAGCTGAACTCATTTCATCGCTGTCTAGCCCTCAGGGAAGTCTTAGTGCTTAGTTCCATAATCTTTAGCTGGTTGACCGTAGGAGTTCCCGTAGATTTTCCTAAGTCATATCCTAGGCGTGTTTATGCTTTGATCATCCGACCAAATCCCTTGCCTCGATTCCCATGACCACCACGTTTCTATAATCGTTGATCCTTCGAATATCCCCATTCGCAGGCTTAATTTCTTTTAAAGTTATTTTTTCGATTTCCCTTATTAAAGTTTTCGTTAAGTTTAAATTTTGTTTAAACCCGCTACGTATATACTTAAAATTTCTCACTTTTCGATTGAGTCAAATTCCTTGTAGATTTCGGAGTCTAATGGTCGTAATTATAATTGCTAACTCGTAACCATTTTCTTGTCTATATTTTCGCATTTCGGTTTAAAGACTCCAATACTATTTTGGAAAAATTCGATATACCATTTTCTAACTATGAGATCCATTTTAATCGCATAGCATACATACTTTAAAATCTTTTCTAAGCTAAATGGAATTTCAATTGTTATATGTATACTTATATCTCGTACTCTTTCGTTGACTTAAATTAATTTTTGAAATTCGAAAGTTTTGACGAGATTTTGATTACTGTTTTATAATGTTTTACAGCCTATACCTTTCATACCTATTTGAATATCTTGTCCCTTTTCATAAATCGATTTAATTCTGAGCCGCAACTCTATTTTCCAAATTCGATTTATGAATTTTCCTTTCTTATTTATGCTATTCAAATGACTCGTCGCGCTCCCTTAATATACTTTTCAAGTCACAGATGATTTCAGCTTTCAACAAATCAAAGTTATGTTCAAACATTTTCCCGACTACAGATTTTTGGAAAATTACGTTCCGTAACCACTTCCCTTTTCCTCAATTCACATAACCACCTCATTACAATTATCCTTGATCTTTCAAATGTTTTCCGTTGCAAATCTTGATTCTTCCAAAGTTATTTTCGAATGCTTTCCTTATTTGAAGTTTCACTCAATTTAAATTTTGTTCTAAACTTCTTTAAATATGTCTCCCTAAATTTCGATGGAGTTAAAAGTCGTTCTTGAATTTTGAAGACTTTTGGTCGTAATTTTAAAATTACTATCTTGTACTATTTTTCTAACAATGTATCTTTCGCATTTCGATTTTTAAACTTTATTACTATCCTGATGGTTCGATATACCGTCCTTTTTCCTAACTACAAAAATTTATTTTAACCACTTATCTTACATACCTTTAGGGGTATTTTTCCAAACTGAATGGACTTCAACTAATTTTTGTATATATCAATTATAGGTTCGTCGTACTCGTACTTCAAAAGTTTTTATACCGACACGTTCTTTTGGCGAATCCTTATTTCCCTAAAAGTATCTTCGATCTTCTTCTTTCGTTAAGTTTAAATTTGTTCGAAACACTTTTGATATATGTAAGGTTTCATGCTCCTTCGCTGACTTAAATTATTCATGTTTTTAAATATCGAAACTTGTGTTGAGATTTTAAGATTAGAAGTTTATAATATTTTCAGCATATACTTTCGTATCGATATAAATGTCTTGTCCCTTTTCATATACCAATTTCATTCTGAACCGTATTTCTATTTCCTAACTCGATTCATAATTTCTTTTCTTACTTGTGCCATTAAAATTTTATTCGAAAACACCTCGTGCTTACTCTTAATAAACTTTTCAAGTCCCTTTGGACTTCGGCTTTTAGCAAGTCGATTTTATGCTCAACATTTTCCATATTTCAGATTTTTATTTTAAAAAAAATTTATTTATTACTATTTCGAAATCATTCCTGACTTAGACCCTTCATAAAACGGTTTAAAAGTTTTAATACTAACTTGATGAGTTAAATATCCTTTTCTCTTTCCATACTACTAAGATATTATCTTTCCGTTCACCATACACACTTTTAAGATAATTTCTGAAATATGACTTCAATTATTTTTATATATCGGTACCACGTTCGTTTTGCTCGTACATTAAGATCTTGTATAAGTCAATTTTTGTTGGCAAATCCGGATTTCTCTAAAAGTATTTTCGACATGGTTTATTTGGGATTTCTCTTCAGTTTTAAGATTTGGAAAACATTTAGCATGCGCTTAAATTCTCCACACTATACTTGATCTGATTTCAATCTTTGAATCTCAAAACTTTTCCAAAATTTCTAGATTGCTGCCGCACAACATTTCTGACCTATGTTTTAATGTTCGAGTAAATGATTTCCTTTTTCCTCATGATGATTTTATATAAGCCAATAAACCATTTTTCCTCTTATTACGTATATTCGTCTCAAACTCGTTTTAAAACAACTTGTTTATCGACCTCTAAATAATTTTATACACACGAGGACTCCGACCTTTTGAAGTACAACGGTCTTTGAATTCACGTATTTTAACTTATGATGTTTACACTACCTTCTTTACGTATTCCTTAAGGGTATCATTGCATCATCTTTCCACCTAAACATTCACAGTCTTACCCTGATTCCCCTAACCAAATTTGGCTCCTTGTCTTCGTCCTAGCTGAACCCATGTTTTTCGATCTTTCTATTCGTCATGATCTAGGTTCGGTTCTTTCCTATTGTCTAGCCCATAGAGCTTGTCGTTGCCTGTGTCAACCTTGTTATAGTTTGGTGGGCCCATTAGTTAAGTGATTATGTCGTCGTAGTCTTGGTTTCGTAGTGTGTATTTAGTGGTATGGGTGTTGGCAATTGTATGTTGTGTGTAGGTAATTTTCTGCTTGAGTATGATGTGATATACGTATGATAACAGAATGATGATTTTGATTGGTAATACTTGTTTTATGAGATGTCGTATGCGTGTATATCAGGAGGTATACCCGACTATTGCATCTCTTAAACTTGTATGTAGTTGATGTGTTGATATGGTAATTATAAATGGATGGATATGATGTGAAAATATGTGATACGTGGATGTGTATGCCTTGGAGTGGTATTGGTATGTGTATGGATGCTGTGTTACACATGTAATGTCCTGCTATGATTTGAGTCTCACTCAAGCTTGAGTGGGTATACTCTATGTACTTTGGTATAATTGTATGTGGTGGTGAATAGGGACGGATGATGTATGTATGGTGTTTGAGTTGTTTGTGCTTGGTTATGTTACGCACACGATTGTGGGTGGCTATGCCAATATATAGTTATAGGACTATATGTGGGGTGAAAATATGGTGAAATATTTGCATGTATTTGAATGACTAAATAAATGTGAAATTATTTTCAAATAAGAGAGGCTTGGTTATTTTCTTATAGTAAGTAATAAGTGTTTATTGTTGTATAAATATATTGACTATATATATATGATTGAAATACGTGTATGAAATTGATTGACTATAATAAGTATGGGTGTACTATGTGCGTGAAAATATGTGTGTAGTGGTAGTAACATTGGATTTCTAGTGCACATATATATAAGCACTCGAAATGAAAGTACTTGGTTGAATTTTTGATGTGAAATTGGTTGAGGGTAGTTACCAGAGCGACTATATATATGTTAGAAAGTCCGAGGACGGACTTTATTCTAAGGTGGGTAGGATGTAACGACTGGTTTTCGTGTAATTGGATTATCTATATTAAAATATATGCTTGGTGGATTTTCTCCTTGGATGTGTGGTTTTCGTCGCCATAGCTTTCACTTTCGATCGTTTCGTCGTGATTTTCTAGCTTCTTCCTTCGATCGTCGATTTCGGAGTAAGTCATTCGTGACGAGCTTCAAATCGCTCATATCTTAGAGTTAGAGTGATCTTAGAAGCCATAGAAATCTTCCCGAAGCTTCGCGCTTCGAATCGGCACTTTTCGTGCATGTTAGTTGGTTCAAGAAGATCGACCGACCGACTAGATTCCAATTTAGTCGGTCATGAAATCAACTGGAACCGACTAGTTCATTCAATCAATTATTCTGGAGTTACTGTTCCTTCTTAGTCGGTCTAAGTTCATCTTTCGACCGACTAGTTGTCAAACTAGTCGGTCAAGTTTTGTACTCAGACCGACTAACTCTTAGTTCAGGTTTTCGACTGGAGTTACTGTTTACACTTAGTCGGTCTGTGTTGGTCAACCGACCGACTGGTTCTCAAACTAGTCGGTCAGCAGTTGGTCTTTGACCGACTAAGCAGTACAGGAAACCCTAGTTTTGCCCAAACCGACATCAAACCCTATAAATACCCCTCCAAACGTTTTCTTCTCCTCCCTCACGACCTAAAACCCTAATTTCTCCCCCATTGAGCCCCCATCTTCCCCAAACCATTGATCCTTCATCCCAAGCTCATCCATCATCATCCAAACCCTCATTTCACATATCCTACCTCTCCTCAACCACAAACCCTCATCAAATCCCCAAAAGCCTCATCCAAACCCATTTCTCCAGATTTTCCCTCATTTCCAGATCTGAGCCGGATCGTTCTTCCGTTGCCGTGGTTGCTCGGCATCGTTCCTCCGCTTCTTCACGGGTAGTATTCTTCCTCTAATAATCTCATAACCCACACTTGATATTTGTGAAACCCTAATAAAATGGATCATTAGAAATCATAGGGTTCGATTGTGAATACGGATTAGTTACCATTCTAATGTTGTTTTTCCTTGACAGTGATCCATTCCCGTAGATAACAATTTGTGTGATGTGCCTTCGTTGATCGTCCTCCCCGGTGTTAGGCAAGTGAAACTTGCATCTTTTGATTTGGGCCATGTCTTAGGCCATTTACCTTGCTTTAGCGTAAAAGAGACTAGACGGTGAAAGGATAGCCGTTTAGACGCCATTGACCTAGCTTGACAACGAAGCTTGGTCCGTCACTTTCATCATGCTTGTATGTCACGTTTACTTTCCCTTAACGGTACGTAAATTAACTGTTCATGTCATCCATGCATCTTTAACTGACATGTTTAATTTAAATAAACGGTACGCGAATATCTGTTCATGCCATTGCATTTTGCCTGCCATGTTTAATTTAAATAAACGGTACGCGAATATCTGTTCATGCCATAGCATTTTGCCTGTCATGTCTAATTTCAATAAACGGTACGCGAATATCTGCTCATGTCATTGCATACTTGAATACTCATCGTGATTGCGTATCATCGCTACATATTAGTGTTACTTGTTACCGACTAGGCACCCACCTTGCGTGGGCACAATCCTATGCCAAATACACTTTCTGGCTCGTGTTCCAGAAGACGAGCTCAACACAGCCTGCGGGCAATAGGGCACTCGTTGAGTGATCCCTTGTACTTGATACTTGAACACAGTCTGCGGGCAATAGGGCACTCGTTGAGTGATCCCTTGTACTTGTTACTTGACATTGCATGTCACAACTGCCACTTGTTTACTTTACTGTTCACTTGACGTGAACCACTCGGCTTGTACTTGTCCGTGTTTACTTGTTATCCGTGACATACTTGCTACTTGTACTTCCCTTTACTTGTCACTTCCATACTATACTTGCCATGCCATGCATCATACTATAACTGCTAGGCTGCTAGTTTACCTTTCTTTCCGTTTCCTTGCACAAGTCTTTCCAGACTTGCTGACATGTGCCCCTCTCTCTTTTGGGTGTCACATGTTAGACCCAGAGCCAGAGCTTTGTTGCAGGGGATATGGTGTTGCTGATGCTGATGTTTGCCGTGGAGGTGAGTGGACACCAGGGGCCTGTCTTGAAGACCGCTCGTGTTCACTTCTTTGTTTAGGTTTGCTGTTAGTTGTTGGTGCGTGGCACCTTTGTATGTATGTTATACCTTGTTGGCCATGTTTGTGCCTTAGACTCTTTTCCTTTTAGCCTGGTGGCTCTTCTGTGATATTGTAATTTAATTAATGGATAATCTGAGATTGAACATTTTATCTGTCTCTCCTTCTAGTTATTATTGTTGTTCCGTATTGCATTGCAAGGACCTGCCATTTGTAGTTCTATTTGACGCTTATCGGACTTGCGGCTTTTCAGCTTCAAGTCTGAGCGGACCTTCTCACGTCTCGCCTCCACATTTTTGGGAAGCGGGGCGTGACAGGAATGGTGCAATATCCTGGAGCAGCAAGAAACAAACCTGCATCGCTCTATCAACCATGGAAGCCGAGTTCGTAGCATTCAGCATGGCGGTCCAAGAAGCTGTTTGGCTTAGGAAATTCTTAGACAGGCTGACGAATGCCACTGACTCAAGCACTGTTCCTATATACAGTGATAGTCAATCTTCGATTGCCTATGTCAAAGATCCTAAATTTCATTGTAAGACCAAACACATTGACATTCGATTCAAGTTTGCGAAGGACTATGACAAATGGAAGGAAGTAGACATAGGATAAATATCCACGCATGAGATGATAGCGGATCCCCTCACTAAGGCGATCCCCAGAGATGTGTTCTACAAACACTTATCATCTATGGGAATGCGTAGGTGCTAAGCTGTATCTTGTAATATTTCCCATGTCTATAGAAGATCAAAGTTTAATAAAAGAATGAAGTTCTTTTATATATTGCATACAAGTTTCTTACAAATGATTTTATACATTTGTGTTTAAGTCTCAGCTATTTTATTGTGTGTATGTCGGACAGATTAAGGTTGGCTCTCTCACATGAGCAACCGCCTTATCTTATCAGATGGATAAGATAGAGATGAGACTAGTTTAAAGTCAAAATCATTAGACAAATGATTTAGAGTCGTGACTTAAACAAGATAGTCGAATGAAAGATCTGCATCATATGGATGCTTACAAAAGATCTGAGATATGTATCACAAGGATATTTGAAAGAGATCTCATAGGATTTTTAAATCCTATCTGTCTTATGCAGGATGAGAGTCCGTGAATATTTCACGAGTAGTAAGGGGACTCAAAAAGATAGGCACTGTGGTGTCTGATCTTTCATCCGTACAACATCATTAAGACATACTCTCCCTGGGAAAGGAGTGATGTTGTAGTACGTGTTCATACCACGTATGCATTTCGACCACTGAGTTAGTAGCAATAGTGTTTGCTATTATGTGAGACTCAAAGGCCATACGGGTCTTAACTCTTACCCTCAAGGACTCCAATTGGTTCCTTTAGATTTGACGAGATGATCGCTATCTTAGCGTGATACTAATGGGCTATGATAATTCGGCTCAGCGGGGCACGTTAGAAAAGCGAATCAAGTCAAGATCAGAAGGTTCGCAAGAAGAGGAAGATTGATTTCATATTCGCATTTGGACTTTAATGATTCAAAGCTGGCCAGCCAATTGTAATCCAGATGGGATTCAATTGTTGAATATAAAGTATAAGAAATGTGAAGAAATAATCTAGGGTAAAGCATGCGTTGAACTACTCAACTTTGCACCTTCGAGGTCGTTGTGTATCTCTAACAAGTGCACAACAACAGACTCTACGCGCATGACGGTCGCACGGTCTATTTCTCGGTATGATATATGAAAGAACTAAGAGAAAGACGTTCTCTTACAATCCCCTCAAGTGTGAGTGGGAGATGTTGGATATGGAAGACGTTTGTACACCCTTGTGGGGGATGTACGAGGGAATACGGACCTCGAACGTCGCGTACACGAAGTCGTACGCAAAGGGAATCTGTTCCCTTGCGGAAAGGATCTCTAGATGAGTAGGAAAGTCGCATTATATATGCATAAGTGCATGCGACATATGGCTAATAAAGGGGGAATATCTTAAGCTTATGTTGTACCATGCATATGGTACAACTTAAGCTTATAATGTGCCATGTACCATGGTACACCTTAGTTAAATTGCTCCAAAGGAACAATTTACCCTAAAATAACTACCTTGGGGGCTATAAATAAGACCCAAGGGTAAGCCATTTCTTACACTTTTGCATGGCATTCATGCATGCATCTTCATTCTAGCGAAGCTCTGCCGAAATACTTCCTCTCCCTCTATCCAAGTTCTTAATCTAAAGTAGAGATTTAGATTGTGGATTTAGTAGCCTTACTCCGTTCATGAGAAGACTCGATCCGTCGTGGCGAATCCGAAGGCAAAGTTCCGAGACTACCGTGCCGCATACGCAAGCGTAAGTCTCAACTTTAATTATCGATCCTAACTCTATTTTGGCAGGATCCTACACGCTCTACCTCCATCCGCCATCGTAGGCACGCACCCACAGCACCCCGCTGCCCACATGCCATCGAAAATGCCATGAGCTCCCCCGTAGCTGCACCATGTCCTCGTCGTTTGCCCCGATGCCGCCTCCCCGTCGGCGTGCCCCGAACTCTTACACCACGCACGCACGCAACAGTAGCGACGACTGTTCTCTCTGCCTCTCAGCCCCCCAAGAAGCACACCTTCCTCGTCGCCGCATCCGCCATCCACCGCCAGTGAACCAAAAGGCCCCCTCGCCTTCCCTCCATGAAGCTACACTCATCACCGTCCCCAGGCCCACTGCGAGCTCCACCTCGCCTTGACACAACCGCCGCCGTCGACATGCCCACGAAGCGCCCCCGCTCTGCCACGGTGACACACAGCCCCAACCTTGACGTCGACTGCACATCAACTCGACGTCGAGCTCCCCTTGACGTCGGCATCTCCTCCGACAGCTCCACCGATGCTCCCTTCGACGTCTGCCCTACGATGTCCGCTGCCGCCTCCGCCCCCCCCCCCCCCCGTCGACGTCGAGCCCCCATGCACATCGGACGTGAAATAGAGGAGAGGGTGAGTATTTTATAAAACGTATTTTAATACGTATTTTACAACGTATTTTGTATAATACGCGTATTAAAGTATTTCGAAAATTATAAAATATTGGTTATTTGATAAAACATTGATAATTAATAATATACAAATCAGAAAATTACAAGACCAGCTCCAGAAAATCAGAAATGACGTTCTGGACTCAATGGTGCTAGTTTCATCTCAATAAAATGAGTAGATTTTCCAGAATAAATTTTTAAGCCTAAAACATAAATACGTTGTTTTCCTTTAAAAATCTATAACTTGATAGTTTCACGTAAACTGATACGTGAAAAAATATATATGTTGTAGTACTCTTAGAGACGGTCGTTTTGATAGCTCACTTGAAACTTTCTGATGTGTATTGCACCCAAAAGAAATGTTTGATCAAATACGATAACTAATTAAAATTAGTTTCTAAACCCATTTTGAGCTTTTAAAAATTATAAAAATTACCCGAGGCTTCAGAAAAATATTTCCTTCTTCAATAAAGTTATATTCCTCATACCTAGCATATATAAAAATTTAGAACGATTTTCGACACCGTTTCAATTGATTATAAAATCAAATCAATCAAGTTAAATAGATAGAAAATAGTGTATTCTCTAACTGAGTACTTCTTGTATTTGCAGGTGCCAACCCTCGTGCACCAACTCCCGTGGAAGCTCTAGATCTAGTCCCGTTCCACTACGACAACCTCGAAATCAGTAAGTCACGGTAAATTCTAGATTTAGAAAATTAGCTAGTGTACTCGTACGAACTTAGAACACTACTTATAGCCTCAGAACGGCTATTGGACTTGAACCAAAACTAGAGACCTAATCCAATAGGAAAGTAATCAACTTCAGATTAATTTGCCAACTTTCAACTTTGGTGGTTGTAACACACAACCATCAACTTGGGTAAATTGTGTGCTAATGAAACCACCACATGCTCAAAGCACGACATCAATATCCCGAATGTTGGACCTGTCTTTATCTTCTTAGCATCCAATGTGCTTTGGCACAGTCTGCTTTGAAATGAGTTCGTACCTTTCTGGTTTTCAATAAGAAAATCAGAAAGTCAACCAGTGGTCTTGGTTTGACTAGCATCATGTGTTGCATCGTATGGAACATCCCGTATAACACTTGACACTTCACTGGGGTTTTTGGGGTAACTCATAGTTTGAGAGAGTGTGGGAGTGACTGGAGTTCATCTTCTCATACCGCTGCCTGTATTTCGGCATCTCGTCCCACTGTCTGTGTCTCGGCAAATACATGTACCGCTGCCTGTGTTCCGACAATCGTCTGGGTAAGTGCACCCTGGTAAGAGATAAACTCGATGGTCACATATTATGCTTTTCAACTTGAGTCACGTAGTTCCAGTGTAGCTTGCACGAGCATCTCTATTTTATGCATTACATACACTTTACCTACCACACCCGTGCAGTCACCAGTACTTTACTTGTCATACTTTTAGCTACAGTAATAGCATGCTTCACTTGCTTAGACTGCTTTACACTTGCACTACCACATTACAGTTTGTTCTCTTCTTTTCAGTTTGGTTTACATTTACTACTCAGTTGTGTACCGTTGTTGCTCAGTACTTTACTTTTCACTTTGGTTTGCTTGTACATTGTTACCTTTTGTCATACGTGTGCACTGCTTATTTTCTATGTTTAAATTTGTTGTGAGTTACATATGGTTCCATTTTCATGGCACCGCAGACGACATACATGTTGAGGTAGGTGTTCTTGAGTTGGCAGCGCCAGAATTTGTCCCAGAGGCTGCAGACTTTAGCATTCGAGTTATGTATTTTCAGTTATACTTCTTTTTCTTTTTATATGTCCTTGTTGTATAAATGGATTGTAATAAATTGGACACTATTTGAGTACTTTTGTACATCTCTGCATCGTGGCTATATTGATTTCACTAGTGATCTGCAAACTTGCGAAATAATCAAATAAGTAATGTCCCCCTCGAAACCAGGTCGTTACAAATTACGGGCCCATCTTTAATCCCATGTTTGAGTGCGGGGAGCACAATGGTCAACTGGCTAATGGGCTTTGACTGAGTCGACGTCAGGCTTCTCTTATGGGCTTTCTCGGCCTTAGTCATCCATCGGTCAAGTCATCTCGAGTGCCGGCCCAATGACTCAACAATGGCCCCGTCGCATGACTCAAAGGGTCTGCACGTTGAAGTCAAGTGACGTTGCATCGCATTAATGGGGCATAGCAGTCGAGAAAATGGCACTCAAGTTCTAGATGCCAAAACGCCCGCCTCGTTGATTCAGATGGTTTGCCGGTTCAAAATCCAAGATACTCAGACCCTTTGAATCTTCGATGCGTGTTTCATCATGCGGTTGTCGCCCTGCCTATATAGGACGGTTCTAGTGACAGAGTGCAAAGGTATCTTCTTCATTCTCCTTGATTTAGATTTTCCTTCCCTAGAAAGAAATGGCTTCGTCCTCCAACCCTACTTCTGAAGCGAGCTTGGTCACCATTATGAAAAAGAATATGGATGGGGTTATGGAGCTGGGTTTGCTCGTGAATCTGAGATCCAATGTCAAGGCTGGCCAGATCCTCGAGCTTCAGAGGAGTTACATTCGTCTTGACTACCAAATCCGCGTGCCGGGAAGGGATGAGAGGGCCCATCGTCTCGGCGACTGGGAAGCGGGGGTATATGTCAAAGCCTTTGAACGAGGCCTTCATTTTCCCATGCACCCCTTCATGTTGTATTTCTTGTGTACCCTTGACATTACCCTCTGCTAGTTGATGCCGAACGCCATTGGCGTGCTGATGGGCTTTCTAGCTCTGTGTGTGACGAAAGGAATTGAACCGTCTCTGAGATTGTTTAATTATTTTTTCTCGATCCCTACCATCAAGACCCAGGGCTGGTATTCAATAATGGCTCATCGAGTAAGGAAGCTGTTCGAAGACCTTCCCTCGTCTAATCCGAAATGGAAAGACGAGTTTATGTTTGTGGTCTTCCAAGGAAAGGCAATCTTCTGTACCGGTTGGGGTGCCCCCGACTTGGGCCCTGCGGATGATAAGGCACTGACTAGCGAGGAGAAAAAGGTCGTCGACACATTGACGAGTTTGCCAGAGAATATGAGGTCGGTCAAGTGGCTGTGGTCTGAAGACGTGTTGCGTCGGATCGTGTGGACGAAAGGTTGATTCGACCGTGCTCGCCAATTGTTCGACCTTTGTTATTCGACTTAACTCGTTTATTACTTCTACAGGGATGGATGGTGTGGATTATCAGGTGGATCCTGCAATGAGAAAGGCAATCGAGGATTCCATCAGAGAGGTGGAGGTGATCATGTTGTCTCTCTGAGTGCCGACTGTGGGGGAAATGATGGCCCAACCGTCGGGGGGATCGACTCATTGTTGTTGAGAGGGTTGCTCAGGCGGCCCACCTTCAAAGGAAGAAGAAGGAGAAGCCCGCCTCCGAATTTGAAGTGGTTACACTTGAGGGGAATAAGAGGAGGCGACAACTTGTTCTCAGCAACTCGGAGCCGTTTGAGTCGAATGCAGCCACAGAGCAAGTCTTTCGGCCGGGGAGGCGAACCCCGCAAGAGGAAGATTCGAGGAAGACTCAGGTCCCTCCAGAGCTTCTTCTCCATGAGAACTCCTGGCCTTAGGGGGTTTGTTCCCTCCTGTTTAATTATCTGAAGACATCCCTGATGAATTCAGGTCGATTTTGCTGGAGATTCGATGTCCCCAGGCCCCATTCAACTGCACCACAGAGAAGCACGTCCAAATGGAGTTTCTGGTGAGGCGAGAGGATTCTGCTCTCCTTGATTGCAGGATTGCCTCCTGTATTGCTGAAAATATGACCTTTCCAAGGGACATGGCTGTCGTGGAGAGGGTCGACTCTGAGCGGCTTGCGTCGATAATCGTTCATGCCAGCGTCCAGGTAACTATTGTTCCAGACTCCCTTGTAGGTGATGCCAACATGGATGTTGACCATCGTGTGTTGTTTGCAGGCTCTTGTGGCCACCGCGATGTTGCGTCGTCGCGCTCCAGTGGTGGCCAATCATGAGGTCACCTGGAGGCCATTAGGTTGACTGTGGAAAAATCCCAGGTGGAGCCGACTAGACTCAGCCTTCTCTCCGAGACGAGGTTGAATCGCCTTGATCGGCTCAATCGTGAGCTTCATGAGGCCAGTAAAAAGGAGGCGGAGCAAGCTGCTCTAAGAGAACAGGCTGAAAAGGCTCTGTTGGTAGAGCGAGCCCGTGCTGGAGCCATAGCGGAGAGGGCCATTCAAGAATTCCAGGATTTGTTTCCTAACTTCGACGAGCTAAACAGAGATGGCTACGAGCGATGCCGGTTGGAAATGAAGAACCGATTTCTTGACCTCTCCACTGAGGTCGACCAGATTCCGGTGATTTTTTCGGACCTTGGTGACGATGAGTTAAGCCACGGCATGGAGGCAGCTGCTCCTACTGACGACGCTGCCACTATGACTAATGACGACGCAGGAGAGGATGCGACTATTGCGAGATGTATGCCCTCGAGGCAATTTATCTCCGTGTATCTATACAAACATCTTGTTCAAAATTACAATAAGCTGTATGGTAAAAATTTATCTAAGTTAAATTAAAATGTAGTTATCATTAGAAAATAACTTAGGTAAAGTCCTGAGACTAAATGCAAGGTCAAACATGTATCTAGACGAGTATCTTGATCATGGAGAAATGTTTGACCGTCTGTAGCATAAGTCTAAAAGGGTTCGTGGTCATAGATGTTTCAAAAAAGGGTATCGAAACATCGGATAGACCATTGTGTCTTTGTTTTCACCGTATTGTAGTGACGATGATCTCATGATCGTTTGACTTGGCGAAGTCGAAGACACATGTGCTCATTGGAGAATGAGTTTACTGAACGACCCACAAGAGTTATCATATGATTATGATTGACAAATCTGTCAATGATAACTCTTAGTGATGATAGGCAAGTTGGTCTTTGACTTGAGGTCATTGTATGAACCTGTGCGTGAATGATGTCACTTAGATCACTGCTTCGAGGCTAGGCCGGTCGAAAGGTCTTTGGTCGGGTGACGTTTGAAGGGTGCAAGGAGAGTAATGACCAAGATAGGATTCGTCTCTCCCGGTCTATAGGAGTTAGTGTCGTAGTGTTAGTTCGGTCTTTAGTAAAAACTCTGGCCAGAGTATTTGGAAGTTGTCCAACATTATTTGACTAAAGATCGATGGAAACTAACCAAATTCGAGTTATTGGAGTTGACAGTTTGACCGTACCCTAGACTTGAGTTAAACGACATAGTTTAGACGAAGAGACTAAAACTGCGAAATTCATCACAGACACAGTCCGGGTGGTCCCGACAATACTCATGTCGATAAGTTAACCACATAATTATGATACTGAAACAGGCACGGCAACTGCTGCTCGTGGTCACTGCCGTATAGGGCTTCGAGCCCAACCTGTAGTAGGGTCAGGCTGTACGGTCTCACACAGAGTGCGACCTTCATCTAGTAATAAGTAGAAAAATTAGGGAGAATATACATTTGATGCAAGGGATAGAAGATTGCATTTGATTCAAATGATAATTTTAAGCCTAGATAGTGACTAATTTGTAGATGATGCAAAAAGGGGTTAATGTGTCTTAAATTGTTTAAGACCATATTTAATATTATAAACACATGGAAAAGGTTACCTGTAAGAAGGGAATGTCCCGCTCTAAACACATGATCGAACGACATCCAAATCGGATGCCAAATGCCTAAGTTACGCTTAAAACAGCTTAAAGGGGCCTTACCCATGCCCAAATTGGGCATGGGTCAGACCAGACTGACCCAGGCCAGACCGATCGGATTTAGCCTGGGTACCTGGCCAGCCAGGGCCAGGCGCCCTGGGCCTGGGCCTGGGCCCGGCGCCCAGGCCCAGGTGCCCTGGGCGCCTGCCCAGGCACCCTGGGCGGGCGCCCATGGCCTGGGCGCGGTGTCACGCCCCGCCCACCCAAGTACGGGGGCGTAGCTGACGAGGTCGCCGTAGTATTCAGACTCAGGCTTCGAGCCCTCTTATCTAAATACTACTAGGCATTTTTTTGTGGTTTAATATTAAATACGAGCAGGCCACTGAAATAACACTGGAGTAGTACACATAGAAGAAAAGTGCTCCAACAGAAATAAAAACGCAGTACTGAAAAGTAAATACATCAACACTGAAGTTACATTACATCACATAAGTCCATATATTACATACATACATACATCATCTGTACAACGGGGTACAAAAAGCGGTACAACAAAAGAAACCCCAGCCCAAAAGTACAAAATTACACACCCGGTACAACGCACCCACTAATCTAACCCCGGGAAATCTAACTGTACAAACTCTCCTGAAGGCACTACCTCGGTAGCACTGGCATCGACCTCCGGCTCTGGAACACCCGAAGACTGCTCGGGACTCGCACCTGTAAACCACGGGATGGGACACGTCAACGCGTGACCCAGTAGGAACTCCTAATCTCCCTAGTAGAACCCAGTTTAGAACTGGTCTCCCTAACTAACTAACTAACTAACCACAGGTGTCACATCATCACATTTTACGCAGAAATTAAAAACGGAGTATAAATGCTGAAAGTAAACAACAGTGAACAGAACTGAAGTAACAAATGATTAAATTAAGTAAATTAAATTGTTGTTCTGTATTTGGAACCCGGATAAACCATAGGCTGCTAAGAGAGCGGACTTCACCCAGGGTGGGTGAAAAGTGGTACCACTCCAGCGACACGAGCACTGGAGGGGCCTCTCGTAACTCCGTACCCGACTGGACAAGGTACCGGAGTGAGAATCATCTCGGTTTTTCTGTGGGTCAAACGGAGAAAACCATCAATTACCGTCCAGGTGCGTCACGAGCGCACCGGCGGCCTCTCTAACTCTAGTCAACTCCCCCTTCCGGGAGTGACGAAGCGAGTGAGAAATCATATCGTGTCCGCTTCTTAACACCTACAATTTACCCGTGTTTCCCCCAAACCCCGTGTCACCCTCCTCTGGGGAGGACTTAATCATTTTCCTTATATCAATTTCATGTGAGATAAAATAAAACACATGAGCAATTGGGGTAAAAGAACCACAACCAAGAATATACGAAAAGCAACATAAGAGAAATGTTTCCATAGTCAAATTATCCATTTCCTTCATGTTCTCCATCTTCCCACCTCTCTTTCCTTTCCACATTTCATATTCCACAACAAACCGATCATCTTATGTAACCAAACAACTAGTGATTCGACAAGTATATGGTATAATGGCCAATTAGTTCAGGTAATAAAATACATAGGCATAAGAGAGGTAATATGAACATGTACACATAGTACAACATCACCCAAACCATTTCAGGTTACTGGAAATGCACAATCAGTCAGATTGAAGGCCAGATTAAAGGCATTTATAGTTAGAATTTAGGAAAACTTAAAGCTGCAAAGTTGCAGGTATGACAGTTTTGCATCACCACACCAAATTTCAGAAAATAATATGACATGTGCGATTTATTGTGCTCAAATTAGTAAAAGATGGCAATTCTGCAGAAAAACAGAAACATTGCATCAACGTAATCAGTGATGTAATCCTATTTACAATCAGATCTGGGTAAAATAAAAAATATGGTATTGTGTATCTTGAAGAGTAGTTGTCCAAAATGTCCTAAAACACCTAATTTCATCAAGTTAAGATGTGGTAATCACCATTTTAGTGCAGGATGTCAAAACTGCCAGAATTTCGACATGTTGCAGAAAAAGCTCCATTTCTCCTAGTTTACGAATTGAACATATATCATATCTTATATGATTTTAGGGTAGGATTTCGAGATCTACATGAATATATTTATTTCAGATTTTATTTTGATCTAGGTTGGGAGATATGCCTGTTTTAACAGAGGCTAAAACTGCTGGAAATTTCAGAACGGATTCATGAACACAAAAGATAAGTTTTTCCAAGCAAACATGCATGCAATTGAACTCCAAGGTGAAGATGGGTATCCTACTAAGTGGAGTTGAGATTCCTACTAATTCCACATATGAAACTCAACATAATTTTAACATCAAATTGTCACATTTACTAAATTAATGAGAAAACCAATCCTAAACCAAACTCTACTATGTGATTAGAGTTCCTACCTTGTAAAAAGTCCTCCAAATATGATCTTGGGCCCTTCTTAGTCCTTGATGACACTTGAGCCTCCTTCAAAATCTCCTTCCTTCAAGCTCCTAATTTGTCTCCAATTTGTTGGATTTTTGGGCTATTTTTTGGGCTCATTTGGTGTTGAAATGTGAAGGGAAATTTGTGGGCTTTTTAGTGCTTGAAGAGAGATTATTTAGAAGTGTGTTTTAAGGAAGGAGATGAAACAAAATGAAAGAAAAGGGGCATGCACAATTTCGGCCAGAAATGGAAAGTGAGGGAGAGAGTGAAATGAGATTTTTTTTTCTTTTCTTGGTTTTGTTTTTCATTGCCTAGATTTTAGGATTCCTTAAAACCCTCTTCTTCTTACACCTAATAAGCCATGTGTCTCATATTAATTAAAAACATGACACATAGCAAGTGTGTTTTCATGGTAAGAAAAATGTGGATTTTGAATTTTTAAGAAAATCAAAATACATGGAGAAATACTACATACACTCCAAATACATGTATTTTTCCAAATACTCTCCTTTACTAAATTCAAGAAATGAGTTTAAAATCTTTTAAAATAAATTCCTACATCAAATAATTAAAATAAAAATATGGGCATACTCCCCAAAAATATACGGACGTATCTATGTCAAAAATAAATACGCGTATATAGAAATTAGGGTCATTACACGCGGGCCCAGGCCCAGGTGCCCTGGGCGCCCTGGGTCTGGCACCGCTTGGCCCAGGCCTGGGCCAGGCGCCCAGGCTGGGTGCGCCCAGACCAGGCACCCAGCCTGGTCTGGGCTTGCCCAGCAGGCGCAGTGGACCCTGCAGAAATGGGTGCAGAACCCTAGGGCTGTGCAGATTTGTGACGGCTGATTTTGGACGAAAATCAAGCCTTGGGCTGATCTTTGGGTGATCAATTGGCGGATCAAACGGACTCCGATTGATTGCCATTTTTTTCTATGCGTTCACCGTTGAACGCCCTTCGATTTGATAGGTTGTATCAATGGTGAAGCTCAACGGTGAGGGAGTTAAAATTCACGGAAGTTTGGCCTTTGTGAAAGGCAAACTAAATTGAATTTATTAACTCCAAACTTTAGTCCCACATCAGAATTTGAGTAAAGGGGAGGGGTCAGCCGCCTATATAAATAGGGGTCTGCTCCCCTCCTCAAAACTCGTCCCAAGCTCTAGATCTGAGCAGCTCCCAAAAACGTTGGAGCACGCTCAGATCTAAGCTTAAATTAAATATTCTCTTCTCCCTATATTTTCTGCCTTACTCCTGAAGGGCTCTAGCAAAGCCACAAAGGAGTTCGGATCCGATGCGAAATCTTGGCAAAGGTTCGCGCTCGGGTGAAACTTTCTTCGGCGTGTGGTTGGCTGGTGACAAGAGGATTCTCGCCTCGGGACGCGGAGCAGTTCAGCACGGGATGGGGAGCGGCTCGGAAGACGGTGAGGTACACCTTGCCTGAACCAAGGTAAGGTTCCGGGTATGTGAATTTAATTATCTTTTCTTTAATTTAATCGCAGTAGTTTAGATCCTTCTTGGGGTGGTCAGATCCATCCCAAGTCGGCAAAGATCCTGGCTAAGGGTCTTGAACCTTAGGGCTTCGTTAAAATAATTTAACAAATCTATTTTTTCCGCTGCATTCTTTTCTCTCTATAGTCCGTCCGACTTAAGACTGGTATAGATTTGTGCCCTGAGGGTCTATAAAACCCAACATTGGCATCGGAGCCTGGATTGCATGATGTTCTAGGACTGCGTTTATATTAATTGAAATGTTTTTTAAATACCTTTAAAATGTTTTTAAATTCATGTGATATTTTAAAAATGATTTTAAAAGCTTTAAAATTTTATTGGATAAATATTTTAGTTGCATGCAAATTCTATGATCCTTTTAAAACAAGTTTTTGAAACTGTTATTTTTATGGGATAAACATAAAATGTTTTAAAATAATATTTTAAATTTAAATGTTAATTTTAAGGATGCATGCTAAATTGTTTACTTGATAAACCTTATTCTATTTAATTGTTAAATAGTAGAACACTCTTTTTATGCGTTAAAATTAGTGTTGTTTATGTTTAATGGCTATATTATTTTTGTCCCTTTTTTATAACACAGGACAACACTTTTAGGTTAGCCATTAAGAACTCGTTAAAATTTATGAAATGAATTTTAATGACATGCTATGTTTTAATAGATCATTAATAATCTTTTGAGACCTAATTCCTGATTAGGGTAGTCCCTTTAATGACGATTATTATTTTAATCGTTACATTAATAATTCTCATTAAAAGACTACACTTTAAAGCATTGTAAATGATTTTATTAAAATCCTAATGACGATTAGGATAGCACATGAATCTTATAGTAGATAAGGATTTAATAAAAGTTATTAACAAATCCTAAAATTTTGAATTTAAGGATTCAACTAGTTGATAGGATTAATTAGTTGGTAATAAAAGCCTTTTAGTCTATGGCTTGCATATAAAAATGACAAGCTTCATTCAATGGACCATGATCCGGTCATTGTGCTTGGCTAAGTTTGTTGGATCATCCTAGCTAGTCTAAGGGATAAGTGATCCTGACTTAGTCAATTCCCTGGTCGTGTTCCGCTGGACCGCAACGACGTGAATCATGACTATATGACACCCAGGACTATATCTAAGGCAAATACGTTAATAATCTTCTTCAAGATTAGCCGTAGCCCTCCTTGTTTGAGGGGTTGGCAACTATAGGCCCATGTTCCAGTTGTTGAGCTACACTCAAGCTGTGACATGGTAATCTTGTAGAAACCAACTTTGTCACGGTCGGTTTTCGATCGTACGTTTTTCATGCGCGTATTTTTGTTCGTACACGAATTTATTTTGGACTCTTCTTATACCCGAATCTTATGATATGATATGTCGTTGTGACCCTCTGGAAGAGTATTTACTTGTGGAAATATTTTGGAACATCATTTCACGGGTCGTTCTTCCACAATTTGACTTTGTTTGAAGAGGCGTCATGATTTTCACTTTTGTCGTAAGACCTTTTTATTTTTAGTTTCGTTTCTCGTCGGTCGAGCCGTGATCAATCCTCTTAGTTTCGTTTCTCTTGTCGACATGGTCGCCTCAGTATTTTTCTCGTAATTATCGGGTTCCGTTTGACCTACTTATGCACTAATTTTCCCATTAAACAACATTTTAGCCTAAGTTTCACAAGATTAATACCCTAAGCTAGGCTCACCTTCTTTCCCCCTTAATTGCACCCTACCCTCTCACACACACTCTCTCCCATTTGCCCACAAACTACCAAAATCCCATGTTGTATAGCAATAGGAGTTTTCCTCATACGTAACAACTCAAAACCAAATTGGCTATTCTCACCTCTATTTCAACCTTCCCTTATTTTCTACTCTCCTCTATTTCCCTTAGTTGTACCCCAAAACTGGCCTCGAATAGCAAAAACCCAAACTTTTTAAACCCACAAGCCATAGGGCTGTTTTCATTCGTTGCGCAGCTCTTCCTTGCGCCGCCAGCATCTAACCCTTATCTCCCAACTTCTCTCCGTCACCAACTCTCGTCAGCCTCCTCCCCACGCCGTCTGGCCAGCCTCTCAACAAGCTCTCTCCGACGAAACTCGGACCCGCCAGCCTGTGCTCCCCTGGCGAGCGACATCAGCGATCTCCAAGAGCAGTTGTCGCTGCACTTCCCCCCAGGCGCAGCAGCAGGCTGCTGCTCTTCACGGCGGCGTCGCCGCATGACAGACCCCCTCGTCAGCCCTTCCTCGTCAGAGACCACCTGTACTCCACCGTGAGAGCCCCTTTGTCGCCTAAAACTGCCAATTGCTACTGCCCTAGGCGCCGACAGCCGCTGTCACGATGCCGGCAGCGTCTCTCGACGTGTTGAGGCCACGGCAGCAGACTCCCTTCGTGCGACGACATTTCCCTAGCCGCCATCCACACGTGACGAGTCCCTCTAGCCGTAGACAACTTGCGACGCTCTCCCGGTAGCTTCATGGGATCATCTCTTTGCAACGGTTTGTAACGTTGTGATATCACGTTTTATATCTATTGCTTTTAGTTGTTGAACCATTATAGATGATGATCTGACTTAATAAAATGGTGTTTGTATGCTAGTAACATTAATAATGATGTTAACTTGATAATTCGTAGGGTTAATAACTTGTTACACAACCTTGGACCTAATAATGTTGATGTTGGCATACTAATGATAGTTGATAACTCGCACGCTTAACTCCCTAGCTTCAGCTAGTTTCCGTTAATAGGATAATAACGCTACAAAATTTTCTTTATAAACTTGGTAGTTAACCTAGATAACGTGCTAGTACCATTAATACATGATGTGGACCCCGTTACGAGATGGAGAACCTAATTAAAATTGAATCATTAGACGTTAACAGGATTGTTAAAAAGCCATTTCTGTCGTTACGAACTTAACTGAACACGTGATTTATCAACAGAGAACACATCGTTTCGTACCGTTCGCTATACCGGAATCCAACCCCTGACGTCGCTACCCGACGTCAGAGTAGCTCTCGCGTCGTGTTGAGGTAAGTATCTCTCCGTAGGAACCCCCCACCTCGCCTATTAATCAACCTAAAAATCATAGCTTCTGATTATTTTTGTAACTCACTAATCAAGATAAATAATTGGGACTGTAGGCTAGACTGCGATCTGAATATATAGGTAGACTCGGACTTGATTGAACAGGATCGCGACTTGGTTGTTTTCAGGCAAGTGATACTTGCCAGTTTTCTGTTAGGCCACGTCTTAGGCCATTTTGTACAGTAGCGTAAAAGAGACTAGGCGATGAAATGATAGTCGCCTAGACGCCCCTTTTAGATCTAGCTTGACAACGAAGCTAGATCTGACACTTTTATCATACTTTCATTCATGCTGCCATGCCATGTTTAATTTCAATTAACGATACACAATTTAACTGCTCATTGCCATGTCATTGCATGCATTCAATGTTTCATCGTGATTGCGTAGCACACGCTACACTTATTGTAACTATTGAGGCTAGGCGCCTGCTTTGCAGGCACAACCCTATGCCAAAAACACTTCCTGTCTCGTGATCCAGAAGCAAGCTCATGTACTTGGAAAACCCTGGCTCGATACACATGGAGGGCTAAGGTTAAGTTGTCACGCAGCGTAGAAGGATGCCTGATCCGCTCCTTCAGCTGTAAGGATTAAATCCTGTGCACAATATGATAAGATAGTGATCGTGATTCATGAAATGGTGTTTTTCGTAGTTTTTGCTACGGCGTGCATGCATGTTCATCATGTCATCTTTAACTGTTGCATTCTTAAATGTCATGTCAACTCATTGCATTATTAGAACTGCTAGTCGTCTTTTTGTTAGTTGTATCCTTGCACAAAAGTCCTCCGCTTTCTTTTGGGAGACTTTTGCTGACATGTGCCCTTTTCTCTTTGGGTGTCACATGTCAGGTCTGAGTTAGAGTTAGCTGCTGAGGACGAGCAGTTCGTGGACGCTGAGTTCGAGGTACCTGTAGAGACCGAGGTCAAGGACACCGGTGACTAGTCCTAGACTCACATGGAGTCTTTTTAGTTATCACTTTAGTAGTTGCTGTTAGCTTTTGGTGCGTAGCACCTGTCTCTCTTTACTTTGTTTCGGCCATGCTTTAGGCCTATTGTTCAGACTTGTACTTTTGTAACTGCTCTGTGATGTTGGAATAATTTCTGGATGTTGGCGGATGTTTCTTTCATGTCTGCTTTAATATTATCATTGTTGTTATTTCGTCGCAATGCAAGGACCTGCCATTTTTATCATATTACAGACGCTTATCAGACTACAGCTTCACAGCTCCAAGTCTGAGCGGACCTTATCACGGCTCGCCTTCCATACTTGGGAAGCGGGACGTGACAGGTTTTGTTGGTGGCCCATGCAGGTCCTTTTTGCATCCAAAGAATATCAGAGCAACAATAATGATAAACAACATCCAATTAAATATTCGGAACATCCATGTTATGATTAAGTTTGATCTGAACGTTTTCATGTCTTAGATGGTAGGAAGACTTAGGTAGATGTCCATGTTTGATAGTCAGGGCCTTCGTCAAGATTAAGCTGTACTCGTCTTAGGTTGCCTTAGCAGTCTCTTACCCAGCCCTGACCATATTAGACTTCTAGAGCTTCTCTTTTAGCCGTTCGATTGAGTCTGACAATTTCGGGCCCAGCAAAACGTTATCTTGTTACTCTTAGGACCCCACCCCGAGACCTCTATTACAGTCTAGTCTATTAGAGAGTCTTAGTGTTAAGTTTCTCTTGACCTTTAATCAACCCGACAATTAGAACCCCTGATTCTATCATTTCCTGATCATTACACTTCTGTGTTATCGACCGTAGAATCCCGTCGTAGCTTTTCATGAATCGTATCCTAGGCGTATTCATCACGTGATCATATCCTTTGCCCTCGATACACATAATCGCTTCCTGACGATTATTGTTAATTTTCGAATCTTCTCCGTTGCAAATCTTGATTCTTCCAAATTTATTTTCGATTTTCCTTATTTAAAGTTTTCACTCAGTTTAAATTTTGTTTTTAAACCCCCTTCTTATATATTTAGATTCCTTACTTTTCGGTTGAGTAAAAAAATTCTTTCATAGATTTTGAAGCCTATTGGTTGTAATTTTTAATTACTATCTCATAATCATTTCCTGACCTAGATCTTTCGTATTTCGGTTTTAAAACTTTATTACCATTTTTGATAATTCAATATATCTTTCCTTCCATTTCTATGCTACTAAGTTTATTATTATTTTTTCCATTCACCGTACATACTTTTAGAATATTTTTCTAAGCTAAATAGAACTCCAATATTTTTATATATCAGATCTATGTTCATCGTGCTCATATTTCAAATTGTATAAGCCTATTTTCATTTACAACACGATCACTGCCTCACCCTACTCATCATTTCTATGTCTCAACGCTTTTTCCGTGTTTTAAAATTTTTACCGTTGGCTCGCCATTTCTTCATATTTTTAAGAGTATATATATGATACCATATTTTACATGTATCCTACTTTCATCTATTTAATTATTTAGAGCAATATTTTTTGTCTCCCCCAGCCGGCTATCTCCTTATCCTCGCCCCATCTGAACCCGTTCTTTCCGATCTTGTTTCGTTACACTATTTAATCTTGGCTTCCTCTCTCTTGCTTAGTCACCCTACTAGTGCTTGTTGTTGCTTGTGTCAACTCTGGTTTAGTAGCAGGCCCTTTGGTTGTTGTGATGTCGTCGTGGTGCATGTGTATAGATAGAGTGTGTGAACCCTGCATACCACTCGTGTATGAGTGTGTTACCCTAAGGATATTAAGGATTGTCTCTTGTGTTATATATGTATACTCAGTGCTATTCGTGATATATATGTAAAGTTGTATGAATAATATTAGTTATGTAAGTGTGGATAGCTATACCACTTTAGGAATGTCAGTATATATTGGAAATTGTATCGGAGTATATGCTAGTAGTGTATGTAGTTTGAAGATACTTGTAAATGCTTGATATATATAAATTAGTAAGTAATGTGCATGTTAAGTGTTCTGATAATAGGTGTACTTATAGTTAAGTGAGTAGGCCTATTATATGACCTATATGTTAGTACGTGTGAGTGTGTGCTCGTGCGTAGATATGTATTGTGCTTAGATGTAAGTAGTTATGTATTTGCTGCATGAGTATATGCGATATACGTATGGTAATAGGATTATAATTTTGTTAATATTGCTTGCCTTGATGGGATGTTGTGCGCGTGCGTGTATACCGTGAGGTATACACGATCATGGTATGTCTTAAACTATCTATGGATAAGTAGATGTGTTGGTATACTAATTATAGGTAGATGGATATGGTGTGAATATATATTACATGTATGTGACTATACGAAGAATGCATGTATTAGAGAGTGTATTATAATTATACGTGTGCTGATATTTGTAATATTATTATAGGGTGAAAAAGTGTTTGCATTATGTGGGCTTTACTTTACTAAATATAGTGATTGATATTATGGTATGTATGTGGTTATGTTAGTGGATGTATACATATTGAAGTGGCATTTGTATATGTATAGATACAGTGTTATGTATATAGAGTTTTCTGATGTGGGTTTTGAGTCTCACTCAAGTTTGAGTGGGTATACTCTAAGTATATTGTTACATATATCTATGGTTTGCGTGTAGTACCATGAATATAGCGATGGATGATGTATGTATAGTGATAGGGTTGTTTTGTGCCTGGTTGTGTTACGCACATGATTGTGGGTGGCTATACCAGTATATAGTTATAGGTGTTGGTCTTGTGGTATAGTTATTTACTAAGGACTTATCTATGTGAATGTATATGTGCTAGCTAAACTAAGTGTGTAGGTGTACTGAGTATATAATGGTATGGGTGTCGTGGGTGAATGGTATGTTAGCGTGTGTGGGCGTGTACCATGCACGGGTAAGTATGTGCTTAGTTATATGTATTGGTGATTACGATATGGGTGGTGTGCCTTGATAATAGTTATAGGACTGTATGTGATGTGAATATACGGTGAAGCATCTGCATGCATTTGAATACCTATATGTTTGTGAAATTATGGTAGTGGCGAATGTATATTAGTTATAATAACCATGATTTAATAGTGTGTGGTGTGGTCACATGTCTTGATATGTTTAGTGTTGGATGTATACTAAGAAATATAGGGATTAGTCATCCATGTTTGTTTGTTGATAGGTAGTTATATGTACGTGAGTCCTATGATTGTAATTGCTAGTGTGAACTATATTCTTATGTAAGTATATGTATTATGGTTATGTGATAAGTGAGTAATAGTTATATAAGGGATGTGCATGACTATATGAATGATTGAAGTATGTGTGTGAATTAGACTGTCTACGATATATATAAGTATAGAGTGTGCATATGTATACATGTTTATAGTATTAATGTTTGACTAACTAGTGCAAATTTAAGCACTTGTAGTGATTATGCCTGATTGAATTATAATGGAATATGATTGGGGTAGCTACTAGAGTGACTAAATATATTTATAGTTAGAAAGTCCGAGGACAGACTTTATTCTAAGGTGGGCAGGATGTCACGGTCGATTTTCGATCGTACGTTTTTCGTGCGCGTACTTTTGTTCGTACACGAATTTATTTTGGACTCTTCTTGTACCTGAACCCTATGATGTGATATACCGTTTTGACCCTCTGGAAGAGTACTTATTTGTGAAAATATTTTGGAACGTCATTTCATGGGTTGTTCTCTCACAATTTGGCTTTGTTTGAAGAGGCGTCATGATTTTCACTTTTGTCGTGAGACTTTTTTATTTTTAGTTTCGTTTCTCGTGGCCCTAGCCGTGATCAATTCTCTTAGTTTCGTTTCTCTCGTCAACACGGTCGCCCCAGTATTTTTCTCGTGATTATTGGGTTCCGTTTGACCCACTTCTGCACTAATTTCCCCATTAAACAACGTTTTAGCATAAGTTTCACAAGATTAATACCCTAAGCTAGGCTCACCTCCTTTCCCCCTTAACTGCATCCTACTGATTCGGGTTCAATATTACATATTTAACCCCCATTTTGCCCTATTTTGTGCTCATGTGATGCTACATTGTTCTCTAATTCATACGTATTTTATACACAATTATTTATTAGAGAAAACACACTATTTGAGCACAAAACAGCAATTAACGAAGTATTTCTGCACTTTTTATATTTTTCTTAGCACCGTCTCGATCTCACGATTCCAACGACTATTTATTTGTATTTTTCTGAGATCTGTGCTAATTACTGTGTATTTTTGAATGTAGAATACAATTTAAATGGAGAAATACGCAATTAAATACGAAAATACGCGCGGAAATACGTATCCGTATACCCCGCTGCGCTCCACAGACGAACACGTGGCGTGGTGATAACCGTTGGATGCTCATCCAACGGCGGATAAAGACTCACAGATGCGGGCTACGTGGTTTATTCGTCGCCGTTGGATCTTGATCCAACGGTCGCCATCAAGCGAAACGAGAGCAGCGGATCGAGATCCGGAGGGACACGCGGCACGATCTGAACGACAGCCCGCCAGATCGAGCGGCCCAACTTTCGGCGACGCGGCAAGCTTACGACCGCTGGATTCACATCTGACGGACCACGATCGTCTCTGATCCGACCTCGAAGAGCTGCAACGTAGGGGCGACGTGGCATTATCCGCGCGGTTGAGCGTCGATCCGACGGCCCACGAAGATCCCGCTGAGGCGAGATGGGGCGGGCAACGTGGCCCGATCCAGAGCGTTGGATTCAAATCCGACGGCGCTGAATTGACCCCAATCGAACTCGGATGCGTGAGAAGCGGATGCGGATCGCGAACGGAAATTGGCGCACACGTGGCAGCGCCACATTTAATCCCGCATGGATCAACGGCCACAATTTGCTCCGCTCCAGATCTACGGCGGAGATGCTTCCGGGCACGAATTTGAAGCGGGTTTTGAACCCGATAGCTTTCTAAACCCGCAATGATTTATATATAAGGTATTTAGGGTTTTTTTGGGCGTATTCAAGCAGATTGGGGGCGTATTTTGAGCGTATTGGAGGCTCTAGAAGCCGTATTCTCCCCCTGAAAAATTCTGTAAAATTTCAGAGGCTATTTTCTTATTTCCAGAGAGTTTTGATGTCTTTTCAAGGATATTTGGTGATGAATTCTTAACTTAAACTCCTTATTTAGTGCTTTTTCATCCGTATTTTGCTATAATCTTGATGTATTTGGCTATGAAACTTGTTTATTTTTGCATGATGTGTAGCTAAATCTCTATTGTGCTTGGTATGGAGTAGTTAGGGGATATTATTTGTGTTAGTTTGGTTGTATTCCTCTTGCTAAATCGTTAAACGTCGCTAAAATTGTAATCTTTGTTCGTAAATCGACTTTTTTTTAGATTTCAAAAGAATTAATTAAGTTGATGATCGCCCCAAAAGGGTGAGTTTTGATCTCCCCAAAAGGGAGTTTCATACCGTAGTTTTGATCGCTCCAAAAGAGAGTTTCATATCGTATTATAACTTTAGCGACGATCTCATTGAATTTTGTGTTTGAACCCCCAAAAGGGCATCTTCCGATGAATTGCTCCCAAAAGGAGAATTCATCGAGTTATATTGGGTATTTTTCGGTGAATTGCTCCCAAAAGGAGAATTCATTGCGTTATACCTATCAACCAAATTAATACGAATCGTTGATCCTAATGAACCCATACCATGTGCACACTTTTATAGATATTTGTTCTCACGTATTTTCCTTGTTCGTATCATTCACGTATCTCCATTCACATCACCATCACCGTCACCATTGTTGAAGTGGTTAGTTTCTTTTCGTAGGATTTCTATTTGATTTGAATTGTGGTTGCACCAGATTTCTTCCCGTGGATTCGACATCTGGACTCCCAGATTTTACGACTTGAACGGACTTTTGCGCTTGAGAGAAGCACCTTTTCGGAGCCCACCAAGTTTTTGGCGCAGTTGCCGGGGAGGAATGGTTTGTGACTACGGTTTATTTCATTTAGAGGACCTTCGGTGAGATCTTTCCACTTTATTGTACATAAACTTTTTTTATTATTTTATTTTATTTTTTTTTAAAATGGAATATATGAACTTCTATTGCACAAACAATCTGTATGATGCACGGTATGCTAATGCACACAAACATCGAATGGAGAAGCTCAAAATTGTTAATTTTAATCAAACTGACTGTGAAACTTTCTTTCAGGCCTGGGGAAGGTTCACAGACATTATATCGAGCTATCCGCAGCATGGGTATACAAAGAACGAGCTTATGGAGTTCTTCCTAGAGGGAATACGACCACAGCTGCAGGAATTCTTGGGAGGCATGACGCCGACAGTGGCGTGGGAATATATGGTGTCTCTGCAAGAAAACGAAGAAACCATGGAAGAGACTTCAGAGAGCGATTCAATGGAGCCTTCGTGCCTCGATCAAGAAGAGCAAAGCGTAGACGTACCTTTGCAATACTTGAAAGAGGAAGCTTACCTGATTATTCAGACACAGGAGGCCACATTCCATCAATTCCAGGAGAATTTCCTTGCTCGGAGTCGGCAGATTCAAAATTCCATTGAAAATCTTAATTTGATTGCCGCTTGCTTAGAAGAAGGTAATGCTTTTGAAACTCGATTTCAAGAATCTAATACGAGTTCATCTTCTATTGCAGGTATATCGAGCGAGCCATGTCAAGTTGATGACACGAATAAAAATATCCACATGGCAGAAAGTGTGTGCAAAAGAGAGGACGAGCTAGCAATTTTGGATGAACGAGAGGAGGAGACAGCTAGGGACAAAGGTTTTGAGATTATCGCCATGGATTCAGAACCATGCCCTCCTCCAGTTTTGTCCCAAAATCATTTACTCCTCTCCCCAACGATCGAGCATCATATCGAGAGTAGTGCATATCTTTCAGGGAGTAGTCGTCAACTTGCTTTAATTTCTTTCACTTATTTTGATGACTACATTTGGAACATTTTCGTTGATATGGAACTTTAAAATAATTTGGACTGACATAACTCATCTCTTGCAGGAAATTGGCAAACAAGTTATAGAGATGCTTGGAGTTGTGTTGCTGGGGGTCCAAATTAGTCGTTGGAGGAAGAATAATCGCCGAGGAGCGCAAGGGGCAAATTGAACAACTTCCTCCACCATCAAAGATTCGGGATCCGCCATTTGATCACGGTGTGTTCTTTCCAGTAGTGTAGTTTTTTATAATGCTTTCTAGGTTGTTTGATTGAATAAACTCGTACCTCTTCCGACATTGAGGACAATGTCCATCTTTAGTTGGGGGGTGTGTATGAGACCTTAGGATTTTTTTTTGAGAAGAATAAATCACCAAATCTCATCATTTTAAAACTCATTCATATGCCTCTAATGCGGATGATTATACATTAATTGTGTTCTAAAAATTGTTTATGGCTTGATTAATTATTTTTCCTTCATGGAATTGCCGTTAATATGCTATTCATGAAAATTTTCAATTTCCATGATTAATATCTCGAATTAGTTTGAATATATTTCATGCATGCTAATGTTATGAAAACGCTTAAGTATACACGATTTTTAAGAATAGTCTTCAGGTTGAAGAGGAATTTGGCCTTTGATTTTAATGTTTATATTCATGTTGATGGGTTTGGAGTTGCTTACAAAAAGATGAAGAAAAGAAAAGAAAAGAAAAAAATGAATAAAAGAAAAATGAATGAAAAAGTATGTCACTAATAAATAACTTGGTTGGTTCGAGTAGTACAGTCCGAGGGGTCCTTTTTGGCCTAATGCCCTATTATCGTCTGATTTGGGAGCCATTGACAGGAAAACTCACTCATTTGATGGAGCGATCCAAGTTATACCTTTTTCTGTGAATGTTGCTTGATGCGCGTTACGCAGAATGAATAAAAGAAAAGAAATGGTGAATATACTAAGCAACTTCAATACCCATAATTTGGGTGATTATTTTGATAGGCCAATTCCTTGGAAACACGAAAACTAGTTTATAACGACGTGTTATACTTTCGCTTGCACAAAACGATGCTTGCATGTTATTTATTCATACTAGATTAGAGAAAATATCATGTGATTGATTTTGTTCATGGATGTGTATATTAATGGTCAAGACCATGTTGGAATTCGTATTATTGAGCCATGCCAAGAGCGATTTGAAAGAACTTATTGTTTTATTACTCATCCGTATTTATCGCTATTTTTGCTAGAGACTAGCAAATCGCTAGTTGGGGGGTGTCATTCGGGTTCAATATTACATATTTAACCCCCCATTTAGCCCTATTTTGTGCTCATGTGATGCTATATTGGTCTCTAGTACATACGTATTTTATACACAATTATTTATTAGAGAAAACACACTATTTGAGCACAAAACAGCAATTAACGAAGTATTTCTACACTTTTTATATTTTTCTTAGCACCGTCTCGATCTCACGATTCCAACGACTATTTATTTGTATTTTTCTGAGATCTGTGCTAATTACTGTGTATTTTTGAATGTAGAATACAATTTAAATGGAGAAATACGCAATTAAATACGAAAATACGCGCGGAAATACGTATCCGTATACCCCGCTGCGCTCCACAGACGGACACGTGGCGTGGTGATAACCGTTGGATGCTCATCCAACGGCGGATAAAGACTCACAGATGCGGGCTACGTGGTTTATTCGTCGCCGTTGGATCTTGATCCAACAGTCGCCATCAAGCGAAACGAGAGCAGCGGATCGAATCCGGAGGGACACGCGGCACGATCTGAACGACAGCCCGCCAGATCGAGCGGCCCAACTTTCGGCGACGCGGCAAGCTTACGACCGCTGGATTCACATCTGACGGACCACGATCGTCTCTGATCCGACCTCGAAGAGCTGCAACGTAGGGGCGACGTGGCATTATCCGCGCGGTTGAGCGTCGATCCGACGGCCCACGAAGATCCCGCTGAGGCGAGATGGGGCGGGCAACGTGGCCCGATCCAGAGCGTTGGATTCAAATCCGACGGCGCTGAATTGACCCCAATCGAACTCGGATGCGTGAGAAGCGGATGCGGATCGCGCACGGAAATTGGCGCACACGTGGCGTCTCTGTGTGCGATCCCGCAACAATCAACGGCTCGTATTTGATCCGCTCTAGATCTACGGCTAAGATTGATTCGGGTGCGTTTTGATGCGGGTTTAGAACCCGTTAGCACAACCTAAACCCGCAATGATTTATATATAAGGTATTTTAGGGTTTTTTGAGCGTATTCAAGCAGATTGGGGCGTATTTTGAGCGTATTGGAGGCTCTAGGAGCCGTATTCTCCCCCTGAAAAATTCTGTAAAATTCCAGAGGCTATTTTCTTATTTCCAGAGAGTTTTGATGTCTTTTCAAGGATATTTGGTGATGAATTCTTAACTTAAACTCCTTATTTAGTGCTTTTTATACCGTATTTTGCTATAATCTTGATGTATTTGGCTATGAAACTTGTTTATTCTTGCATGATGTGTAGCTAAATCTCTGTTGTGCATGGTATGGAGTAGTTAGGGGATATAATTTGTGTTTATTTGGTTGTATTCCTTGTGCTAAATCGTTAAACGTCGTTAAAATTGTAATCTTTGTTCGTAAATCGACTTTTTTAGATTCCAAAAGAATTAATTAAGTTGATGATCGCCCCAAAAGGTTGAGTTTTGATCTCCCCAAAAGGGAGTTTCATACCGTAGTTTTGATCTCTCCAAAAGAGAGTTTCATATCGTATTATAACTTTAGCGACGATCTTTTTGAATATTGTGTTTGAACCCCCAAAAGGGCATCTTCCGATGAATTGCTCCCAAAAGGAGAATTCATTGAGTTATATTGGGTATTTTCCGGTGAATTGCTCCCAAAAGGAGAATTCATTGCGTTGTACCTATCAACCAAATTAATACGAATCGTTGATCCTAACGAACCCATACCATGTGCATACTCTTTATAGGTATTTTCGTACACGAATTTCTTTGTTCGTATTTTTCACGTGTTCACATCACCATCATCGCCATCACCATTAAAAGTGTTTAGTTTCTTTCCGTAGGATTTCTATTTGATTTGAATTGTGGTTGCAACAGATTTCTTCCCGTGGATTCGACATCTGGACTCTCAGATTTTACTACTTGTACGGACTTCTGCGCTTGAGAGAGAGCATCTTTTCCGGTCCCACCACCTACCCTCTCATACTCTCTCCCCCATTTGCCCACAAACTACCTAAATCCCATGTTGTATAGCAATAGGAGTTCCAACTAATACATAACAACTCAAAACCAAATTGGCTATTCTCACCTCTATTTCAATCTTCCCTTATTTTCCAATCTCCTCTATTTCCCTTAGTTGTACCCCAAAACTAGCCCGGAATAGAAAAAACCCAAACTTTTTAAACCCGCAAGCCCTAGGGCTGTTTTCATTCGTTGCGCGGCTCTTCCTTGCGCCGCCATCATCTAACCCTTATCTCCCAACTTCTCTCCGTCATCAACTCTCGTCTCCGCCCCCACGTCGTCCGGCCACCCTCTCATCAAGCTCTCTCCGGCGTCAGACCCGCCGGCCTGTGCTCCCCTGGCATGCGACAGCAGCGATCTCCAAGAGCAGCTGCCGCTACTCTTTCCCCCAGGCGCAGCAGCAGGCTGCTGCTCTTCACGGCGGCACCGCCACATGACAGACCCCCGTCAGCCCTTCCTCGATGGAGACCACCTGTCCTCCGCCGTGAGAGCCCCTTTGTCGCCTGAAACCGCCAATTGCTACTGCCCTAGGCGCCGACAGCCGCTGTCACGACGCCGACAGTGTCCCTCGACGCGTTGAGGCCACGACAGTGGACTCCCCTCGCGTGACGACGTTTCCGTAGCCTCCGTCCACGTGTAACTAGTCCCTCTAGCCGTAGACAACTCGCGACGCTCTCCCAATAGCTTCGTGGGATCATCTCTTCGCAACGGTTAGTAACGTTGTGATATCACGTTTTATATCTATTGCTTTTAGTTGTTGAACCATCATAGATGATTATCTGACTTAATAAAATGGTGTTTGCATGCTAGTAACATTAATAATGATGTTAACTTGATAATTCGTAGGGTTGATAACTTGTTACACAACCTTGGACCTAATAATTTTGATGTTGGCATACTAATGATAGTTGATAACTCGTACGCTTAACTCCCTAGCTTCAGCTAGTTTCAGTTGCTATGATAATAACGCTACAAACTTTTCTTTATAAACTTGGTAGTTTACCTAGATAACGTGCTAGTACCATTAATAATATGATGTGGACCCCGTTAAGAGATGGAGAACCTAATAAATTGAATCACTAGACGTTAACAGGATTGTTAAAAAGCTAGTTCTGTCGTTACGAACTTAACTGAATGCGTGATTTATCAATAGAGAACCCGTCGTTCCGTACCGTTCGCGATACCGGAATCCAACCCCTGACGTCGCTACCCGACGTCAGAGTAGCTCTCCCGTCGTGTTGAGGTAAGTCACTCTCCGTAGGAACCCCCCACCTTGCCTGTTAATCAACCTAAAAATCATAGCTTCTGATTATTTTTGTACCTCACTAATCAAGATAAATAATTGGGACTGTAGGCTGGACTGCGATCTGAACACATAGGTAGACTCGGAATTGATTGAACAGGATCGCGACTTGGTTGTTTTCAGGCAAGTGATCCTGTCAGTTTTCTGTTGGGCCACATCTTAGGCCATTTTGTACAGTAGCGTAAAAGAGACTAGACGATGAAATGATAGTCGCCTAGACACCCTTTTTATATCTATCTTGACAGCGAAGGTAGATCCGACACTTCTATCATACTTTCATTCATGCTGACATGTCATGTTTAATATCAATTAACGGTATGCAATTTAACTGCTCATTGCCATGTCATTGTATGCATTCAATGTTTCATCGTGATTGCGTAGCACACGCTACACTTATTGTAACTATTGAGGCTAGGCATCTGCTTTGCGGACACAACCCTATGCCAAAAACACTTTCTGGCTCGTGATCCAGAAGTGAGCTCATGTACTTGAGAAACCCTGGCTCGATACACATAGAGGGGTAAGGTTAAGCTGTCACGCAGCGTAGAAGGATGCCTGATCCGCTCCTTCAGCTGTAAGGAGTAAAGCATGTGCACAATGTGATAAGATAGTGATCGTGATTCATGAAATGGTGTTTTTCGTAGTTTTTGCTACGGCGAGCATGCATGTTCATCATGTCATCTTTAACTGTTGCATTCTTAAATCTCATGTCAACTCATTGCATTATTAGAACTGTTAGTCGTCTTTTTGTTAGTTGTAACCTTGCACAAAAGTCCTCTGCTTTCTTTTGGAAGACTTTTGCTGACATGTGCCCTTTTCTCTTTGGGTGTCACATGTCAGGTTCTGAGTTAGAGTTAGCTACTGAGGACGAGCCGTTCGTGGACATTGAGTTCGAGGTACCTGCAGAGACTGAGGTCGAGGACACTGGTGACCAGTCCTATACTCACCTGGAGTCTTTTTAGTTGTCACTTTTAGTAGTTGCGGTTAGCTTTCGGTGCGTAGCATCTGTCTCTCTTTACTTTGTATCGGCCATGCTTTAGGCATATTGTTCGGACTTGTACTTTTGTGACTGCTCTGTGATGTTGGAATAATTTCTGGATGTTGGCGGATGTTTCTTTTATGTCTGCTTTACTATTATCATTGTTGTTGTTTCGTTGCAATGCAAGGACCTGACATTTTTATCATATTACAGATGCTTATCAGACTGCAGCTTCACAGCTCCAAGTTTGAGCGGACCTTATCACGTCTCGCCTTACATACTTGGAAAGCAGGGCGTGACAAACTTCTCTATACATAAGATGAAATCTTGACTTGACCCAAACCGTCGCGTCGTGAATACACTGAGCGCCGGCGTAAGTTAAGCCAATGATGTAGTCTGGCTAAACTTGACTCAACCCGTTGACGTGCGTTTATTTTTCATATATTTGCGCATGTTTTCTCCCGTGTTTTTCCATTATTTACCGCCGTCTTGTATTCGTTTTCTCGTGTTTTCTCGTTTTCTTTCACTTTTCCGTGTTTTTGGTATTTTGCAGGAATTTCTAGCATTTAGGACATAAAACGATGATATATTGAGTCCCCAGTGCAACGGGAGGAGTCACGCGCGATCCAGAGGGTCAAAGCGATGAAGATTGATATTCCTCAGCCCTCAATCGATCGGGTGGACCAGTCACCCGATCGGTTGGTGCACGCGTATCCTACCCGGGCGGCAGCTGAAGAAGAATAGCAACTCACCCGATCGGTTCAACGATCGGGTGAACCGACGGAGCTCTCTGTCATTTGGGCTGAATTCCAATCGATCGGGTGACTTATCACCCGATCGGTTCACCTGTAACGAAATTTTCTAAGAGACGACCCGGACAGCTCAACCGACCGGTTCGTGGACCGTTTGAATCCGACAGAGCTCTCGGCCAAATAGAGCGTAATTCCAACCGATCGGGTGACTTATCACCCGATCGGTTCACTTGTAGCTGCAATTCCTCATTTGGCGAACCGACTGAGCCACCCGCTCGCCTCAGCGCCCGGTTGAAGATTTTCGAAGCTCTCACCCGATCGGTTGACTCATCAACCGATCGGGTGGCTGATTTTCTGCGGGTTTGGACCCGAACCACTAGGGTTTCGAAGTGGGGCTATAAATACACGAGGCTGGCCGACTTGAGGACTTCTTCTCTAGTTTTTAGGGCTTTTTCAGCCCCTTTGTTGGGAGGCTTAGGTTAGTTTAGATTAGGTCTTTTAGTTAATAAATCTTGTAATGGATTGAATATTCAAACTCAAGATAAGTATTTATTTCTCTTGTTTTCCCATTTCATTGTTTTGTGTTGTATTTGCTTTGCTTGATGGTGAATGTTTGTTTGTCATTATTATTGATTTCTATCATGTTATTCACCATCGAGTAGTGTTTGATGAACCCTAATACGGGTTAGGGTAGGATTGATGCTTGGAAATTTACATTTGGCTTGGTTGCATGGCATGTGTTCGATGAAATGTGTCAATATGGATTTCTAGCAATCTGAGTCCAATTCGTACGGCAACACACTAGATGTGTTGGGGATTGGGGTCCGGGTGCTTGTCCAGTCAAGACCCGCTTCGATGTATCGCTAGAAATCACATTTGACCTATTTGGCCATTAGGGTTACGCGGGGGTGTTTCATTGTCATTGGTGGGAGAAAGACCGCCTCTGACCATCGGGCCAATGGGGAATAAACTTGGCGGTTGACTCCCTAGCCACAGCTCACGCTCCTAGTGTAGACATCAAGTCCTCGCGCGTGGGAACGGCTTGGACGAAGTGTTGGGAGTTATCATTGTGGCCTTAATGCTCCCGGTTGCGGAAGGTGTTAATGGACATGGGAATGCCCACCGTCCGGAACCAGGTAGGCCTAGCGTGCTTGGCACCGACCGGAATATCGGGCCATGGACGCTAGGTACCACCTTTTGGGGCAATGTCTCACCCTGGGTCAAGTCAAATGCCAAGTGTCATGAGTGCTCTAGCCCGTGTTTGCGGGGATTCATTTCGTGTCTTTTTCATTTCTTTCTTTTATTTCTACACTTCCACCCACATTATCCGCGTAGCTAGCACACAACCTAGGCGAGGCTAGTAGCCACTCAAGCCATCCACCTCCCTGAGTTCGATAAACCCGCACCCTACACTAACCGTGCACTTGCGGTAAAACGACACCGCGCCCAAACCGTAAACGGGGCGCCGGTCAAGTTTTTGGCGCCGTTGCCGGGGAGGATTTCGGTTTGATATTAGCTTAGCTTGAGTTCGTTAGACTACGCATAAAAACACAAAAAAAAATTCTTTTTCTTTTTTTTTAAAAAAAATATATTCAATAACCAAGAAATTTTTCCCCCACTATTATATTATCTTTTTGTTATTCTCTTGTACTATTGACGCTCCTCTCTAGTTTTCTTATTTTTGTTGTCCAAGTATCTTTGGTATAACCATGTGGAGATCAAATTTCGATGCTCAGATGGGAGGATACAATACTTATTCGGTTGTGGCTTGTGAGACTTGTGGGATGGCGGGGCATGTGTATTATGATTGCCCATTTACGCTCGAGAGCCTCCCCCTACTCCAAGGCCAAACATTTTCCCACAACCTTAGCCCAAACACCTCCCATCCATTTCCTCAACCTTATACCCCTCCACAAACACAAGAAGAATCAAGCCTCGTGTCTCTCCTTGAAAGTGCCATATTTAACCAAGGCCAAATATTACAAAACTTAATGGTACCAATCACCGAGCCGACACCGAGGAGAGGGGATGAAGGAGAGGATATACCCACTTTCATGGTTGAGACCACCATGCCATAGGCCACCATAGATGCATCTCAAGCCGATACCCCATTTTTCCATCACTACCACTTGGATGACGAAGCATTTTTTGATGATGATAGTGAGGATGGGGAGATTTATCTAGGATCTGTGGGAGAGATTTCTTGTCTTGATTTGGATACCCCACATGAGTCCTATGAGAGCACTGAGGAGTTTACAGAGATTATGCATACCGGCGAGGAGGATGTGCGTGAGGACGAGGACACCATGACCACATACGAGGGGTCCACTCTACATCCACCTCCACAGCCATCTCTGTCACAGCTTCTTGCTTGGTCCGTGGTCAACCACGAGGATGTCATTCAGGACATCGGGCAGATGGTGGAGTATGAGCATATCATCGAGGAGGATGTGCATGAGGGCTTGGATACGATGGTCCACTCCATGGAGCCCGAGCCACATCTACCTCTACCGTCACGCTCCACTTCTTCTGCGGCTGAGCATCTACTGGAGCATATTGCCCCTATTCAGGGAGATTTTCATACTCACTCTCACTCCACATTTAAGTCTCGCTTTTCACGTCCTATTCCTTTAGACTTATATATTTTTGACACACCATATCTCTCGCAGGACACAGGATCGACTTCCCTTGAGGTATGCTGCGGTGTGTCACCACCTGGAGAGCAACTTCACGTGGAGAGCGGGGATTTGATCGTCGCTAGCACAGAGGATAGCATACCATTTTCAGGGAGTGTTCGCCACATTTCATATATTTTACCATCATTTGTCGGCGACTATCTCTGGGATACATTTATTTTGGGAAATAATTTCTTGCCATGGACTAATGCACCTCGTCCTTTGCAGGTCACAGGTGGACACCTACGAGGGATGCTTGGAGGTGCATTGCTTGGGTCCATTGGTACACGTGGCACAGCGCTTCTGGCGGAGCCACAGAAGGAGCAGTTAGAGCAGCTACCTGCCCCACTTCAGATCTTGGATCCTCCTATGCTCAGGTGTATCTAAATCCAGTAGTGTAAAATTTTACCGCTTTCTAGTTTAGATTTGAATAATCTCGTCTCCTCTCATTAGCGAGGGGAGCGTATCTAGTATTTGCTTTTACATCATAATAACACATCATGTCGTGCCCTTCTATCATTTCACCCCCATCCTCTTCCGAGGAGAACGAGCACTGGCTCTCCTGCATTCTGATTTCTTTCTTTTCCGATTTTTCCCCCTAGCATATCTCTACATCCCCATTGGTCATATCATTTTGCTAGCATTGTCATGTTCAGCTTGGGGGAAATCGACTTTTGTGTGTATGTTTTCGTGTGTCGTTGTCGTGTGTTTGTGTCTTTGAGTCCTTCGTTGCGTTTTATATCTTTTATTTTGTATGTTTCTTTCTCTTTATTTTCCAGTTTCATTCGTGTGTTTTTCGTGTTTTTCATTTTTTTGTGTCCGTGCACCCCCCCCCCCAATTTCATTGCCCTCCCGTATTCACTACTATTGCATTGAGGACAATGCAAGTTTCAGCTTGGGGGAGTCACACTTCGTGCGTCGTTTGTCTCTTTTTCTTCGTTATTTGAGTCGTTTTTCTTCGTGTTTTTATTTTTATTTTTCTTTTCTTCTTTTTATCTCTTTCTCCTAGAGATGAACCCTATGATGAATTGCCACGAAAATCACACGCACACCTTGCACGGCTTCGATAATCACATTCACTAATCTCAGGAAGCCGAGTCCTCTTGCATTTCATGCATCGCGGGTCCACTTAGCTTTTTGTGTGTCGTGTGTCGTGCCTAGCTGTTTGGTGTGCTTCTACTTTGTGATTTTACTTTATATACCTGTCCAGGAATAACCCCTAGATTATCATGCTTCGATTTGAATATGCGGTATTTATTTTCCCTGTCTGCTTCTGCATGCTATATATATATCGGGTACTTCATTTCGCATGTGTCGGGATTCCACAATTAAGGACTAGGACAACCCATTTAGCCTATGCTCTATTTAGCGAGAATAGTTTCATTTGCCCAAGTGTTTAGATTTCGACTTCTTTTTTGTTTTACTTGGTGCAAATCCCCTCGTCGTGTACCGTTCTCCCACTTGGGAGAGTACACATGTGTATAGCCAAAAACCCAAAAATCCAAAAAAAGAGAAAAGAAAAGAAAAACCCAAAAAGAAAAGAAAAGAAAAATTTTGTATAGCCAAAAAGCCAAAAAAAATACAAATACCCAAAACCCAAAAAAATTTCAAGTGTGAATATTTTTCCTATCGACCGAGAATAAAGGGAAGGCGAGAATTTGCACCGAGTGTTCTACTCCACATCATCTCAACCCCCATCGTTTTTGAAAACACTTGGCTTAGGAACTTTTTAGCTGTTATCTAGGCTTTAGTGTGGTGATTTTCTTAACCCTAGTTGTGGAGTCCCCGATGCATGATACGCTTCTATTCTTATACTCTTCTCATGCATGCTTGAGCTAATATTCACCGCAATTTCAAATTCGAATCGGTATTTGGGTCGTTTCCTGGATTTGTGTATATCGATCTTTATTGCACAATGTAGATAGTGACATCGTCTGCTAACACACGACCACACTCACTCGCGCTTCACCGCGTGGGCCCACGGCATTTGTCTGGACTCGTATTCCTTAGTTTAGTGAAGTGATTTGGTGTTTGCTTGCTTGGTGTGTCGTTTTTGATTTTGTTGGCCCTGACGGGTGATCTAGGATATAGAGTTTTCTTTTTCTCTCTTTCTCTCTATTTTCTCTCTCCGAGCTCCTACTCTCACTCGTCTTCCTCGAGGACGAGGAAGAGTTCAGCTTGGGGGATTTTGACGTGCGTTTATTTTTCATATATTTGCGCACGTTTTCTCCCGTGTTTTTCCATTATTTACCGCCGTCTTGTATTCGTTTTCTCGTGTTTTCTCGTTTTCTTTCACTTTTCCGTGTTTTTGGTATTTTGCAGGAATTTCTAGCATTTGGGACATAAAACGATGATATAGTGAGTCCCCAGTGCAACGGGAGGAGTCACGCGCAATCCAGAGGGTCAAAGCAATGAAGATTGATATTCCTCAGCCCTCAACCGATCGGGTGGACCAGTCACACGATCGGTTGGTGCACGCGTATCCTACCCGGGCGGCAGCTGAAGAAGAATAGCAACTCACCCGATCGGTTCAACGATCGGGTGAACCGACGGAGCTCTCTGTCATTTGGGCTGAATTCCAATCGATCGGGTGACTTATCACCCGATCGATTCACCTGTAACGAAATTTTCTAAGAGACGACCCGGACAGCTCAACCGACCGGTTCGTGGACCGTTTGAATCCGACAGAGCTCTCGGCCAAATGGAGCGTAATTCCAACCGATCGGGTGACTTATCACCCGATCGGTTCACCTGTAGCTGCAATTCCTCATTTGGCGAACCGACTGAGCCACCCGCTCGCCTCAACGCCCGGTTGAAGATTTTCGAAGCTCTCACCCGATCGGTTGACTCATCAACCGATCGGGTGGCGGATTTTCTGCGGGTTTGGACCCGAACCATTAGGGTTTCGAAGTGGGGCTATAAATACACGAGGCTGGCCGACTTGAGGACTTCTTCTCTAGTTTTTAGGGCTTTTTCAGCCCCTTTGTTGGGAGGCTTAGGTTAGTTTAGATTAGGTCTTTTGGTTAATAAATCTTGTAATGGATTGAAGATTCAAACTCAAGATAAGTATTTCTTTCTCTTGTTTTCCCATTTCATTGTTTTGTGTTGTATTTGCTTTGCTTGATGGTGAATGTTTATTTGTCATTATTATTGCTTTCTATCATGTTATTCACCATCGAGTAGTGTTTGATGAACCCTAATACGGGTTAGGGTAGGATTGATGCTTGGAAATTTACATTTGGCTTGGTTGCATGGCATGTGTTCGATGAAATGTGTCAATGTGGATTTATAGCAATCTGAGTCCAATTCGTACTGCAACACACTAGATGTGTTGGAGATTGGGGTCCGGGTGCTTGTCCAGTCAAGACCCGCTTCGATGTATCGCTAGAAATCATATTTGACCTATTTGGCCATTAGGGTTACGCGGGGATGTTTCATTGTCATTGGCGGGAGAAAGACCGCCTCTGACCGTCGGGCCAAGGGGGAATAAACTTGGCGGTTGACTCCCTAGCCACAGCTCACGCCCCTAGTGTAGACATCGAGTCCTCGCGCGTGGGAACGGCTTGGACGAAGTGTTGGGAGTTATCATTGTGGCCTTAATGCTCCCGGTTGCGGAAGGTGTTAATGGACATGGGAATGCCCACCGTCCGGAACCGGGTAGGCCTAGCGTGCTTGGCACCGATCGGAATATCGGGCCATGGACGCTAGGTACCACCTTTTGGGGCAATGTCTCACCTTGGGTCAAGTCAAATGCCAAGTGTCATGAGTGCTCTAGCCCGTGTTTGCGGGGATTCATTTCGTGTCTTTTTCATTTCTTTCTTTTATTTCTACACTTCCACCCACATTATCCACGTAGCTAGCACACAACCTAGGCGAGGCTAGTAGCCACTCAAGCCATCCACCTCACTGAGTTCGATAAACCCGCACCCTACACTAACCGTGCACTTGTGGTAAAACGACACCGCGCCCAAACCGTAAACGGGGCGCCGGTCACCCGTCGCGTCATGAATACCCCGAGCGCCGGGGTAAGTTGAGTCTATGATGTGGTCTAGTTCTGACCCAAACCGCGTTGTCATGAATACACCGAGCGCCGGCGTAAATTAGGCTAGACACGAAAACAAGGGTCTGACTAGACTAGACATTGTGATTTGGATGAGCACACTCATGATCACAAATGGCTAGGGGCAAAACCGATAAGAGAGTCATATCTGATATGATTGATGAAGAGTCATCTACCGATTGCAGAGTCAAGCAATTTGTTGAGCTACACCCAAGGTTGTTAGGCTCAGGGTTATTGGATCTCTTACCCATTAATATAATCTGATTAAATCATTCATTATTAAGACTTAAAATGATTGCGAAAATAGTGGGAGGATATAGTTAGATTAAAGCCATTCTACCTATATTTAATATTGAACATATGCTAAACTAGGGTAAGTTCTAAAGTTTACCGATGGAATTAAAATATAATATTTTAGCGGAATAAGTTAACTGGTCAAATAGATTGGTTAATTGAATATCAAGTTAAATTCTAATTGATAGAATAAACTATATTCTCGTTGACATTAAAATGACCTTCTTAATAACAGACTTAAGGAATATGATTTCATTAAGTTCTGAGTCCAACAAACTAAATGCACGCTACATGTCACTCGCCTCTATATGGGGCAGCTCGAACATATCGATGTTCAATAGTAAGTTTCTCCATACAATTTGTTGAGCCACACTCAAGGTTGTATGAAAAGCAGGTTCGATCCGTAAGGTTCGAAAATTCGATCAAACTGTTTGAATCGAATGTGAGTGCATGAGCAGTGCAAGACTATGTATCCTAACGGGATATTGAGACGAGCAACTTGTTGAGCTACACTCAAGGTTGCAAAGCTCGGTGTTTGGATACATGAGATGCTTGCATAGCTATTTAAATTTTTTGTTAAGACGTTTAATATCTAAATGAGATTTAGAAAATGAAGAAGGCACTAAGAAAAATTCAAATTGAGAAAGATAGTTTTATTTATCATTAGTAACGACGTAAGTATGAGGAACTGAAAATGTGACACATTTGATGTCAGGATTTCAAAGTAATTGTTAAACAAAAGACGTCTAACACATTTTTGACGAATGTCATCACCTTGCTTGTGAAGCAATGTTTTGTGTTAAGTAATTTGTAATAACTATAATATATTAAATGTTAATATATGAATATGCAAGATAGTAATAAAGTTATATGGAAAAATAGACTAGGCCATACCAAAGAGATTAAGCTTCACAAGTCACATAAAGAGGGGTCCGACCTCTCGTATTATGAAGTCTACGGACACTTGTGAATCTTATTCTCAAAGGTATGATGGCTGAAACCCATCTGTAAGGCAGTGGGAGAATGAGTTGTTGAAGTCACAGTCTCGTACATACTGATGTACCCAGACACAAGTCTAAGTTAGCCAAAATAAGTTATTCTTATTTTATTAAGACACGTGTTCTTGATGAAACACAAGTCTGATAAAATAGAGAACAAAACACAGAAGTATTTGAACTGATTCGATTCGATCGAAAAGTCGAATACTTAGCTGTATAAGTCTTGCGTAAATAAAAGAAAATGTGATTTAATCTCAGGTCAAGTCTCTTAACATATTGGATGTGTTTGAGAGCATGAGTTGCATTTTGTTAGACATAGTGCGATTCATGGCAAGTTGACTCTGAGTAATGATCCTCCTTCTGGGTTAAGTTCCAGATTATAATGCCTAGATTTTGATAAGGTTCTATGAGAACATTATCAATACGATATTCATTAAATCAATTGTTAGTAAGTTAAAGGATTACTCGAGTCTCGTGAGATGAAGAGTCGAGTTAGACATCATTGTCGATGATGGTTTAAATTAACTTCCAGGATGAAATTCAAAGTATATACTGTGATTAACAACTTGATGCAATAGGTCCGTGCACGTAAATAAAGTATGGACTTTACTTTACGTGCCAAAAAGAAATTGTTTCTTAATGTCTGCAAGTAAATCTTCAAGTTAGAAGATTGGTGCAGAAAAAAATATAGAGAAGTACAATTACGTTGGTTGAGAACGTTTTCATCCTAATTCCTATAAACGGATTATGATGGAACTGTCTCACCAGTAGATGCGTACAGATCTACTCGGACCAAACTCGAAGTGAATGCTCACAATAACCATGAAAACTGGAGCATTCATTTATAGTTCATTTTCTAAATATGATTTAGAAGAATGAACATATATGAATTAGCCAGAGAGTTTTCAAGTTCAGTGGGAGCGAATAAAACACATGCAAGGCATTAAGAGGATGGAACATATTTTGATAAAGTGGTCAAATTAGTTTGACACTTGTAAATATGAACCATCTAAAATGACCAGTAACTATATTTCAATTATTGTCGTAAGGTACAATGAGTTGGATGAGATCCAGGGAAATTAAATAGATTTCGTAGGACCAAAGTAAATTATTTGGATGAGATTCAAATGAATGGTCTAAGATAAACATAAAAAAACCCCTTAAGTCTAATCAGTAGAGGGTTTAGCAGATCCACTCACGAAGGCTCTACCACGTGAAGTCTGGAAAGACGTATGTGTAAAAGCGGTATGAGATCTTGAGTGCAAATGGGAGATATTGCGAGATGTATGCTCTTGAGGCAATTTATCTCCGTGTATCTACACAAACATCTTGTTCAAAATTAAAGTAAGCTGTATGGTAAAAATTTATCTAAGTTAAATTAAAATGTAGTTATCATTAGAAAATAACTTAGGTAAAGTCCTGAGACTAAATGCAAGGTCAAACATGTATCAAGATGAGTATCTTGATCATGGAGAAATGTTTAACCGTGTGTAGCATAAGTCTAAAAGGGTTCGTGGTCATAGATGTTTCAAAAAAGGATATCGAAACATCGGATAGACCATTGTGTCTTAGTCTTCACCGTATAGCGGTGTCGATGATCTAATGATCGTTTGACTTGGCGAAGTCGAAGACGAGACACAGGTGCTCATTGGAGAATGATTTCACTGAACGACCCACAAGAGTTATCATATGGTTATGATTGACAAATCTGTCAACGATAACTCTTATTGATGATAGGCAAGTTGGTCTTTGACTTGAGGTCATTGTACGAACTTGTGTGTGAACGGTGTCACTTAGATCACTGACCTAGCTTCGAGGCTAGGCTTGTCGAAAGGTCTTTGGTCGGGTGACGTTTGAAGTGTGTGAGGAGAGTAATGACCAAGATAGGATTCGTCTCTCCTGGTCAATGGAAGTTAGTGTCGTAGTGTTAGTTCGGTCTTTAGTAAAAACTCTGGCCAGAGTATGTTGGAAGTTGTCTAACATTATTTGACTAAAGATGGAAACTAACCAAATTCGAGTTATTGGGGTTGACAGTTTGACCGTATCCTAGACTTGAGTTAAGCGACATAGTTTAGACGAAGAGACTAAAACTGCAGAATTCAACATGAACACAGTCAGGATGGTCCCGACAATACTCATGTCGATGAGTTAACCACATAATTATGATACTGAAACAGGTACGACAACTGCTGCTCGTGGTCACTACCGTATAGGGCTTCGAGCCCAACCTGTAGGAGGGTCAGGCTGTAGGGTCTCATACAGAGTGCGACCTTCATCTAGTAATAGGTAGAAACATTAGGGAGAATATGCATTTCATGCAAGGGATAGAAAATTTCATTTGATGCAAATGATAATTTTAAGCCTAGATAGGGACTAATTTGCATATGATGCAAAAAGGGGTTAAATATGTCTTAAATTGTTTAAGACCACATTTAATATTATAAACGCATGAAAAAGGTTACCTGTAAGATGGGAATATCCCGCTCTAAACACAGGATCGAACGACGTCCAAATCGGACGCCAAATGCCCAAGTTATGCCCAAAACAGCTCAATGGGGTTTTACCCATGCCCAAACTGGGCATAGGTCAGACTAGATTGACTCAGGCCATACCGCCCGGGTCTGGCCTGGGCACCTGGCCAGCCAGGGCTAGGCGCCCTGGGCCTTGGGCACCCAGGATGCCAGGCGCCCTGGGCCTTGGGCACCCAGGACACCATGAGCCCTAGGCCTGGGCCCGGTGCCCAGGCCCAGGCGCCTGGGTGCCAGGGCGCCCAGGCGCCCTGGGCTGGGCACCCTGGGTGCCAGGCCCTGGAGCCTGGGTGCCTGGCCCAGGCCTGGGCCAGGCGCCCAGGCTAGGTGCACCCAGACCAGGTGCCCAGCCTGGTCTGGGCTCGCCCAGCTGGCATGGTGGGCCCTGCAGAAATGGGTGCAGAAACCCTAGGGCTATGCAGATTTGTGACGGCTGATTTTGGACGAAAATCAAGCCTTGGGCTGATCTTTGGGTGATCAATTGGCAGGTCAAACGGACTCCGATTGAGTCTCCATTTTTTCTATGCGTTCACCATTGAACGCCTTCGATTTGATAGGTTGCATCAATCATGAAGCTCAACGGTGAGGGATTTAAAATTCATGGAAGTTTGGCCTTTGTGAAAGGCAAACTAAATTGAATTTATTAACTCCCGACTTTAGTCCCACATCCGAATTTAAGTAAAGGGGAGGCGGTCGGCCGCTTATATAAATAGGGGTCTACTCCCCTCCTCAAAACTCGTCCCAAGCTCTAGATCTGAGCGGCTTCCAAAAATGTTGGAGCACGCTCGGATCTAAGCTTAAATTAAATATTCTCTTCTCCCTATAATTTCTACCTTACTCCTGAAGGGCTCTAGCAAAGCCACAACAGAGTTCGGATCCGATCCGAAATCTTGGTGAAGGTTTACGCTCGGGTGAAACTTTCTTCGGTGTATGGTTGGCTCGGCGACAAGACGATTGCTCGCCTCGGGACGCGGAGCGGTTTGAGGAGGGGTTCGGCGCAGGATGGGGAGCGGCTCGGAAGACGGTGAGGTACACCTTGCCTGAACCAAGGCAAGGTTCCGGGTATGTAAATTTAATTAGCTTTCCTTTAATTTAATCACAGTAGTTTAGATCCTTCTTGGGGTGGTCCGATCCACCCCAAGTCGGCAAAGATCCTGGCTAGGGGTCTTAAACCTTAGGGCTTCGTTAAAATAGTTTAACGAATCTATTTTTTCTGCGGCATTCTTTTCGATCTATAGTCCGTCCGACTTAGGACGAGCATAGATTTGTGCCCTGAGGGTCTATAAAACCCAACAGCTACGGGGGACCTAGAGTCCACGGCTGTGCTGGATGGAGACCAAGGGCCTAGCCAGCCGATGTAGGATCTCAGTGCTCTTTTTACACCTGTCTTAGAATTTTTGAGTGTATATAGGGGGTGATGTAAACGAAAACAAGGTTTTGCAATAGGAGTGCCAGAAGAATTGGCCTGTATATCTCTGTTTGTCGTTGCATTTATTTTTTTGTTGTCGCTTACATTATGTGGTGGTCGTAACGCCTGATGGCCCCTCGATAGGTTAGACACTGCTTCAGGATGATCTAGGGTAAGCCACCATACCACGTTAGAAGTTAACCACTACGTTTCATGGTGAGTGAGCAATTTCCTCGACTCATGGCTGACAGTACGAGAGTCGTTCAATGACGAAGGGGTGGCCCTTCGACTTGCGACTGACGACATTTTGGGACAGTCGTTCAGTAGCAAAGGGGTGACCCTTCGACTTACGGCTGACGAAACATTGGGAGAGTCGTTCAGTGGCGAAGGGGTGGCCCTTCGACTTGCGGCTGACGACTTTTCGGGAGAGTTGTTTAGTAGCGAAGGGGTGGCCCCTTTGGATTATAGCTGACGACAAGTTAGGAGGGTCGTTCAGTGGCAAAGGGGTAGCCCCTTCACCTTACGGCTAACGACACCTTGGGCAAGTCGTTCAGTGACGAAGGCGTGGCTCCTTTGACTTACAACTGACGACACCTTAGGAGAGTCGTTCAGTGGCGAAGGGGTGTCCCCTTCAACTTACGGCTAACGACCTTTAAGAGGGTCGTTCAGTGGCGAAGGGGTGGCCCCTTCGACTTACAGCTGACGATGCCTTTAGGAGGGTTGTTCAGTGGTGAAGGGGTGGCCCCTTCGACTTACGGCTGACGACGTTTTTAGGGGGTCGTTCAGTGGCGAAGGGGTGGCCCCTTCGGCTTACGGTTGTCGACCTTTAGGAGGGTCGTTCAGTGCCGAAGGGGTGGCCCCTTCGACTTACGGCTGACGATGCCTTTAGGAGAGCCGTTCTGTGGTGAAGGGGTGGCCCCTTCGACTTACTGCTGACGACGCCTATATGAGAGCTGTTCAGTGGCGAAGGGGTGGCCCCTTCGGCTTACGGCTGACGAATTTTAGGAGGGTCGTTCAGTGGCGAAGGGGTGGCCCCTTCGACTTACGGCTGACGACGCCTTTAGGAGAGTCGTTCAGTGGTGAAGGGGTGGCCCCTTTGGCTTACGGCTGACGAGTTTTAGGAGAGCCGTTCAGTGACGAAGGGGTGGCCCCTTCGGCTTATGGCTGACAACCTTTAGGAGGGTCGTTCAGTGGCGAAGGGGTAGCACCTTCGACTTACGGCTGACGATGCCTTGTAGGAGAGTCGTTCAGTGGCGAAGGTGTGTCCCTTTGACTTATGGCTGACGACCTTTAGGAGTAACTCACACTGATTTCATCAATATGAATTCAGTCTATCCAGGCCTCCTGAGGATCGGATCCTCTTGGTGGGGGTTTTGATGGGATAGTTTTTGTAGAATTCATGAAGGCTTAAGGAAGCAAAAGTTTATTTGATGAAAGAGACATGCTTTATTGAAAGAAATGACAAAAACAAAAGGCGTACAGGTGTTTCCGAACTTCGTCAGAGCTGATGTTGTCCCACACCTTTTTATTTGATACCGAGCTCAGACGTCTTGCTAGTCGATCACCTTGGTGACAGGTGACCCCGTCATCTTACCCTTCTGCTTCGAGGATCCCTCCTTGCTAGGTTGATCGTTAGCCAGGGTTTTGAGGTGTCCTCGCTTGACCAGTGCATCGATCTCTTTTTTGAGAGTCCAACAGTCATTGGTATCGTGTACATAGTCATTGTGGTATTTGCAGAATTTGAGGTCGTCTCTCTTCTCATATTTGCCTTTCTTTGTTGTTTCTTGGACCAGCTCTTCTCGTGGGGCATAAGCAAGGACATCCGTCTTAGGAGCGTCAGGTTTTGCTTAGGTAGGGCACTCCTTGCTTCGAGGGCTCCTCTCTCTGGGTCTCTTGTCTCGAGACTCCTGTCGAGGGGTTCCTGGAGTTAGTTTTTCTCACCTTGTATCTCTGCGGTAGGATGGAGTGCCTTTCGCACTAGTTCTGATTGGTTCCTCCGCTTCTTCGAAGACGGTGAACCGATCTGTTATGTTAAGCATTTCTATGACGGTGTTAGGGGGAACTGGTGGAGGGCCCTTTGCATGTGTTTTTTTCGGACCGCCTGAGTGAGCGCCGATCTGACCGTCACGTCCGGCGCCTCTTCTACGTCGAGCCTCTCATCGTTGAATCTCTGGACGAAGGCTCGAATCGACTCATTCTCGTTCTGTTTGAGCGAGAAGAGGTGGGAGGACTTCTTCTTAGGACGTCGTCCCACGACGAATTGCTTGCAGAATGTTTCTGCCAATTCATCGAACGACCCGATGCAGCCGTGGGGTAGCCCTTCGTACCAGCTTTCTGCCCTCTTGAACATGGTAGCATGGAAGGCTCTACAAAGGTATGGCTCATCGACTCCGTGAAGCAGCATTACATTCAGATACTTAGGAATGTGCGATCATGGGTCGCCTCTGCCATCATAAGCTGGTAAAGCATGGAGTTTGAACTCGGAAAGAGGAGGAGCAAAAGTGATATTCTCCCTCAGCGGGGTTCGTCAGTCCACGTAGAGATCCTCCCTCTCCGGCTTGCACGTAATTGGCTCCTGAGGATCGGTTTGGGATCTCTTCTCTCCTTCCGAATCCACCTGCATGGTTGAGAGTGTTATAACCCGGGGGAGCCCCGTACATTACCTGATCCAGGATGTTGCAGGTTGCTTCCCTATAATTGGAGGGGGTGTGTTCCATCTGGAGAATGAAGGCCTGATTATCGACCCCCATTCCACCGTATTGGTGAGACGGCAGGGTTTGCGTTGTGTGGGCTGATCTCGGAGGAAGGCCGTGCCCCTGGTTGGCGTTAGGTTCGGGTCTGAAGGCGGCAACAGCTCATTTAAGAGCAATGGATTCCCTATTTTTTGGCGTATCAAGTTAGCCAAAACACCGTGACTCCTGTCGACTTTCTCGGTGAACTGGGTGAATTCCTTTCGGGTCACCTCAGGCTCCTTCGTGGCCTCTGCTAGTCGTTGTGATGGCGATGTGGAGTCCGCGACATCCTCCACTAGGACGTGTTTCGCTTTCTGCTTCTCCTTCAGACCTTTGATCGGTCCGACATTGTTGGGTCTAGCTGGCATAGTTTTTCAATTGCTTTGTGATGTCGAGCAGGTTAATGGTTTTCCACAGACGGTGCCAAACCGTTAAGGCCAAAATTGACCGAGACAATTTTCAAGCTAATGTGGGCTCTTCGTGTTGAGTCGGAGCCTCGTCAGTAGATGAAATGGGACCTTAGGTTGGAAGAACCTGGGTCGAATGATGGTTGTATATGATGTTGTGATGCTCGATCGACCCTCGATCAGCCTGTACGTCGATCGCTCGAGGTTGGAAAGCTCGGGAACGACCCTTGCGGGAGACGGATAATCGTCGATCTACACCACAGAGAAACGTTAGGGGGGTTGGATCTGGGTTTTGACCCAAATCCCCTCTGATGCTTAAGTTAGTGTGGAAACTCAAGGAAGAGAGGGAGCTTGGTGCAGCTGAGATCTACCCACGAATGTTCATCTCAGGTCTGATGGCACAAGCTCTAAAGTGTAAGAAATATCAGCTGAAAAAGTAGAGTTCTATGTCTTAGACCTCGTTCCTTGAAGATGGGACCCTTCCTTGTATTTATAGACATCCTGGGTCCTTTCGGAGACGTTGGGGAGATAACGGCCACCCATTATAGGGCCACGATCTCCCCCCCTTAATAGGAGTAAATGTCACACACGTTCCCACGAATTACGAGCCCATCTTTAATCCCATGTTCGAGTGCGGGGAACGCAATGGTCGACTGGCCAATGGGCTTTGACTGAGTCGACGTCGGGCTTCTCTTGTGGGCTTTGTGGGCCTTAGTCATCCATCGGTCGAGTCTTCTCGAGTGCCGGCCCAATAACTCAACAGAAGTGTAGTTGGAGCTGTAAATGAGAATGTCATCAAAGAAAACTAAAAAAAATTCAGAACTGACCTTAAGATATGATTCATCAACGATTGGAATATCGATGGAGCATTTGTAAGCCCAAACGGCATGACAACAAATTCATAATGCACGTCGTGAGTTTTGAATGCAGTCTTGATGATGTCTTCATCTCTGACCCGTATTTGGTGGTAGCCATACCTGAGGTCCAATTTGGAGAAGCCCACTGCTCCATGTAAGTCATCCATTAGCTCATCAATGATTGGAATAGAGAATTTATCTTTCACCATTTACTGATTTAGAGCTTGGTAATCGACACACATCCTCCAGACCAATCGAACTTCTTCACCATCACAACTGGGGAACTGTAAGGACTTGTAGTTGCCTGTATAACCCCCCAAGTTTAATATCTCAGCAACTTGCTTCTCAATTTCCCCTTTAAGAAATGAGCATGCATGTAAGGACGGGTGCAGACTGGCTTTGCACCTTCAACCAACGGTATATTGTGGTCACAATACCTTTATGGAAGTAGCTCCTTGGGTTTTTCAAAAATGGAGGAGAATTTCTTAATCAACTGTTATAGCTCTTGAGGTTGTTCTTGTATGCCCTGCATCCCATATCAAGTAATGTCGGATGACATAACCAAAGACTTCAGCTGAATGATGAACCCAGTTCCTTACTGCCTCGAGGTCCTTCGCATCTGCTTCTCATTGATCACCTGAGAGTCTTCTTTGGAGCCTTGCCATGTACATTCTTGGCCTTGATATTGGAACCTCATCTACAAATATTGGAACCTCATCTACAACTTTTTAAAATTCATGACGATGTCATCAAGCTGCTCAAGCCACTGAGCTCCCAACACAATTTGATTTCCCCTATAGGCAATAGAAGGAGATCAAAAGGAAATGTGATTCCCTGGCACTTGAGTAAGACTCCTTTGCACATCCCCGATCCTTCTATCTTTTCTTCATTGGCTACCACAACCTTGAAATTCTTCAAGCCTTCAATCTCCAAACTCAATGCTCTTGCTATCTTGGGATGAATGAAGCTGTGTGTAGAGCCCAAGTATACCAGAACCTGGACCGACTGCCCTCTAATACTGCCTTCCAACTCAAAGTGTGTGCTGTTGTGATTCCACGCATAGCTTGCAAGGAAATCATAGCTGGATCATATTCCTTAGCTTCTGCTAGATCCCTTCCACTCTCCTGATTCAACACGGGACTTCCTTCCTCCATTTCAGGTTCATCACCACCCCATACTCCTTCCACCATATACAACTTTTTACACTTGTGGTCCCGATTCCTCTTCTCATCACAAGTAAAACAAAGATTGTTCTTCCGTTTGAATTGTACTTCTGCTGTGGTTAGTTTTCTGGAAATTGGAGTTGTAGTTGTTGTTGTATTCTTGGTATTGGCAGGCAAGTTATTGGATGTTGTTGAAATGTTAGTTCCCCTCATTGGAATTCCAGCTCCTGAATTAGTTCTTCCCCCTCTACGAAACAATATGAATTTCTCTTCAAAATTCTTGGCCAATTGAATAGCCCTACGGAGATCTGAGGGTCTGCTGCCATACTTCATATCTAATCTCTTCTTTAAGGCCTTCAATAAACTTATCAAGGATGTAATCATTGGGTAACAGATCCAAGAATCCCATAACCTTTTCCAACTTCTTCAAATACTCATGCACTGAACCCTCCTGATTCAATTGTGCAAACATTTGAAAAAGTTTCTCCATTTCAGTGGTCCAAACCTAGCAAGAATCTCCTTCTTGAAATTGTCCCACACCATAAACTCATCTACATTAATCTTTTGCCCACTCATACCACAAGAGTGCCTTCTCCTTTGTAACGACCTGTATTTTTCAACACTTCAATTTACGTGATTAACGTATTTTTAACATTTTAAAATCTCTTTATAAATGTAGTCAAGGGTTTTATAACAAAACTGATTTCAAAAATTTCCTATAAAAATGTTTTGATGTACCAGACTAGTTATGGAGTATTTTAGTAAAATCGGATTTCATCAAATACCTTTAAAAGATCTGTTAAAAATTCAGTTTCAGATATTGCAGTTTTGGGTCAATGAATTTATTTTCTATACAAACGTCTTAAAAACGTTTTCAAACTTTTGCAGTAGCATCCTATGATCATTTAGGGCTCCTCTCATTAATTTCGTAATTTTCTGATATCATTTCAATAGAGAACCTGCAAACCCGTTTTCTAAACGTTTTGGCCAAAAACTAGTATTTCCGTAGCTTAAACCCTGAAACGGTCTTCGTATTCACGATCCTCGTGACGATACGATCCCGTGGATATGTTTTCGTAATTTTTCGGACACGTTTACTAGTAGGGGCATTTCCGTAATTTCGTTACACTAATGACCTTTCGTTAATTGGGTTTTATCTTGCTAATTACCTACTTAACCCTACTTACCCCACCTAACCCAGCCTGTATCTACCCTACCCACTCTCTCTCAGCTAACAAACCCCATCTACCCTATTTTCTTAAACCTTATATATTCACTACCCAACCCAGGCACACAGGCACACTCTCTCCCCTTCCTCTTCAACACACAGACCCTCTCTCTATCTCTCTCCCTCTATCTTTCTTATTCTTTCGTTCGAAACCCTCTCCCCGAGCCCCCGATACTGCCGATGCCCGCTTCTTCTCTCTTTCACTCGTTCTCTCTATCTCTCACTCTCTCCCCCTCTTTGTCTTCTCCGACGAGGCCTCACCCACGCTCACCATCGCTCCTCCGCCGAAGCACTCCCCCTCCACCGTCGGAGTGTCACCGTCGAGCTCCGAGCCCGCCTGCACCGCCTTGCACCGCTGCCCAGCCCCCGCTTCACCGTCGACCGGCCCTCCACCGTCCTCCTGATGCACTGCAGCAGCGCCCCGCTCGCCACGTCGTCGCCTGAGGACCCCCGACGTCGGCGAAGCCATCAAGCTCCGCCCCATACACCGCCGTCGCCTCCCTCCGAGCTCGCCGTCGTTTCGAAGCGCTGCTCTCCCGCTCCGCCCTCGCCGCTGCTTCGAGGACGTCGCCGCCGCCTGCGCTGCTCCGCCCCGCTTCGCCGCCCCTCCGTGCTGAGCCCGCCGTCGCCGCCTGCAACGAAAACACGAAGGTAATGCGTAATATAACTCAATGGCAAACTTGTAAATATAACGAATATTTCGTTTTTTTCGTAATTTTTATTAATTAATAAATTGGTTTTAAGGTTGATAATCCATAAGTAATTATATAAGCCCCAGAAAAATGTGAGACTAGCTCCAGAAAATCAGAAATGACATTCTGGACACAATGGCACTAGTTTCATCTCAATCCGACGCTTAGTTTTTCCAGAATAAATTTTTAACCCTAAAAGATAAATACCTGATTTTCATTCAAAAATCCTTATCTTCTTATTTTTACGTAAACTAATACTTGAGAAAAATATATGTCTTAATACTCTTTGAGACGGTCGTTTTGACACCTCAATTGCAACTTTCCGATGTAGATTGCACCCAGAATAAATTCTTGAATAAATACGTTACTAATTGAAAAATGGTTTTTAAATTGTTTTTAAGCTTTTAAAAATTATAGAAATTACTATAAGCCTCAGAAAAATATTCCTTCTTGCAGTAAAATTATTTTCACCCTATATAGTCTATATAAAATTTTAGAACCGTTTTCGACACCGTTTCAATCAGTTTTAAAAATCAAAACGATCAGATTATTTGAATAGAAAATAGGGTGCGCTTTAACCAAGTGTTTTTGTGATTTCAGGTACCAATCTTCGTGCACCAGCTCTTCCAGCTCCAATCTCGTCTTGCCACGACGAGCTCGAATATCGTAAGTCACGACATATTCTAACTTTAGAAAACTAGACTTCTGTGCTTGAATGAACTTGTGACACTTCTCTTATAGCCTCGAACGGCTATTTGACTTGAACCAAACTAGAGAACTAAATGAAAGTAATCGACTAAAGATTACTTTGTCAACTTTCAACTTTGGTGGTTGTAGCACACAGCTATCAACTTGGGTAAATTGTGTGCTAGCCACACTACCACGTGCTCAAAGCACGGAAGTAACATCTTTTGGTGTTGGACTTGTCTTTATCCTACTTGCTGGTTTTCAATGAGAAAGTCAACCAGTTGGCCTGGTGTGACTAACATGTGGAACATCCTGTGGAACAATCTTGTGAAGAACTTGTACTCGACACGTCACCGGGGTTTCGGGGTAACTCACAGTTGCGATAGTACGGGAGTGACTAGAGTTCGATCTACATGTCAAGCTGCCTGTGTTTCTGCCTCCTGTCTAGCTGCCTGTGTTTCGGCAAACCATCCTGCTGCCTGGGTACCGGCATTCGTCTGGGTAGCACCCAGGCAAGAGATGAACTGAACGGTCACATATTGTACTCTCCGACTTGAGTCACGTAGTTCTAGTGTAACTTGCACAGTTACTTTCTTTACAGTACTTGCACTTTACTTTCCTTACCAGTACAGTTACCATACTTGCCGCACTTTACTTGCCGTACTTTTACTTTCTACACTTGTTCAGACACTGCACCGTACTTTACTTTCACTTTGGTCTGCTTTGTCATACTTGTACAGTACCTCTCTTTCTTTATTTAGAATTGTTGTGACTTACCTACGGTTCCATCTCCATGGCACCACAGACGACGTACATATGGAGGCAGATGCTCTTGAGTTAATAGCGCCAGACTTCGACGATGAGACCGCAGCTTTCAGAGCTATTTTCGGTTGTGTACTTTTCTTCTTCCATGTATATCTGTTGGGACATCTTGGATTGTAATAATTGGACACTATTTGGGTATTTTTGTACATCTCTGCATCGTGGCTATTTTGATTTCACTGGTTAACTGCAGAACCTACGCAAATATCAAATAAGTAACGGGCCCCCGAGAGCGGGTCGTTACAAGTTTGGTGGCCCTACGCAGGTCCTCGCTAACTACCTCGTGAACATTATAGCAAGATCAGGATGTATAATATAAAATACTCAAATTGAACTCTCGAGTACTGGTTGTCTCGAGTGTTCACCTGTATTGGATATACGGGTAAAGTGTCCTTATTACCATCTTCATTAGGTCTTCCTCATCACTTCCTTTGAACTCTTAACCCTTGCTTAGGAATTCGTGTTCCATTCTTGATTATACCTCTCTAGTACCCTCTTTTGCTAGCAGTTATAGTGATTTTTCGTTGGTTGGATTATCTACCCACTTCATCACCTTCCTTCAGTTGATGATGGCACACATTTAAATGATCAGCTTCCTTCAATGGACCATGATACCGGTCAATGTGCTTGGCTAAAGTCTGTTGGATCAACCTGGCTAGACTGGGCATAAGTGATCCTGGCTTAGTCACTTCACTGGCCGTATCCGCTGGACCGCAAGGATGTGAATCATGATTATGTAATGCCATCGATCTTCATCACTAGCACCCCTTTCTTTAGCTAGTGATGGCCTTCTAATCATTCTACTAATTCTTATAATTCTTCCTAATCACTTTTAGTTCATCTGAACTCTAGCTACGTTTATTCTAAGGAGGGTAGCATTCAATTTTCGACTACCAGGAGTTCGAATTCGACAACGGAAGCGAATCGAAGGACGCTCAGAAGTATTGGAGGATAGTGCTGGTGATTTGAGACGAGCCAAACCTGACGTGTAAGTATAGGCTGTTTGCATCTTTTGAGCTCGTATTTCTCTTCTAGCCCCTACTTCTATCTTGTACCCGATTTTCTCTCTCCACGGGTTTGACTTCCTTTCCCACCGACCACCTTCCTCCCCCCTCTTTATTTCGTTTGTCCGTTTCCCCCCTCGAGACCCGTTCCCGCCGAACCCTACCCTACCTAACCCCGACTTCGGTGCCCCTCTTTCTCTCTTTTTAACCCACCTCCTTCCTCCGCAAGCCACCCCGTGGCTTTCCTTTGTCGCTCAGACATCGTCCCCCTCCTCCTCCCGGCCTCTTCCCCAAGCGAGCTCGATCAGACCCCGCATCGCCATTCCGATCTCCGATCCTCCAGCCTCAACCGAAGATCCGCCAGCTTCCGCTTCGCTCCATCCCGTAGGCCCTAGCTCCCCGCCATGGATCGCCAGCCAGTCGGAGCCCTCGCCGCCGCAGATCGCCAGTCGCCATTGGCCCACCAACGACCTTGGGGTCTGTTTGGCTTAGCAGCAACCCTCGCCGCCACCCTTGCTTTGGCCGTGTGGTCGGGATATTGGGAACCCGCCGCTATGGGTATCATTGGGAGATCCTTTTTCTGGTTCTTCCCCCTTGAGCTGCCCAGCTTCGAGTGCTTCTTAGGGGTGCTCCTTAGTGCTTGTAGGTCCCTGAGTTTTTGTTCATTGAACTGCTTAGGGCTGATGGTGTTTACCGTAGATGTCGACCTATGGTATTGGCAAGCAGTATCCTTAGGATTGGGTATTGGCATACTTTTGGGCTTAGGCGTTGAAGTTGGATGTCGGTCTTGTGCTCGGATTTGGGAGACGGCTAGGATGTTGGTTTCTTGTTGGATGTTATGGAGACTGCTGGGACAAGTGGTAGCGATGATCTTGACCCTCGAGAGTTGGCCTTATACTTGCCTGTATGTGTTGATCTGGGTAATGGCTTGTAATCTGGTAGCATGGCAGATGAAGTCCTTTGTGTTCGGTTGGTTAAGTTGTAACCGTAAGGACGCACTAGGTTTATCCCTTACGTTTTTGTATGTTATGGCGATGCTTTACATGATTGAGACCATGTAATCATCGTTTATATATTCTAGACGTTCTGTCCTCCTCTTTGGTGTGCTTGCTTCTGACTTGTCACCTTATGTCCCGAGTTCGATCAGATGTCATCATCATTCTCATTATCATTTCCGAGCAATGCCATTATTTTATGTTTTGCCTACTTGATGAATCTGAAGTAGCTATGGTCATAATAATATATTGGTGACATCCCATATTTTCTTATCACATTTCATGTTATTTACAACCTGATTTACAAAGATTACTATCTTTTCTATCATTTATTTGCTTGAGCTTCTTTATAATATCAATTATTTGTTTCAAAAATATTTTAAATTCCGAGGACGGAATTATTTTTAAGGAGGGTAGAATGTAACGACCTGTATTTTTCAACACTTCAATTTACGTGCTTAACGTAATTTTAACGTTTTAAAATCTCTTTATAAATGTAGTCAAGGGTTTTATAACAAAACTGATTTCAAAAATTTCCTATAAAATGTGTTGATGTACCAGACTAGTTATGGAGTATTTTAGTAAAATCGGATTTCATCAAATACCTTTAAAAGATCTGTTAAAAATTCAGTTTCAGATATTGCAGTTTTGGGTCAATGAATTTATTTTCTATACAAACGTCTTAAAAACGTTTTCAAACTTCTGTAGTAGCATCCTATGATCATTTAGGGCTCCTCTCATTAATTTCGTAATTTTCTGATATCATTTCAATAGAGAACCCGCAAACCCTCTTTCGAAACGTTTTGGCCAAAAACTAGTATTTCCGTAGCTTAAACCCTGAAACGGTCTTCGTATTCACGATCCTCGTGACGATACGATCCCGTGGATATGTTTTCGTAATTTTTCGGACACGTTTACTAGTAGGGGCATTTCCGTAATTTCGTTACACTAATGACCTTTCGTTAATTGGGTTTTATCTTGCTAAATACCTACTTAACCCTACTTACCCCACCTAACCCAGCCCGTATCTACCCTACCCACTCTCTCTCAGCTAACAAACCCCATCTACTCTATTTTCTTAAACCCTATATATTCACTACCCAACCCAGGCACACAGGCACACTCTCTCCCCTTCCTCTTCAACACACAGACCCTCTCTCTATCTCTCTCCCTCTATCTTTCTTATTCTTTCGTTCGAAACCCTCTCCCCGAGCCCCGGATACTGTCGCTGCCCGATTCATCTCTCTTTCACTCGTTCTCTCTATCTCTCACTCTCTCCCCCTCTTTGTCTTCTCCGACGAGGCCTCACCCACGCTCACCATCGCTCCGCCGCCGAAGCACTCCCCCTCCACCGTCGGAGTGTCACCGTCGAGCTCCGAGCCCGCCTGCAATGCCTTGCACCGCTGCCCAGCCCCCGCTTCACCGTCGACCGGCCCTCCACCGTCCTCCTGATGCACTGCAGCAGCGCCCCGCTCGCCACGTCGCCGCCTGAGGACCCCCGACGTCGGCGAAGCCATCAAGCTCCGCCCCATACACCGCCGTCGCCTCCCTCCGAGCTCGCCGTCGTTTCGAAGCGCTGCTCTCCCCGCTCCGCCCTCGCCGCTGCTTCGAGGACGTCGTCGCCGCATGCGCTGCTCCGCCCCGCCTCGCCGCCCCTCCGTGCTGAGCCCGCCGTCGCCTAAGCCCGCCGTCGCCGCCTGCAACGAAAACACGAAGGTAATGCGTAATATAACTCAATGGCAAACTTGTAAATATAACGAATATTTCGTTTTTTCGTAATTTTTATTAATTAATAAATGGGTTTTAAGGTTGATAATCCATAAGTAATTATATAAGCCCCAGAAAAATGTGAGACTAGCTCCAGAAAATCAGAAATGACATTCTGGACCCAATGGCACTAGTTTCATCTCAATCCGACGCTTAATTTTTCCAGAATAAATTTTTAACCCTAAAAGATAAATACCTGATTTTCGTTCAAAAATCCGTATCTTCTTATTTTTACGTAAACTAATACTTGAGAAAAATATATGTCTTAATACTCTTTGAGACGGTCGTTTTGACACCTCAATTGCAACTTTCCGATGTAGATTGCACCCAGAATAAATTCTTGAATAAATACATTACTAATTGAAAAATGGTTTTTAAATTTTTTTTAAGCTTTTAAAAATTATAGAAATTACTATAAGCCTCAGAAAAATATTCCTTCTTGCAGTAAAATTATTTTCACCCTATATAGTCTATATAAAATTTTAGAACCGTTTTCGACACCGTTTCAATCAGTTTTAAAAATCAAAACGATCAGATTATTTGAATAGAAAATAGGGTGCGCTTTAACCAAGTGTTTTTGTGATTTCAGGTACCAATCTTCGTGCACCAGCTCTTCCAGCTCCAATCTCGCCTTGCCACGACGAGCTCGAATATCGTAAGTCACGACATATTCTAACTTTAGAAAACTAGACTTCTGTGCTTGAATGAACTTGTGACACTTCTCTTATAGCCTCGAACGGCTATTTGACTTGAACCAAACTAGAGAACTAAATGAAAGTAATCGACTAAAGATTACTTTGCCAACTTTCAACTTTGGTGGTTGTAGCACACAGCTATCAACTTGGGTAAATTGTGTGCTAGCCACACTACCACGTGCTCAAAGCACGGAAGTAACATCTTTTGGTGTTGGACTTGTCTTTATCCTACTTGCTGGTTTTCAATGAGAAAGTCAACCAGTTGGCCTGGTGTGACTAACATGTGGAACATCCTGTGGAACAATCTTGTGAAGAACTTGTACTCGACACGTCACCGGGGTTTCGGGGTAACTCACAGTTGCGATAGTACGGGAGTGACTAGAGTTCGATCTACATGTCAAGCTGCCTGTGTTTCTGCCTCCTGTCTAGCTGCCTGTGTTTCGGCAAACCATCCTGCTGCCTGGGTACCGGCATTCGTCTGGGTAGCACCCAGGCAAGAGATGAACTGAACGGTCACATATTGTACTCTCCGACTTGAGTCACGTAGTTCTAGTGTAACTTGCACAGTTACTTTCTTTACAGTACTTGCACTTTACTTTTCTTACCAGTACAGTTACCATACTTGCCGCACTTTACTTGCCGTACTTTTACTTTCTACACTTGTTCAGACACTGCACCGTACTTTACTTTCACTTTGGTCTGCTTTGTCATACTTGTACAGTACCTCTCTTTCTTTATTTAGAATTGTTGTGACTTACCTACGGTTCCATCTCCATGGCACCACAGACGACGTACATATGGAGGCAAATGCTCTTGAGTTAATAGCGCCAGACTTCGACGATGAGACCGCAGCTTTCAGAGCTATTTTCGGTTGTGTACTTTTCTTCTTCCATGTATATCTGTTGGGACATCTTGGATTGTAATAATTGGACACTATTTGGGTATTTTTGTACATCTCTGCATCGTGGCTATTTTGATTTCACTGGTTAACTGCAGAACCTGCGCAAATATCAAATAAGTAACGGGCCCCCGAGAGCGGGTCGTTACATCCTTCAAATAAAATCCGTAGGTTCTCACCCAACCTATCTTTTCAGTCTTGTAATATTCAATGATTTGTAATACTTGATTCACCTAAGCAATTACCTCTTCACCTCCTTTGAACACTGAAAATTCTGGCCGTAACCCCTTATGGTTACTATCTCTATTAACCTCTCCTGTTCTCCCTCCATGATAATCTCTAATCTCTACTACTGTAAGAAAATTGTCCCCCCCCCCTCCATTTGCACTGGCCTCCCAAAGTTATCTACGCAAGAAACTAATTGCATATGGTTCTTAGAGAGGTTTTCAATCTTACTTGAAAGGTCATTTATTGTTGTAGCTGCTTCTGAATGACACTCCATTGCTGCTTCGTACATTGATGAGTCGTCTTCTGCTCCCGTTGAAGATTCTCCCACTATTGCTGAAATCGACTTTGGATTATCATCTGCTCTTCTTCGAGCTTTAGAAATCTTTCAGTCCAAGAATCCTCACTGATGGCGTTCCCTTCATCGTTCGGATCCTCCCCATGGCTCGAACTTGGAAGCTCTGATAGCAACTGTGGAGATGCCGCCCCTTCATGTTGCTCCTCCGGTAGCTCCTCCTCCTCTGGACGCTTCTTTGGCTGGCCCATTGGCTCGCAACAACAAAGTTGAGCACCAAAAGAAAGATTCAAAGAAAGATCAAAGGAAAACTAGAAAACAAGAACAAAAGAAAATGTGGAAAAATCTCAAAGAGATTTTTGATTTGATTCAAAGCAATTGAAAAAAAACAGTTGTGCTTCAGCTCAACTATTTATATGAACTCCGCTAACAATCTGTAACAACCCTAACCAACTTCTAACAGAATTAGTTGGATTTGGTGGGGATCGGTTTCTTACAAAGATGAATTGCAGCGACGAGAGCTGGAAGCTGGAGGTTTGGGATGAGCATTCAGACCGTTAGGAACTACTGTGCAGCTCCAACCGCTATTTGATGAACGGTTGAGATGATTTCACTTAAAGCACAAGCAGTTGAGATCATAACCCTTCGGAGGACAGATGCTCTTCAGCGGAATGATCCGACGGATCTGCTTTCTTCTCCAAAGTTCCACTTCCCTCTCCAACATCTACTTCATCCAAATGCACAGCTGAATCATGGTGGTCGACAGTCATCGCCTGAGTTCTTAATTGACTCATCACCGTTGAGTCTCTTACAGATCAATTCAAAAAAAAATGAAAATTAATAAATGAAATTGGATTAGACAAAAATATAAATAAATAATGTTTATCATCAACTTTTCAACAATGTGTGAATTGAAATTAAGTAAAAACCTAGGATATAACATTTTTATAGGTTCTTGAGCTTGGATATATTATACCGTGGTTTAAGCACATGGTTTGATGAGGGCTTTCATTGGGACAATCCTAGGACATGGTCTTCAGGAATTACCGAAACATGTGGAGACACGGGGGTATTAAACGAGATGGATGTGCTTATTTCAAATCGCAAGATCGACATGGATATTGGGAAAGGAGTTTCAGTTGATTGAGAATGTCCACACGAGTTTACTACAATGGACAGCGATAGTAGTGCGAGTTCTAATCGAGTTGGAGAACCTAGAGCTGCTGTGGATAACTCTATCGCTAGCAGTGCGGTGGCACACTGTGAAGGCCCCAACTCGCTATGAAGACTACGTGAATTTAGCTTATGCATTGCATGTGCATGGAAATCCTACTGCAGATGGTTTGCGGTGGACACATTGAATTTGGATGCATACTCAGAGTGGATGTGTGCTAAGGAAGATGTCGACATGTTAGCACATCACAAGAAAGTTTACGTGAATAAGAATCAGATCGACGACAAAGTTTGAGCGGGACGCAAACTAGACTTTCCTTGCAGCACCGTCGACTCATCAAATGTCACATGTCGACAAACCAAGATCTTTGCATATGGACTCCAAAGTCTGCAACCTCGACACCATCCATCCTAACACAACACATTTAACATGACACTTTTTTTTTCTTTGATGCCGAACTAGTCACATTCCTTGTGAACATAAACCAAACATCCAAACACTATTGATGATCTAATTTTACTGATTTTCAATCAAAACATCCACGTCCAAACACACTTCTTTGCCCTTTTTTTTTTGCAAATATGCCACCATTTCGTAATAGACAACAAGAAAAACAAATAACACCATGACCATGACCATGACTCCTACGATAGGCATTCGAATCCGACATTAATATTCAAGGCTTCAGCCGATTTCAACAAAACACTTCGCCAGAGTTAATACGTACGCAGAAGTCCACTCTTAATGATTTCAAACAAGTCAGAAGAGAACAGAAGCCATGAAATATGAACATTTTTATTTCTTACAATTACAAAATACGTTATGGGCAGTAGACGATACGTGCCGATCTATATAAAAATACATATAAGGTATAAAATTACATACTGGTTTCTATCTCCATTCCTTGTTCGGATGTAGAGAATAACCAGAGGCTTCCAATGTTGCTCCATCTGAGCTCTCACAACCCTAAAAGTTCCTCTCATCAGAATTATACATGGTACACTGATTAGCTTCCCTAGTTTTTAATAATTCTTTTCCCCTACAATGCCTGGGCAAGGGGGTGAAAGCTGGTTCCTACAACTATAACTCTTGACTACTCCATGGGCATGAGCATCAGAATATCTGTGATACGAGGAAACTGGATAAAAGAGATAAAAGGCGCGTGGCGGAGCTCACCCCTAGTTTCTGTATTTCACGCGCCACCAAATTTGAGTCCATTCATCGGGTGGACAAGGCCATTCTGGTCCCCAACCTTGTGGAGCTCGGATTCAATGGTCTCCGCAATTGTGCTTCCCTTTGGATCAGGCTCGGGTACGCTAACATGGAAAGATCCTTGTTTGACCGGAGCAACGAATTGGTGTGCATATGCTTGCCGCTTGATGTAGTGGTAAAGCTGCTGGTGGAAGGGGTGGTCAAAGGAGTAGCAGTCATCTTCAACAGAGGATGTATACCGCGATGAACCAGAGTTTGATCTTCTACAGAAATGGGGGAGGGCCGAGTAATCCATTATCTACAAATGCCAAATCGCTCAAGATTAACAGAGACATAACACGTTAAAAATCAGGATGCTAACGCGGCTCCAGATGAAAGATGTAAATATCAGGTTGACCTAAAAATATTACATGATTCCACCTACGTTTTTGTATTAGCAGTCATATGGACCTTACCCTCAACAGCTCATCTCTACCGCCCCCTTGCAGCACTCGCACTTTCTTTCTTGTTCTTTCTTGCAAAAGAGGCTTCACAACCTGGTCAAGAGTTCAGGTAAAAGATACAATTTACATGGAAAACATCATATTCACTAAAAGAAATAGGTGACAATAATTATTTTTTTTAAAATCCAATGGGTGTACTACTTTTTTAGTTTTACTTTTTTAATAACAAATGGGACATGATGTAAGTCATCAAAATTACAATGTCGACTGCTGGATGTGGCAAGATGGAATTTTAATAAACCACGGGCAGATTTGTTACCTTCCAACAAGCTGAAAATATATATGGAGCATTAACGATGTAATATGTCTCCGTCTTCTCTGGATAATTTAGGTCATCAACAGTAGATATCATGGTCAATAGCTGCAGCAATACAGAATAAATTTCTTAATGTAGATATCCTGGGTTTCATCTATCAGAAAGAGTGAAAAAGCATTAATTCAAACAAGGAAAAAAGCAGTATTAAACAAGAACTCGTTTTATTAAAAAAAAAATACATGCATGAAGAACACAAGTAGCAAGGAAACATCCTCCAACAGGAGGTTCGAAAAGAGACAATTTTACACTCCATGTTGGGATTCATCATATAAGTGCTTATTAACTTCGTCAACACAATTGACCATCTATTTTTTATACCCTCCATGATTACCAAACATCTCTTAATAACTTGATTTCATACTTAAGAAACGAAGGAAGAGTTGAAATCAACTTTTATAATACTGTGTTAGTTCAACTGAAGGTATGAACCATCCAAACAAAAAGTAACAGGAGAGTTTTAGAAATTAATGAACTTGGGTTAGAGCTAATGATACCTCGACTAAAACATTCATAACCATTTATTGTTAACATCAACAATATTATTCTGCCCGATCTTTCAACAATTTTCTTCATCATTCCCATTCACAATGTATCAACTAGATTTCAGGCAAGTTTCTCATGTGGGAAAAAAGGGAAGACCAGGGGAAAGTCATCTCTGAAAGAAAGTAAAAATTGATTCTTATTCACTTAGAATTCATTGTCTCTTTTTATTCTTTGATATCTTCCACCTTTCTTTATATTGGTGGGTCGGGCAGCCTAATTTATCTTTAATTTTTAATTTATCTTTTAAATTTTAATTTCTCTTGCAGTTGTAACTTAGCAGGATATTCCCACAACCTTTTGATGGAAGATGTACTATTTAAGTCTCAAAAGGCCTTTGGGCCATCGTACCTGCCAAAGGATGCAACACAACACTAATCCCTAGCAACACCAATCATAAAATCCGGGAGGACAACATAAAAGAAGATGATTATTTTATGCTCCCCAAAATCCTCAAAATCTAAGAAATTTGGTATGATTACTCGCTTTTTGACTTGTAAAAAGATACGTCTTTTCCCCATCATCTACTTATCACAGGACTAGCTATAAAGTGGCATCATAAGGATAGAAAGAAGAGCAAGTCTTCCTCTGATGTCTGCCGTTTTCAAAACTACTACGGAAGTCCAATTTAATTAATTAAAAAAAGAATATATTTCATTTCATAGAAAATCATTTTTCTTAAAAATAAGTATGAAATGAATGTGCCGTCTTCATTACACCGCTCATAACTGGTTAAGCATAAATGACTCCCATGCTATCATTTATGAATAAATGATGTATTAAACATCTTTCAACTGTCTATTTTATCTTTGAAATTTACCAACTAGAAAGTAAGAGAGAGAGCATTTCACCAGAAGTACGTATAAACAACATGAAAAATCCGCTAATGAGAACATATATTGAGCATGACTACACAAACCTTAATTTGGCTCAATGCAGAAAGCTTTAACCCAGTCATATCCAAAACTTTAATGCATGTGCCAATATGCCGCCCATGTTTCCGTGTTGTTGCAGGCTACAACAAGATACTACAAATAAGTAAAAGATATGATGCTAGCGCCCAAACTTTGTTTACGAGAGGGGGTCTCACCAATACTACACGATCCCTGTATTCATTAATTTGAATATGAGACTGCACATAGTAGTGGACCTAAAAATACAAGTGAAATAACCAAGTTAAATAAAAATAGACCAGATGATATAATAGCCAATAAAACGTATTGCATGCAAATTCAACTGTCTGAACTTGATGGAAGATGAAATAAGGTGGTCTCTTGCACATATAAGATAGCTGAAAACAGCTTTGAGCAAGTACAGTATCTGGTGAACACTCAATCCGGCTAAGCAAGAAATCTATGTTCTTTGCACTAAATCATGGTCCTACTGCTTGTCAGCTTCTGCTCAACAGGAAGGGGAAGGTATGAAATAATTAGACTTGGATCGAACGAACGAACAAAGACTTATTTAGTACAAAACAGATCCACTACAAATATACGCAACCTGGGTTTTGCTGGGCCATACTCATATAGCCAAGCCCTAGCCTTCCACCCTTCACTCTCTAGCACCTCCCATTGCTCCTCCCATGGTGGTGGGCAGTTAATACATATCTGGCGCAGATGCATGGTGGCAGCATTTGGTAATTGAAAGACCTTCTTAAATTATTTTCCTATTTTACCTCCAGCCACACTGCCCAACCATGGGGGGACACTGTTTTCTCTCCTAGGAAGGCCCTACCTGTTTCTTGGTACACTCAACCAACTTACCCGTTATTGATGGCATGAATTGTAATGTACACCTTATAAAGCAACCAAGAACTCTACAACTTACATCTGAAATTTAGCCTAAAAGCGTGGTTTGAAATATCATCCAATACCGATTGGCAATATGTATTATCAGTAGCATATCACATGTGAAGCATCCCATTCCAAAATCCAAATCCAAACAAAGACAATCGGCTGGTACGGCCAATAATGACTTATAATGGAAGAGGCATTGGGTTTGAAGTATGAAACTGAGGTTTGGAGTAAAGAGATCTGCCTAAAACATTGTAAACTATCGTTTATATTTTGATTTCCAGTAATGTCAATCAATTTTCTAAGCTGCTAAACCAAAAATCAGTTACTCCTTGTTTGAAACCAATACTGAAACGTTAAAAGGGTATCATACTACCAATACGGATACCAAGATTTTGAACCTTGCCCATAACCATCCTCTAAGTAGTAACTTTGCATAAAACAATCTGCCAGTCCCCCCACGCGCGTAGAAAATGAAAGTACAAAGAGTAAAACTTGGTTATGAGGATAGTAAATTTAAGTCGCTATGTTGCAGATTTCCACTGAGATTTAAAGAAAACTTAACAATTAATAAAAGGAAATGTGATGCTTACAGATGCTTTATCAAATGTGCTGAGCCCAGCACCAATTGCAAAGACAGGCAGGCCCTATCAGAGAGGGAAAAGGAAAAGAAAAGTAGAGGATCCATGTTAAAATTACATGAAATGGAGAGGGACATGAATAACTTCTAGGAAAGAATATTATTAACTAAACCAGCAGTAACAATTAATGGTGCGACAAAGGACATGCAGGGGTGAGCAAACCAAACATGGACTAGTCAGAGCAGTCAGTAAAACAAGTACATCGAATGCAGACAAAAATATCTACATAGTCGATAAATTCAAAAAAGTTATTTTAAAAAAATTTCAAGACCAATGTTGGATTAAAAGCTCATATTCTACCAACTTAAATGGCTAGGAAAATGTCTAGATGAATAAATTTTCATATCTTATCACAGGACTCTTGCAAAAATTGATTCTTCTTGGATTGTACAGTACACAGCAATGTGTGTGTGTGTGCGCGCGCGCAACGTGGATGTCTTATTACCAATATTGTTTCCAACATCATTACAGTTTGTGTGCTTCTGTGTTTATCTTAGTACTATGATTATATTGCTTGCCATATGCTTGACCTCTTGTAATTTTCATGGAAGGTCACAATGTCTTGCCACAAATCAACGATGGTCATATTTTGCATTAAAACAACAGATTTCTTGACGACGTAGTTTGTCTATTTGCCATATGTGAACTCTATTTTATACGATAGCATCTCGTTTAAATCTTGTTTCAAGTCAACCTACCAATGTTGTCACAGAACTTGTAGATAATTCAGTGTTTCTGAAATTTATAGGGACATCGGTTGCAATTGCACTATGTATTCATTACATTAGAAGGGGTTAATAAATATTTTTTTCTTACAACAAACTAGCAATCATCAAACTGATGACATCTGCAAAATTTCAGAACCCCTTCAGTTTCTTCAAAGAAGCGTCTAAAACTTGGGACAAACAAGAAAAGTCAAGCCTACGAAGTAGATTTTGAAATTATTATGCATTAAATGTATTATTGATCAACAACATGTATAACTGGAATAGAGAAGTGACAACTAATCTCATATCTATGTATATCATTAAAAGAATTCATGACCAAATGAGTACAAAATCAAATGAAACTTACGGAAGGGGGGAAATGATTATCATCACTATACAAGTCAATGGCATACCTCCTTTGAGTATCCTGACAATCCTATAAGCTGTGAATCCCGTACTGCTCTGTAGAAATCAGTCGGAATAATTGGTTTCTGTACAAGGAAAATGACATTAAAAAGGACATCTGGAATAGGCAATGTATCTCATTTGACAACCCATGCATATATTACATCAAATAGATCTTCCTACACAGACATTTACAACATATTAAATAGATATTATGTAGTTACTCTGCTAGAAATAAGACTATTTAGTCGTATTTCAAATCATCGGCGTCTGAAAAGGATCATGTCCTTTTACTTGGCATAGCTTTCTTGGTTTTATGATGGCTGCAGTTTCACGGCTTCTTATGCTGGTACTCCTCAAGTCTTTCATGCGTAGAAAATGCATCCACACACATACACATACACATATATATCTATTATACATTTGTGTGTGTGTATCATACAATTGAGGACGTTTTTTGAATTGCCTTGCTGACTAGGACAAGCTGACTAGGACAAAAGGGTTGATAAAAAGAGGGCTGAGATTTAATCTTGAGGAATGAATGGTTGAGATGAGATTTTGTGAAAAGTTTTGGAGGGAAAACCATTTATAGGGAAATGAAAGTTTCTAGGGAATTGAAACTTTTTGGGGAATGAAAGTTTCTGAGGAATAGCAGAGTGCACGCAAATAATGCATTTGTGAAAAAAAGTTTAACCTGTAGTTATTGCTGCAGATCGAATGATGCCGCAGATCGAATGATCTCTCCCTCAACGCGTGGCCCACAGTCTCTTCGACGCATGAGACAACATGATGAGAATAATTTCCCGCGCCGAAGGCGCCCACTCCGAATTTGTTGTTCCGCGCCGAAGGCGTCTGTGCTGCTGAATATTTTTACTCTAATTTGTTGTTCCGCGCAAGTTTGGCTGTGTAAATAATTTTTTTGGGACAAAGATTTCGCGGGGGGAAATCTTAAATTAACCGTGCCCCGCGGGCACCGGATATGATTAATGTGTGTGTGTATAATGGATCATCTTCAATAAAAAAACCATCTGCAATCATTGTCCACAATATTATACACAGCATCAGCCGCCCTGGTTTCTAGAAAAAAGGCATCTTGCCTTTGGACTTCAAAGAATTCCGCTGCCTACATTCCATGGAATTCTACGAACTCCAAAGAATTTCAATTCCGCCACCTTAATTCCAGAAAATTCTAGCCACGTCACTCACGAATATCAAAACAAGTAAAGTCCATAGGCTTAACTTTTCGGGGAATTCTATTAGAGAGTATATGCAAGATTATTACTAAAGATTATTACTATTGGATGACAATTTCAGACAATGCCTTTAATAAAGACTTGGGTGAAAAGTTTTTAAGGAGGTTACCAGGAGCTTTAGGAGATGAAATAGTCACAAGATGGAAAAAAAAAACTAGTAGAATCTACTGGAGATAAACAACAAGGAAACTATAGTATAGGATGGAGAATTCAGTTTGTATTAGACATCTTAAAAGAAAAATGTGCAAAAATTGATAATAAAAAACAATTAAAGAAAGATGATTACAGTTTCTGTAAATATATTTATACTCAAGTCTACGAAAAAGAACTCCTAGGACGATAAGAAAGCAGAAACTTAAACAAAAGAAAATTATAGGAAAGAAAAAGTTTTTCCTTAGGAAGTCTAACGCGAGAAAGCCGAATTTAGACAAAGAAAAGCATGTTAGAAAATTCCAGCCAGCAAGAACTTACAAAAATAAACTAAGCTGCTATGCTTGTGGTCAAGATGGCCACTTAAGCACCTACATGTCCTTCCAGACTTAATAAACACGATAAAAATAGTACTCTAGTTGAATGTACTAGAGAAGATATATTAATGGTTGATGAAGACATGTCTGATTCCGAGTCGATCTATAGCATCGTTAGTATCAAAGATAAGAATGCAGAATTAAATTTTGATAGTGACAGGGAAGAAGAAGATAGTATTATTGCACGGTTCTCAGAACAACTAGATCTGCTCGATGATGCACTAGTAGAAATATCATGTGAACATAATTGGTTAATAAGTAAAGGGTCGGATAGTATTCCTTGTATACATTGCAAAAATTTTCCAAGCATGAAAAATAGATATCAATGTCAAATATGTTACAAAGAAGTTTGTATAAAATGCATAACTCAATATGGAGTAAGTCCTCAACAACCAAGTACAGGCGAAAAGATAGATAAGAATAGATTAACTATTGTATAAAAATGTTTAGAAGCAGCAGAATTACGTATACAAAACCTAGAATTACGATTAAAACAGTTACAAAAAGATAAACGTATAGATACAATAGCCACTAATAACAATACCATTGCTACTGATAACTACAATCTCTCAGAAGAACTGTTTAATGAAATAACGTTAACCCCGGTGCAATGCAATAAAGGAACTGAATTAAAGAGTTTAAAAGTTTTAGTTAAAATTACGTGCATAAGATTTGAAATCAGATGCACAACATTAATAGACACTGGCTGCACCGCAAACTATTTAAAAGCTTCTCTTGTCCCAGATGACGTCATAGCAAACTCAAGAATGGTCTTAATCGCACAACAAATGGATAGTACTTGAAGCAAATGTAATACAGTTCTTATTCCAGGAGAAGCACATATAAGTTTTCAAGACAACTGCCTAGATTTCTCACCTCCCTATAAAATAGATCCAGTCTATGTTCAACCACTTAATTTAGATTATAACTGTATCTTAGGCCTTGATTTCTTCCTCGCTAACAAATGTGTCCTTATGATATCTTCTGAATTCATTCAAATATTCAAACAAACCGTTCATTCTCTTGTTTAGACCTTCCTTACCGAACCTCTTTTTCCTACATCAGAGTTACCTACGAAGCGTGGTGGGCGACCACCTAAAATTCCAGTGCCTCCTTTACAGCCTAAACAAATAGGAGATTCTTCCCAAACCAATCCACCGACTATCCCATCACCGTCTTTACGCCCTATATCACCAGAATCATCTAAATACGCAAGATAACCAATTCATCAGACAACTGTCGTATCCTATAAAAGGCTCTTGCAAAAATAAAACGTTAATCGAATTAATAGATGAAAATGAATGTGTAGATATAGAACCAACGAATAACCAACTTTATTGCGAAGAAAACTTTGAAGATTTAGACCTAGGTTCTGACTATTATAAAGACTTATGAATCCTCGAAAATAAATACTTAATCGAAGACTACCCGATAGATTTTATCAATATAACCAAAGTATATAATTTAATTTCTCATGTGACCCAAGATGATCTAGATCAGTTAATCAGTAAACCAGAAAAAGAAGAGATAATAGGAGAAAATCCGGTCAAATTTTGGGGAAAAGATAAGACTTATTGTAAGTTAGATATCAAAAATCCAGAATATAGAATAAAAACAGCCCCAATAGAGGCAACGAATAGAGATTTAGAAGATTTTCAAATGCATATAAATGACCACCTGAAATTAGGAGTAATTAGAAAATCGGAATCACCTCATAGGTCTGCAGCATTTATAGTCAGAAATTATGCAGAACAAGTTAGGGAAAAAAGTAGGATGGTAATAAACTGCAAAAGATTAAATGATAATACAATTGATGATGCATACACTATTCTAGACAAAATGCAATTAATTAACGGCATTCAGAATAGCAAAATATTTAGTAAATTCGACTGTAAATCAGGATTTTGGCAGATTAGGATGCATCCAGATAGTATTCCTTGGACAGCCTTTACTTGCCCGTTAGGACATTTTGAATGGTTCGTTATGGCCTTTGGCCTAAAATGCACTTGTGTTTTTTCAAAGAAAAATGGATACAATTTTCTAACATAGAAAGTTTATTTAAGTCTATGTAGATGATATTTTAGTCTTCTATAGAAATAAACAAGAGCCTAGAGAACATTTACAAATAATATTATCAGAAATTCCTTAGACATGAGCTCGTCGTTAGTAAGAAAAAGATGCAACTGTTTAAAGAACAGATAGAATTTTTAGGCACAATTCTAGAACAATGAACTATACAATTACAGCCTCATATAAGCCAAAAAAAATTAGAGTTCGAAGAAACAAATGATACAAAGACTCTCCAAAGATTCTTAGGGCTCTTAAACTACGCGAGACCATTCATTCAAGACATAGGAAGAATTTTAGGGCCATTATATACTAAAACAACTCCAACAGGTCAGAAAACGTTTAATCGAGAAAGCAAAAGAATTAGTTAAGAACCTTCCTCCCTTAGCTTTACCATTGGACACAGATTATTTAATAATAGAAACAAATGGAAGCTCTTTGGGATGTGGTGCGATACTTCTTAACAAACCAAACAAGTATAGTCCAAAATCGTCGGAAAGGATTTGCCGTTATGCTAACGGTAAATTTAAAGAAAAGGGTAATATTTCAAGTATAGATGCAGAATTCCTAGCAGTAACCTACGCATTTGATAATTTTAGATTATTCATTTTTAATAAACCCGAGTTTTTGGTAAGAACGGATTGCGAGGCAATAGTAAAATTCTATAATAGGATACATGAAAAAAGATCTAGCACAATGAGATGGCTAAATTTTATAGACAGAATAGTATATCAAAGTTTACATGTTACTTTTGAACACATAAAAGGTAAAGATAATAGTGCAACCGACATGTTATCTAGACTTTTAATAAAACCTCCTTAATCATTAAGGTTATGATGAGACCCATCAAGCCGCCAGATCCAAACCAGAAGAGGCCTTACAAGCCGCCTAGTATTTGGTTTGACAACGTAGAACTGCAAATCCTCAGAGGAAGTAAGTTAGCTTTCAAAATTTTAGAATAGTATAATGGAAGGTTAAGTCTAGAACAGTTATGTCTCGTAGATAACCTCTGGGTTGCTGCTAACAAAGAGCAAAAGGATAGGATGTATATAATAGCGTGTCTTAATGCTCTTTGTTATCAATTTACTCAAGTTTTGAAAACTACCGTTTTTACTTAGTTACCAAAGGAAAAGTTCCTGGCATATATCATACATGGGGACAAGTAATGGAGCAAATAACAGGTTTTTCTACTCGGGTTTAAAAGGTTTCAACAGTCTTCAAGAAGCATTAGATACTGCTAGAGGCTTGTTAGGTCCAAATTATTTTATCACCCCCTCTTAGGAATTACCAAGAACCCCTTAATTATTCTATCCTCCGAGACCTAGATCCTTACAATCAGCTCATTTGCACTCATTGTGAAGCCATGACTAGCACAGTTCAAAGGTTAAACGAAAAGATCCAACATTTAGAACACTCTTTAGATATCCTTTAAAGGGCCAATTTCGAGCTCGAGCAGAAGTTATGCCAAAAAGACAACCAAAATATTCCTCTTTATATATCGCCAGTTACAGAAAAACAGCAAACATTAGAAAAGGGTCCGGCTCTCCCTATAGCAACAGAGCAGCTGGTAACTTCAGGTATCAAAAGTAAAAATCTCGAAGCTAGTCCGTCGTCACAGGCAGACGGTAAAGGCAAAACAAGTCCTGTAATGGGTTAGGCTTTCTTAAAAAGCCTAATAGACCAGTGTAGAGATCAATTTACACCTAGTCACTCTTCACCGGTAGAGGGTAAAGACATGTCAAATCCGGTTATGGCTGTGGCTTTGCCAAAAAGCCAGATAAAACAAGAACAAATTATGCAAAGAAAACTTGAAGAGTTGTTCGAAAAGATGGTGCAGAATAGAGTTCTTCCAATTATTCGGCCATTTTCAAATAATTCAGAACCAAGTTGTCCACAGGGGCCATCTTTATTAGATTTGGACATGCTGCAAGGGCTAGAAACAAGAGACTAAAAGGGATCATCTTCAATAAAGAAAACCATCTGCAATCATTGTCAACAATATTCTACATAGCATCAGCCGCCCTGGTTTATGGAAAAAGGCATCTTACCTTTGGACTTCAAAGAAATCTGCCGCCTCCATTCCAGAGAATTCTACGGACTCCAAAGAATTTCAATTCGGCCGCCTTAATTCCAGAAAATTCTAGCCACGTCACTCGCGGATTTCAAAACAAGTAAAGTCCACAGGCTGAACTTTTCGGACTTAAGAAGATGAAAAATCTGTCACTCACCACCGGGACAATCCAATATAAATAGAAGACCTCGGAGTAAGAAGGGGATGATCGACATCCACATCAAACTCCCAGAGCGATTCCCAAAGAAAGTGTTCTTGTAAAATAAGAGTGTATAAGAGTTTGGAGTCTGTAAAATCTATCCCAGTCCCTTGTATCGACTATCAATCCTGTAACTATCAGACCTGTAAGTTCATTTTCCTTTAAAGTTCTCTTAAGCGATTTCCCGAAAGGGAAAACCCCAGTAGTAGTAGAGAGATATTTTCCCACATAAAATATAAAATCTTTCTTTTTAAAATTTGTAAATTATTGCCTTCAAAACATTCTCTGTCATGTTTTCTTTGCTTAAAAAGTATGTGGATCATGTGATCGCTCTGTTGTTAGTAAACTAACCTAACAGTGCATGACGTTGCCTTGTGGTCCAAATAATTGTTAAGCATAAAAATTTTATCATCTCTGTCTTTCATATTTGTTACCATGATTCAACTATGCACATGCTTTCTATATGCTACGTAATGTCAAACAGCATTATCATGGTTGACATGGAAAACCATATAGGGATTAGGCCGTGTAAGTCTCCGTCTAGGCGTAAGTTAAGCCATTAAGAGCAGTTAGAGTCAAGTCCTAATGCTGGAAACGCAGGCAAGTAAGGTACACCTGGCGTTATCTTAGATAGTCAGCTAGTGGCTAGAAAAGTCCGAAGTGTGTAGTTGTGTATGGTCAAAAAAGGGACTGAGATAATTTTACCAAATAGGTCAGCAAGGTACACCTGGCACCAAAATTTTGGCATCCCCCCTTTTCACTCTTGGACTGAGATAATTTTACCAAATTTTGGCAGATGGTTAGAATATGGGTCTCAGTAACCCCCAAATCTAGTCGATACAAGGGACTGAAATAGATCTTTTTAACCATACACTACTACACACTTTGAACTTTTCAAGCCACTAGCTGGCTATCTAAGATAACGCCAGGTGTACCTTGCTTGCATACTTTTCCAGCATTAGAACTTGGCTATAACTGCTCCTAATGGCTTAACTTACGCCTAGACGAAGACTTACATGGCCTAATCCCTATATGGTTTCTCATGGCAACCATGGTAATGTCGTTTGACATTACTTAGCATAAAGAAAGCATGTGCATAGTTGAATCATGGCAACAGATATGAAAGACAGAGGAGAGGATAAAATTGTCATGCTTAACAATTATTTGGACCACGAGGCAACGTCATGCACCGTTAGATTAGTTTACTAACGACAGAGCGGTCGCATGATCCGCATAATTTTTAAGGAAAGAAAACATGACAGAGAATGTTTTGAAGGCAAGAATTTACAAATTTTAAAAAGAAAGATTTTATATTTTATGTGGAAAAATGCATCTATACTACTACTAGGGTTTTCCCTTTCGAGAAATCCCTTAAGAAAACTTTAAAGGAAAAGGAACTTACAGGTCTGATAGTTATAGGACTGATAGAGTCGATACAAGAGACTGTGATAGATTTTACAAACTCTCAAACTCTTATTTTACAAGAACACTTTCTCTGGGAATCGCTCTGGGAGTTTGATGCGGATGTCGATGATCCCCTTCTTACTTCGAGGTTTTCTATTTATATTGGCTTGTCCCGGTGGTGAGTGACAGATTTTTCATCTTCTTAAGTCCGAATAGTTAAACCTGGGACTTTACTTGTTTTGAAATCAGCGAGTGACGTGGCTAGAATTTTCTAGAAATAAGGCGGCGGAATTGAAATTCTTTGGAGTCCGTAGAATTCTCTGGAATGGAGGCGGCGGATTTCTTTTAAGTCTAAAGGTAAGGTGCCTTTTTCTATAAACCAGGGCGGCTGATGTTATGTAGAATATTATGGACAATGATTGCAAATGATTTTCTTTATTGAAGATTATCCCTTTAGTCTCTTATTTCTAGCCCTTGCAGCGTGTCCGAATCTAATGAAGATGGCCAATGTGGACTACTTGGTTCTGAATTATCTAAAAAGGGCCGAATAAGTGAAAGAACTCTATTCTGCACCATCTTTTCGAACAACTCTTCAAGTTTTCTCTGCATTATCTGTTCTTGTTCTATCTGGCTTTTTGGCAAAGCCACAGCCATAACATGATTTGACATGTCTTTACCCTCTACCGGTGAAGAGGGACTATGTGTAGACTGACCTCTACACTGGTCTATTAGTCTTTTTGGGAAAGCCTCACCCATTACAGGACTTGTTTTGCCTTTACCGTCTGCCTGTGACGACGGGCTAGCTTCAAGATTTTTAGTTTTGGTATCCGAAGTTACCAACTATTCGGTTGCTATAGTGAGAGCAGGACCCTTTTCTAACGTTTGATGTTTTCTGAAACTGGCGATGTATAAAGAGAAGTATTTTGGTTGTCTTTTTTAAATAACTTCTGCTCGAGCTCGAAATTGGCCAAAGGTCATGACTAACCATTCAAAATGTCCTAACGGGCAGGTAAAGGTTGTCCAAGGAATAATATCTAGATGCATCCTAATCTGCCAAAATCCTGATTTACAGTCGAATTTACTAAATATTTTGCTATTCTGAATGCCATTGATTAATTGCATTTTGTCTGGAATAGTGTATGCATCATCAATTGTATTATCATTTAATCTTTTGCAGTTTATTACCATCCTACTTTTTTTCCTAACTTGTTCTGCATGATTTCTGACTATGAATGCTGCAAACCTATAAGGTGATTTCGATTTTCTAATTACTCCTAATTTCAGGAGTTCATTTATATGCATTTGAAAATCTTCTAGATCTCTATTCGTTGCCTCTATTGGGGCTGTTTTTATTCTATATTATGGATTTTTGATATCTAACTTACAGTAAGTCATCTTTTTCCCAAAATTTGATCGGATTTTCTCATATTATCTCTTCCTTTTCTAGTTTACTGATTAACTGATCTAGATCATCTTGGGTCACATGAGAAATTAAATTATATAATTTGGTTATATTGATAAAATCTATCGGGTAGTCTTTGATTAAATATTTATTTTCAAGGATTCCTTCGTCTTAATAATAGTCAGAACCTAGGTCTAAATCTTGGAAGTTTTCTTCACAATGAAATTGGTTATTCGTTGGTTCTATATATATCCATTCATTTTTCATCTATTAATTCGATTAACGTTTTATTTTTGCAAAAGCCTTTTATAGGACACTGACAGTTGTCTGATGAGTTGGTTATCTTGCGTTTTTAGATGACTCTGATAATATAGGGCATAAAGACGGAGATGGGATAGTCGGTGGATTAGTCTGAGAAGAATCTCCTAATTGTTTAGGCTGTAAAGGAGGCATTGGAATTTTAGGTGGTCGCCCCCCACACTTTGTAGGCAAATCCGATGTAGGAAAAAGAGGTTCGGTAAGGAAGGTCTGAACAAGAGAATGAACGGTTTGTTTCAATATTTGAATGAATTCAGAAGACATCATAAGGACACATTTGTTAGCGAGAAAGAAATCAAGGCCTAAGATACAGTCATACTCTAAATTAAGTGGTCAACCATAGACTAGATCTATTTTATAGGGAGGTGAGAAATCTAGGCAGTTGTCTTAAAAACTTATACGTGCTTCTCCTGGAATAAAAATTGTATTACATTTGCTCCAAGTACCATCCATTTGTTGTGCGGTTAAGACCATTCTTGAGTTTGTTATGACGTCATCTGGGACAAGAGTAGCTTTTAAATAGTTTGCGATGCAGCCAGGGTCTATTAATGCTGTGCATATGATTTCAAATCTTTTGCACATAATTTTAACTAAAACTTTTATACTCTTTAATTCAGTTCCTTTATTGCATTGCACTGGGGTTAAGTTGTTATTTCATTAAACAAGAGATTGTAGTTATCAATAGCTGTGGTGTTGTTATTAGTGGATATTGTATCTATACGTTTATCTTTTTGTAACTGTTTTAACCGTAATTCTATGTTTTGTATACGTAATTCTGCTGCTTCTAAACATTTTTCTACAATAGTTAATCTATTCTTATCTCTTTTCGCATGTAATTGGTTGTTGAGAACTTACTCCACATTGAGTTATGCATTTTATACAAACTTCTTTATAACAAATTTGACATTGATATCTATTTTTCATGATTGGGAAATTATTGCAATGTATACAAGAAATACTATCCAACCCTTTACTTATCAACCAATTATGTTCACATGATATTTCTACTAGTGCATCTAGCAGATCTAGTTGTTCTGAGAACTGTGCAATAAGACTATCTTCTTCTTCATTGTCACTATCTGAATTTAATTCTGCATTCTTATCTTCGATACTAACGATGCTATAGATCGACTCGAAATCAGACATGTATTCATCAACCATTAATATATCTTCCCTAGTACATTCAAGTAGAGTACCATTTTTACCATGTTTATTAAGTCTGGAAGGACAGGTAGTGCTTAATTGGCCATCTCGACCATAAGCATAGCAACTTAGTTTATTTTTATAAGTTCTTGTTAGCTGGAACTTCCTAACATACTTTTCTTTGTCTAAATATGGCTTTCTCGCGTTAGACTTCCTAAGGAAAAACTTTTTCTTTCCTATATTTTTCTTTTGTTTATGTTTCTGCTTTATTATCATCCTAGGAGTTCTTTTTTCGTAGACTTGAGTATAAATATATTTACAGAAACTATAATCATCTTTCTCTAATTGTTTTTTATATTAGTTTCCGTGTTGTTTATCTCCAGTATATTCTACCAGTTTTTCCATCTTGTGACTATTTCATCTCCTAAAGCTCCTGGTAACTTCCTTAAAAACTTTTCACCTACGTCTTTATTAAAGGCATTGCCTGAAATTGTCATCCAATAGTAATAATCTTGCATATACTCTCGTTACAGCCCATGCTGCATACGGTAGCAAATTCCTCTTGGTAATTTCGTTTATACGACTCTCTTAAGGCCTTGCTACTTTCTCTTAAAAATGTTTCTAAATACATGTACATGGTCTCTAGATCTTCTTCTCCTTCAGAGGTTTTTATCTGGTCATTTACGACCAAATTTTTCCATACGTCTAGTATGCTACTCCATTCTTGCGGCTCATGAGTTGCTAGGTTAAGTATTTTTCCAGATTCTAGATTTTGAAATTGAACTAAGTATTTTTCCAGATTCTAGATTTTGAAATTGAACTGGTTATTCATGTTTTTTATGTTTTCCTTTAGGTTTAAAGTCTTTATACTTTGTTGTATCTCGCTCATTTATGATTCCTGGAGCCCTAGGCATATTTCTTGATGTATAAATTGGAAATTCTTCTGGCGTAAATTTTTTTGGTATATTACTTGTACCAGTACTACTCTGTTGTCCAGATTGCATTAAAGCTATATATTCCTTTGTATTTTTTCCTTTTATTATTTCATTATTTTCTATATTGTTTTCATCGTTCTCCATATCTGGCATTTCTAATTCATCTTCACTATTTATTACTTCACTAAATGGACTTTCTTCGATATTGTCTATTGCTTCTTCAAACCCACTTCTGTTTGGCAGCAATAGCGGGCTCATTTGTGCTACCATGAACTGATCTAAGGGGCTTTGAGGGATGTCTCCTATATAATCATCTTCTTCAATTATAATTCTAACTCTAATATTTTTGTTTTCATCATAGTATAGCATTTCATCCTCAGAGATTTATCCTGCTCTATACATTGCTATTTCCAAATTCAATAACTCACTCTTGGTTAAGTCCATTTCTAGTTCTTTTGGGAAAAGAATTCTATCTTCATTTGTTAATTCTATCTCAGTGTTTTCTGAAATTGTTTCATAGACTAGTTCTTCTACTTCCCTAAAGATTGATTCTATATCAGATGTTTCAACATTAGAGCTTCTCCTATAATAATCTGTAAATCTTACACTTAAATCTCCTTGAGCATTTGAATAAATAACATGGTCTGTAGGCTGCAGTAAGGTGTTTGTCATAATTAAGTCTTTCAGGCTCCATTCTAATCCCGCTAAGTCTTCTGCCTTAAAGGTCAATGGTTTGACTATTTTTATGCCGTTGCTTCCCATAAGGTTAACTACATTGTCTACGTGCAGCTAGTTTATAGTGCTTGTATTTGAACATCTTCCTATAAACCCTAAATAGACTAACGGATTTTCTCCACTAAACTCTTCGAATTCTTTTGTTTGTATTCCTACCTTTATATGTTCTGCAAATTCTCTTGTTCTCATTATGAAGTCTGGACTGCAATAACATACACCTCTATTTTCATTTAAATCTAACTCGCCTATTCCTAAAAGGCCTTTTAAGGTCTGACCAACGATCATCGTAGAGTGTAGAGTACTGTTAGTACTTTGGCTCCTACCTTCTTCCTAATCCTACCTTTTATTCCTACTACTATCATTCCTAAATGTATGAGATCTAAGTTGAGCTTTCTTAACTGATATGCACTTTCTTTATTAATTAAATTAAGAGCAGTTTCTAAATATCAGATATCGGTCGTGTATCGGCCTAGGAAATTTGATATCGGATTGCGGATATCGGGGATATATCGGGGATATTGACTAAATATCGGAGTGTCATATTGGATGCTTAAAAATGATGTTATATGCAAGAAAATGACGTCTTATTGTCAAAGTTAAGCATTGGAAGTGTTGATTGAAGGAAAGGAGGCTCTTGAAGTATTTTGGATTTGGAAGAGACTCAAATGCATTGATGCGATAGACGAAGTGCAAGTTTATCCCCAAGTTATTCTACACGTATTTACATGGTCCACACATGTTCACCTCCTTTGTGCATACTGTTAACTGAAAACCAATTCGCGACTCGCGAGCATGTTTTGCTAGAAGTTCATAAAGTAATCTGGCTTGGGTTCAAAAGATGCCTTGATAACAATTTGTTGGGCTAGATCAGGCAATGGTTAAGTAAGATGATTGAGGGGGTAGATAAACTTGCAGACTGATATTATGGTTAAGGACCACAAGGGTTTATTATTATAGTTAACAGTGCTAATTAATACACAGATGGTAGTAAGGATGAAATTGTATGCATGATCGAGAAAATCTTCGGTACTTTCTTTGAAACATCAAAAGTCAAAATCACAGATCAGACACTAATCAAATAAGCACATATTTGTTCATACAACATACAACAAGAAAAATCCAATAAATGATCATCTCTCGGGGTAATTTTTTATAAATTACGGGCGAATTGTCCGGTCATCTCGATCGCAGGAAAAAAAGAAAACGAAAAAAAGGAAAAAGACGAAATCAGAAAGAAAAAACGTAAAAAAAAAGAAAATCAGAAAAAAAACGAAAACAAAACGAATCTTACCTATGCGAATCGCCGAACTCCCCCAATCCAAGCTTCGAGCATCTCTCGAGGCTCCACCGGCGAGTATCCACCTCCGATGACTTCGAAAGGTTGGAAAGTCCACGGCGAGCAGCGGGGGCGAGCAGCGGGTGGAAGGCGATGTGATTTTAGGGTTTTTTTGCTCGAAAATTGAAACCTCTCTCACATTCGATCGCAGCCTTTTGAGGTTAAGAGATGGATTCGGGTATAGGATCGGGGCACATCCACTGTGCCATGGATCCGACCCATAACCCGTTAAAACATTCTAACCAATTTTACCAAATATCGGCCGATATTTACATAGCGGATATCGGCCGACATATCGGTCGATATGTCGGATAGCGGCCGATATGCCCTCGAAAAGCGGAAACCGCAATGAAGTAGCACATATCGTATCGGGCTTGTAATTTTTCCGCTATAGCGGCCGATATTGCGGATAGCGGACCGATATTTAGAACACTGATTAAGAGTGATTGTTTCCTTTTTAAAGCAGTCTATTGATATTTCCCTAGAATGCCTAAAAATCCCTTATTATTTTCAATGAAGCATCCTTATTACATTTGAGTGATGGTTTTGAATTTGTCTCATGTGGCAATGTCACATCGCCACGTGTGACCTCTTTAAACCTAAAACACAAAAAACCCAAAACCACATCCAACTCCTCAAAACACACTCAAAGCCAAAACACCCAAAGTCACACCCCAATAAAAAAACCAAAAACCCCATGACGATATACACACTCTCTCTCTCTTCTCATTTTCACCTGGTTTTGCACTCATCAAAACACTCGTGTGGGTCCCGCATCCTGATTGTATGGGTTGGTTTTTGTAGGGGTGTATGTGCACTTTGTGCACGGGGTATCTATCTTACATAAGAGAGAGTTCTCCCACAGTCATGTCCTATGTGGCAATGTCCATTCGGCCGTGGGGGATCCCCACTAAAAAACCCCCACCCAATTTTACATTTAATTGCGAAAAACCCCATCCCGTTTTGCATTATGATTCTTTTCGCAATCGTTTTTGCGTGCTTACTCCCCTTTTACCCGCGACACTGCTGACACGCACACCCACTCTTTTTGTTCCTTCCTGGTTTTGCACGTACACCGCTGCCATGTTCGTTTGGGGTTGTTTTTGCTCCGTGCACCAAGTGCACGTGCAATTTCTAGTCTATCTTATAAAATAGGGATATACATGTTTGCCATTGTCCTACTAGGACAAAATGGTGGGTAGAGATGTGGCCATGGTTTGGCCATATCATCAAGATGGGGCCCACATGGAGATCTTATAAAATACGGATTTACATGTTTGCCATTGTCCTACTAGGACAAAATGGTGGGTAGAGATGTGGCCATGGTTTGGCCACATCATCAAGGTGGGGCCCACTTGGAGATAAGTGTGGGCGTGGGTGCAGTTTGGGTTTTTTATTGTGCACCCAAATTTAAGCCCCCACTCTTCCCATGAATTACAAGGTTGCCAGTGCTTTTAAATACAACCAAAAAACCCTTGGTCCACGTCTATTTACAGGGTTGCCATTGGCCCAATTTGGCCCCTTGCTTCCCCTCTATTTACATTGTTGCCATTGGCAATTTTTTCCAGTTTGAACCCATCTTATTTACAATTTGCCATTAGGATTTATATCCCTTTTACCCTCAGACGTTACCGACACACAAACCCACACTTCTCACTCCTTTTCGGTTGCGCGTGCACCACATCCGGTTCATGGTGGGTTTTTTCGTCGTGCACTGTGTTCACGGGTTATTTCTAGTTTCTTATAAAGGACTTGAGGTTGTAATATATGTAATGCTCTTTGTTGAAAAATTATAGTCTTTATCAGTATCAATGTATTCATCTATTTGCCTATCAATTTGGTTATTCTGCCTAAATATCCTACTGAAAATACTTCGTCCTGTATTAAGTGATATCGTGTTACTGTTACTAGATGATTCTATTAATTCTTTGTTTCGGTTCTATTAATTCTTTGTTTCGGTTATTTGACAAAATTTCCATTTATCTATTTCTTTATGTATTTTTCTTTTGGATTTGTATGGATCTAGCTTCTTAAAGGCTTCTGTTAAGCTGTCTATATCATAGTAAATGGAGCTTTTGATTTTGTTTATATAGCTTTGTTTAACCGATTTTCTAATTTATCTACCTTCTGCTGTATGAGTTTCTGTGTAGATTCTAGAACTGTCTGACTAGTTTTTATGTAATCTAGATTGTTAATTATGTCAAGGTGTTCAATATACTATTTAAAATATTTTCTATTTTTTCCTGGTCCAGGATTAGATTCCTATTTGATAATATCTGAGCCTTAGTTCTACTTGTTTCTAAAGTAATTTTGTTTTAAATCTTATTCTTCTAGTCTCTTTACCAAAATGTTAATCAAATTTATAGTTCTGAAATAATTTATATCTATATATCCCTTGATTAAAGGTTTCAAACTATGGCTTTATGTTTTTATTTCGAGTTATTACACGTTTCATGCAAGGCTCTGATACGAGGAACCATATATATATATACACACACATACATACATACATACACTAGTCATTGTCCGTACCCATAGGGCACGGTTAATTTAATGGCTGAGTCCCCCAAACAAATTTCAAGCTACCCAAAATTTCAGGTTCCCCCAAATTTAAGTTTCCTCCCAAAATTTAAGTTTCCCCCCGTAATAGTTTTGTTTCAAAATTCAAATTTCAAACCTCATACTCATATCAAATAGTTTTCCTCCCAAAATTTAAATGCTTCCCCCTAAAACTTTGTCCTAGTCATTATCCTAGTCATCAAGCACATTTGTCCTAATCACTTGTCCTAGTAGGGCATCATTCAAATTCTTCATCAAATTTAGAATAGATATATATATCTATTATACATTTGACAGCGATTTTTGAATTCTATGGCTGACTAGGACAAGATAAAGAGTGGCTGAGATTTGATCTTAGTACATCAATAGTTGATATTGGATTTTGTGAAAATTTTAGTGGAAAAACTTAAATTTTGGGGGAGAAAATGTCTTGGGAACCAAAACTTTGAAATTAAAAATGCCTTAGGAAAAATTGTGGAGATTAAATTTGGGTGAAAAAGTGCCTTGGAAACCTAAACTTTGAAATTAAAAGTATTTTGGTAAAGATTGTGGAGATTAAATTTTGGGGAAAAGTGCCTTGGGAACCTAAACTTTGAAATTAAAAGTGCCTTGGGAAAGATTGTGGAGAAGTCGATCCATTAAATTAAACAAAATAAAAAATTTAGCGTAAAACAATTTAGCGGAACAACAAATTAGCGTAAAAATACCATGAGGTTTGTTGTTCTGCACCGAGGGCGCTCACTAAATTTTTTTACGCCAAATTTGTTGTTCCGCGCCGTAGGCGTCTGCGCCGAATTTATTGTTCCGCGCCGAAGGCGCCTGCGCCGAATTTGTTGTTCTGCGCCGAAGATGCCCGTGCCACTAAATATTTTTATGCTAATTTATTGTTCTGTTAAATTTTAGCTGTGTAAATAATTTTTCAGGGAACAAATATTTCGCGGGAGAAATCTTAAATGAACCGTACCCGCGGGCACGGGTTATGATTAATATATATATACACACACACACACATATATACATATATATATATATATACACATATACATATATATACACATATACACACATATATATAGTGTCTAAAAAATTTGCCCTTCAATTACTTTTCCAGTTGAAACAGGTTTTTCTTCCCTTTTCCATTAAGCAGCCTAATATTTTTAAAACCTGGATTTGTTACTTCTCAATTGGATGATTAAATCACACCTGTCTGGACGATTGGAGGACCAAGTCTTCCCTAGATTGGCCAATAAAAAAGCATATATTGATTACAACCGCTAATTATAATGTTTAGCGAGACCAGAAGACTGTAGATTGTATGGTAAAAATTGCATTCCATTTTGATACATCATAAAATTTGTTTATTAAACTTAATTCAACTTCAAAACAATGATTTTCTCAATAACAACATAATACGGAATTTTGGAAGGCTACTCACGGATAATATGTTGTCAATCTCATTTTCCAACCTCCAGTTCAGGCAATCCACCAGCTGCAACAGAAATGAGCATACAATAAAAGATTATGATGCAAGTTGTCATTTACAAAAAAAGATTCCAAAAGGTTAATAATAAACTTGCAAGGAACCATTTTATGAGCTTTGGAGATGTTCCACTCTCTCGCCTTCAGGAAGCGCACTAGTGTTTCATTTGGATATCCCTGATGCACATTCTGAGAATGAGAAAAGAAAATGCTCTGTCATAATTCCATGTAAACAAGCAAAGAGACTTTTTAATATTTAACTTTGGACCAAGAACAAGAGATGATGAAAAAAATAGAATAAACTATCAGATGTTGCATGTTGCGTAGGAGGGTGAAAACACACTCAAATAGTTTCAACTTTCAAGTACATTACATATGAAAAAGAAAAAGGAAAAAAAATCATGCCAACAACTTGGTTAAAAATAATGAAATGATGTACATCAGAACAATAATCAGAGTCCGTTGCCAACTCAAGAGAGTACAGGGAAGTGTTGAAATATTGTACTAGTAAAAGCGGGATGGAGGTGGGGTGGGTGTCTCAATCATCGATGGAGAGCTCAGAGCAAAAACCTTGCAAATCACTCCGCAAATGAAAAGCCAAATATTTCAAAAGTAACAATTAAGGAAACAAGAAATTGTAATGCCCTACCAGCTACTGCACAAGTACTAGAGGGGGGGTGAATAGTACTTTAAAATAATAAGGCGTATAATTCCAAATTAAATTGCAAACAACCACCAAATCAATTTGCGGAAGCTTAAATTGAATGACAACAATGAAATTAACAAAGCAAACAAACGATGTTAATGGGTTCGGATCCACCCAAGTCTCCCCGACTTGTTCCCGGTGATCCTACGTCCCAACCACCCGGATCCCCTCCGGATACTTGAGTTAGAAACCCTAACTCAAGATTTCCACTATGAATATCTTGTGAAAAACCTTCACAAGATCAAATCATACATGCAATGGCAAAGTGAATCCCACAACCCGGGATCACAAACTTCTCTCACAACCGAGAGAGCCAATAAGCAATATAAAGAGTTTAAATGAAATAAATACTCTTACCACAAAATCCTATACCTTGAGTTTTTCTTACCCAATAGGTGGAATGAAGGATTTGAGGAAGATGAAGTCACCAAGCCCTAGCACCAAGGAAATGAGCAGCAATGGGTGCCTAGGGAAGAGTTGGAGACTTGGATCAAGCAATAGCTTGAAGAGCTCACCAAGAACAAGCTTCTCTCTAGATCTAGAAATGAGAGAGAATGGGTTTCTTGTGAGGAAGAGAGCTTTAGATTTGAGGGAGAATAGCTATCTCTTTAGAACTCAATGAATCTCTTAATGGCAGCTCTATCTCAGATAGAAATGACCTAGGTTCGTATTTATAGGAACCCAAAAACATAAGTTAGGTCAATCTCCAACGGACAGAAATCTGGGAGAATTAGTCGGTCAAGGAACAATCACTGACCGACTAGTTCATCAACTAGTCGGTCAGTCACAAAGCATGGACCGACTAAGAGCAGATCAGAGAAGAGATAGAATTTCAGACCTAGAAAACTAGTCGGTCCAAGAACACTGTCTGACCGACTAAGAGGCAAAACAACATAGTCTGAAGGCAAGTTGACTTAGTCGGTCCAAGAACAAAAGTTGACCGACTAGATAGTCAACTAGTCGGTCATCAAACGTTCTTAGACCGACTAACGGAAAACAGTAGCTTAGGAGAAATTTGGCATGTACAGTAAATCACAACTAGTCGGTCGGAGAAGCATCACTGACCGACTAGTTCACAAACTAGTCGGTCGGTGAGTCAACGTAGACCGACTAACTGTAAACAGTAAAGAACAAAGATTTAACTGACTGAAACTAGTCGGTCCAAGAACAGTGACCGACCGACTAGATCTCCATCTAGTCGGTCAGTACTTGTTCTTGTACCAACTAACATGCACAACAAGGTCCGAATCGAAGCGCGACGCTTCGAGGAAGTTAGAGTGAACTTGTGCAAGAATCCTAGAGCTACGAAATGAGCGAACTGAAGATAGAAACGTAAGATATACTCAAGGCTTAACATTCTATCAATCGAAACTAAAAGACTATAAATAAAACCTTAATAAACGGTCTTTGAGAGCTTCGATTGAATCTTCATTACTTCCAAAGCGTTGCAGGAGCTTCAACGAAGCTTTAGGCTTGAATACGAGCTTTTGGAAGTGTTGAGATGTCGCTTTGAATATTCTCGTGAAATTGGCGACGATCTCCAATACTGCGCTCACAAATTGTTAGTTCATGAATTATTTATGTTTGCTCATCATCCAAAACCAAATCCGGGGAGTCCAATATTCAACATTCTCCCCCTTTTTGGTGATGACAAACCAACATAAATAATAATCAAAGATAATAATACAAATGTAAAATACTTACTCCCCCTGCATTGATGATACGTTAATTCCAAAATGAATATAAATGAATTGTATCAAGCAGACGAGTAAGATAAATAAAGTGAATTGATTTTTGAAATATCGGATTTTGAAAATCCTTATTTGTATCTTAACTCCCCCTGAATCTAACATATCAAACTAGATTCTTGGAAATTGAGTTAAATTTTTCATTTGCGCCTTTTTATTATCATTATCTCTCCCCCTTTGGCATTATCCCAAAAAAATGGGGGGCATACAACGACAACAATTAGGAAATGTAAAATCCAACATCGGGAGTCGTAGACGAAGACAATGGACCAACTTGACACCAAGGGAAAAATGTGGAAATCAAAACAAGGTGTGTCAAATTTTCCATTATCAATAAAAAGAAATCAACGATAATCAAAATCATCAAAAATACCAAATGTTTATTCATGTCTTGAATAAAGAAACATACTCTTCAATATTCAATATTCTTGGTTAATTTTGAGCATGGAAAACAATTCTATAAAATTACAGAATTTAAATCCATTTAACCAACTTTTTATGCGTCGATTCGATATCACATTTCAAATATATTCAACGAATATTAAATTTGCACGACGAATAAAAGATAAAGTGAACGATGATGAACATATATATACATAGAGACAACATGAGTACATCCAAAAGATATCTCATCGAATATAAGAGATACATCATATCAAGTGCTACATATCATCAAAAAGAAATACATCATCAACAACATATCATACAATCCAACACCGACAACCAGAAATCACAAAAGAAATACAACAAGGCATCTCTCAACCCCATCCTAACCCAAGACACTCTCACAGGAATATATCATCCAAAGTGTATATGGAGAGTCCTCGGAACAGCGATCACGAGGAGGAGGCTGGATCTGCAGCGTCCGTGGGTCCAGTCGACGGAGTGGACTCAGGATCTGCAGGGAGTAGAGGTGTCTCAACAGATGGAATCGTCGGTGCAGGAGTCGAGATCTTAGCAACAGGCTCAACAGCAGCAGGAGTCTCAACAGAAGCAGCAGCAGCAGATACATGAGCAGGCTCGGAAACAGGGTCAGCAGCAGATGGCTCTGGAACACCTGAAGAGGTGGCAGCTCCAGGAGCAGAAGAGGAAGTACCAGCAGCAGCAGAAGTGCCCTTGGGGGCACGAGTCGAAGCACGACAGATCTCCTCAACGTCCTCCTCATCCATCTCATCCATCTCCTCTCCCTCAGACACGGAAGGAGGAAGCTCAACACCCATCTGACGTGCCATACGGCAGACCACTTCCTCGGTACGAGCCAAGCGGGACTCGTAACGAAGAAGTATCCGGACGACGTCATCAAGGGTGGCAACGGGAGTAGCAGAGGCACTGGCAGAGGCAGGGACAGACGCTGAAGGTGTCGTCCTCTGAACGTTACGAAGCGCCGCAAGAGATTTCTTGACGGCCGTCGCATTCAGGGGAGGACCGAGGGGACGCTCATCGTCACGAGGCAATGTGACACGAAAATGACGAAACACGAGGGTCAACATGCAAGGAAAAGGAATATGAGCCGATTTATTGGACTTTCGAATACACTCGAAAGAATCAATCTTATCGAGTATAATTCGAGCCCAATTAATCGAGCTCCCCATGAAGATCGCATAGATAAGCTTCAAAAATGGCTGGGATGGTAAAGATGAGGAGCCGTACTTGGGAAGCAAGCACGACTTCAGAATCAGATTTAGGACCCAAGCATTTGGCTTGAAAGATTTAGAAGGCACGCCAATCATGGCAGGAGGAATCTGATGGAAAATCTCTGAAAGGATAGTCTGATCAAGAGAAGAAATATCATCTACCGAGATATCAGAAGGAAGAAGTCCAGACGAAGAGATACCCAAAATCTCTCCTAAGATTTCCGCAGTGAGGACTATAGGAGTCCCCAAAACGGTCGTCTCAATAGAGTGGGTCTGATCGTACTGACCCCGGATCCTATTGGCATAGAAAAGCTTCACTAACCTAGGGTAGGGGTGAGGATTCGCCTTCGGGTCAAATCGAAGGTAATCGAGAAGACCCGACGACGACAGAAGATCAGCTAACCCTATGAAGTCGCTAAACTGGACGAAATGCTCCAGAAGCAGCGGGCAATGTTCGATACGGTTATATGCCGCGAGACACAAAGGGTCATCGCGACATAAGGAAATATCGACACCGCCCACCGGCATCGGAGCCTTTCCCTTAGGTTTTCGAGTAGACGAACGAGGGTGGGTGCTAGACTCGGGATGACTAGGAGGAGTGGGTTCCCTATGAGTCTCAGTCTCGGGGTTATACTCCGTATCGGAATCGGTAGGAGTATGAAACGAAGAAGGAGAGACAAGAGATTTGGCCTTCGGCTTAGGTTTGGGCTTGGGTTTGGGTTGACCTCTAGGTTTAGCGGTCGTCGTCCTCTTCTTCTTGAGAGGAGGCGAAGACGACGAAGGATGGGTGGTCTTGGCTCTACGCTTCGGAGGGGTTGGATGCTCGGGATCCGAAGAGATTGGATCAACGGTCATCGGAGAGGGGCCAGAGGAAGTGATCGGAATGCGTGTTCTTGCCATAGTCTCGGCACAACACGACACAATCAATCGGAAAGAAGAAACCCTAAATCGGAATTAGGAAAGAAAACCTAATCGGAACCCTAGAGCTGAAATCAACAGAACAACCTAACCCTAGAGCTGAAACCGAACCCTAGAAAGGAGAGGGAGGAAGAGGAGATACCCTAGGTCGAAGATCGGCGGACGGCGACGGTGGGGATGGTCGGAAATTGGCCGGAAGACGAAGGGTCTCAAGGGAGGTCGGGGTTTTGAGCGGAGAGAGAGAAGTTTTCGATCGATTAGAATGAAAATCGATCGACTAAACTGAGTTTAAGTCGGTCGATTTCCCAAATGACCAAACAGCCCCTGGCACAACTAGTCGGTCACAGTTCAAACACTGACCGACTAGATCACGATCTAGTCGGTCGGTCAATGAGCTTGAACCGACTAGGTGCAAACAGTGGCTGAATCCAAGAAGTACTGACAAGATTTAGTCGGTCTGCGTTCAAGTACTGACCGACTAGATCTCAATCTAGTCGGTCGGTCACTGAACATGAACCGACTAAAGAGTCAAAAACTTGAAAATCAAGTTCTCTCCATAATACGCTTGGACGATAAATCTCAAAACTCTCAATAAACATCTAAACTACCCCATTAAACATCGAAAAACAGAAATTTGACGATTACGCACAAATCGAACGAAAAATTAAGATATCACTTAAAATTCCCGAAAAATCCAATAATTCTAGCATGAATGAGATATTGTCAAGAATAATAGCATGCAAAATTATTGAATGAAACATGAATCCTATATTTCGGATTCACCCATAATCCCCAATTCTCGACGCAACCGCACAAAGGAGTCCTCCTTTAGGGGTTTCGTGAAAATATCGGCGATTTGCTTTTGGGTTTCAACGTACACTAGAATGATGTCCTTTTTAGCAACATGGTCATCTAAAAAGTGGTGGCTGACATCTATGTGTTTCGAGCGGGAATGATGTACCGGGTTCTTGGAAAGACATATTGCACTTTGGTTGTCAACCATGATAGGGCAAGTATCACAATTTATACCAAAGTCTTTAAGTGTGTGTCTCATCCAAAGAACTTGAGCACACGCGGCACCGGCGGCAATATATTCCGCCTCGGTGGTTGAAAGTGATACGGAATTTTGCTTCTTGGAAAACCAAGAGACAAGAGAATTTCCTATAAAATGGCAAGTGCCACTAGTACTTTTCCTGTCGGATTTGCATCCCGCATAATCGGCATCACTATATGAGATTAACTCATATGTGCTAGATCTCGGATAAAGTAATCCAAAATCTAAAGTGTAACTTAGATAGCGAAAAATACGCTTTACCGCTACTAAGTGAGACTCCTTAGGTTGAGACTGATAACGAGCACATATACATACGGCAAACATAATATCGGGCCTACTTGCGGTAAGATAAAGCAAACTACCAATCATACCTCGATATAAACGAATGTCTACATCCTTACCGCCCGTATTCTTGTCAAGATGCGTAGTCGTGCTCATTGGAGTCTTTTTCCCGGAGGCATTCTCCATTCCAAATCGCTTTAGCAACTCCACCGTGTACTTCGTTTGGTGGATGAAGATTGCATCGTTCATTTGGCGAATTTGGAGACCTAAGAAATATTTGAGTTCGCCCATGTGGCTCATCTCAAATTGTTCCTTCATAACATTAGAAAACTCTTCGCAAAGAGTGAAGTTAGTAGCACCGAAAATGATATCATCAACATAAATTTGTACTAATAAAATATCATTATTCGCATGCTTAATAAAAAGTGTTGAATCGGCTTCGCCCATTTTAAAATTCAAATCCAAAAGAAAATTCTTTAGGCGATCATACCAAGCTCGAGGAGCTTGTCTCAAACCATAAAGAGCTTTCTTTAGTTTAAAAACGTGATTTGGAAATTTTTCATTTATGAAGCCCGGAGGTTGAGAAACGTAAACTTCCTCAACTACATCTCCGTTTAAAAATGCACTTTTAACATCCATTTGAAATAATTTAAAATTCTTATGGCATGCAAAAGACAAAAGTAATCTAATTGATTCTAATCTAGCTACCGGAGCGAAGGATTCTTCGAAATCAATACCTTCCTCTTGTTGATAGCCTTGAGCTACTAACAGAGCTTTGTTCCGGACGACGACTTGGTTTTCGTCGGTTTTGTTCTTGAAAATCCACTTTGTCCCTATGACGGTGTGGTTCTTCGAAGGCAATGGAACAAGCTCCCACACTTCATTCCTCTCGAATTGAATGAGCTCCTCCTCCATGGCAAGGATCCAAGCACTATCTTCGCATGCTTCAACTATATTCTTTGGCTCTATCGATGAGGCAAAGGCACAATTGGCGAAGTGGTGAACTTGCGATCTTGTCTTGACACTATCTTGAATATTGCCAATTACTTGCTCATGGGGATGGTCGCGAATGACATGAAGTCGCTTGGGAATACCTTGATCACTTGGAACATTCTCAACAACTTCATTAGTCGGGTTAGTCTCAATAGAATCAATAGACTTAGAATTATCAAATGAATCACATAAAACATCCATAGAATCATTATCATTTGAAATTCTAGTTGGAACAAATCCTTCATTAAATGAGACATGAAGCGACTCCTCGATCGTCGAGGTTCGTTTGTTGAATATCCGGTAGGCTTTGCTACGCGAAGAATATCCCACAAAAATCCCCTCATCGGATCTCAGATCGAATTTGTCCAAACTACCATATGTGTTCTTAATAAAACATTTCGAACCAAAAACACGAAAATGTTTAACTTGAGGCAACCTACCAAACAACAATTCATAACAAGTTTGTTTAGTGCCGGGCCTCAAAAGTATTCTATTAAACACATAGCAAGCGGTGTGTACCGCTTCCGCCCAAAATTGATGGCCAAGTTGGCTATCATCAAGCATAGTGCGAGCACACTCCACTAGCGTCCTATTCTTTCTCTCAACTACACCATTTTGAGGCGGTGCACGAGGGAAAGAGAAGGTGTGAGTAATACCAACTTCATCACAAAATGTCTCAAAAGACTCATTCTCAAATTCACCTCCATGATCACTACGAATAGTGACAATGGTGTTTCCTAAGAGATTTTGTACTTTCTTAACAAAAATTGTGAAGTTTTCAAAAGCTTCATTTTTATTGCACAAGAAAAATACCCAAGTAAATCTTGAATAGTCATCTACGATGACAAGTCCATACCTTGCATTTCCTAAGGAAGCTACTCTAGTTGGCCCAAATAAATCTAGATGTAATAGCTCTAGTGGCCGTTTTGTAGAGATGCTTTTCTTAGGTTTAAATGAAGATTTAGGAAGCTTGCCGCGTTGACAACAATCACAAAAACTTTTCTTTTCAAAAACAAGCTTCGGAAAACCTTTAATAGAATTCAATTTTGAAAGCTTATATAGTGTTCCAAAGTTCACATGTCCAAAGCGTCGATGCCATAAGTGTTGTTCACTTGTGTTGGCAACGAGACATTGTTCATATGACTTAGGAAGATCCAAAATATAAATGTCTTTACGACGAGTTCCGGAAAATAATAATTTTTCATTATCCTTTCTTAAAATATGACACAATCCTTTCGCAAAGCTAACTTTGTAACCTTTGTCACAAAGTTGACTTATTGAAATAAGATTATGATTTAAACCACTAACAAGATACACATCACTAATTAATGGTTTAGAAGGGTTACCTACATTACCAACACCTATGATGGTTCCGCTCTCGTTGCCTCCAAATACGACGCGGTTTCCATTCACAATGGGAACCACTCCGGAGAGCAATCGAGCGTCACCCGTCATGTGTTTGGAGCACCCGCTATCGAGTATCCAATTCCCTTTGGAGCTAAATTTAAATTTGTTGCTCCTTTTCTTTTTCTTTTCCTTGAGTACCTAAAGATAGATAAGTTTCATATCATGGTACCCAAGGTCATTGGGTCCAAGGGATTAGACCTTTGGAAGCCAAGTCCAAGTGGACTTAGACTTCCCCACATAATTCTTACTATGCACAACATCCGAAAAATAAGCATTCATATATATTTGTTTTTCGTCCATGCTTGTGTCCTTTGGGCTCCAAATAGTGAAAACTTTGGGAGCCATCATCCTATTGGGTGCATGCATGCGACGTTGATTTCTACGTGATGCATGTTGTGGATAGGCATACGGGACATGATGGAATGGTGCACGACGAGAATTATTCATATGATGAGGTGGGTGTACATATGCATGTGTGGGAACACGTGCGTGAGGGTGTCTCACTTGGTGTGCACGTGCCCGGGAATGTGTTGCATAAAAATCATCATAAGTGTGAGACGGTGGAGTAGGACGTGTGTTCCTACGTGGCATGGAATTGGTGTACATAAAAGCATGCCCCTTCTTTGGAGGTCCACCCAATGTGGGTTTCTTTCCGAAAGAGGGTGTGGACGAGGTGAAAGCACCATTGGTAGATGAACTACCAATAGAGTGTTTGCTCCCACTCGTTGAGGCTTCGGAAGTTGGCCTAACAAAAGTAGTGACCGACTTGGAAGAATTTCCCATCATATACCCCAAGCCAATGTGGTGTTTGGCCGGAAGTAAATCTTTTAGGATATTATCCAAATGGCCTTTACCCTTGTTGAATTCGTTGATTCGGCCCAATGTGTTCTCATATTTCTCTTTGAGAGAACGCAAGGAAGTATCCAAAGTGGATATTTGCGAAGTGAGCACATAAACACGAGATTTAAGATTCTCGTTCTCAATACTCAAAGTCGAGTTTTGAGAAGTTAAATCCGCTATCTCATATTCTTCCGCATCCTCAATGCTAACATGTTCAAGTTTAGATTTGAGATTTACAATCTCATCTCTTAACTCTTCAACAACGGTGTCGTTGTTGGTGATGATAGTCTTAGGCGATGTTTGAATGCTAGCTAGGTCATCTTTTACCTTAGTATATCTATTTACTAACTTAGTATATTTTGACCAAAGTTGAGTGTTAGCATCCCTAAGATCATCCATCGTTACCTCATCGCTTTCTTCATCACTATCATCGGAAGAGGAGGATCCTTGATCGTGCTCCTCTCTTGCCATGAAACACATGTGTGCTTGCTCCACGTGCTCATCGTCCGACTCTCCGCTTGAGGAATCCTCGGAGTCGGTGAAGGTAGCTCCGACAAGTCCCTTCTTGTTTCCTTTCGTGTACTTCTTGGACTTGTCATACTTTGGCGCCTTCCACTTCTCCTTTTGCTTGTTTTGAGGACAATCCGCTTTGATGTGTCCTGGCTTATTGCATTTAAAGCACAAAGGTGGAGAGGCGTTAGTAGATGTAAACTTAGATTTTTGTTTGAAGTTACCCTTTCGGAAGAAGCGATTGAACTTCTTTGCCATGAGTGCAATGGATTCCATGTCCATTTCTTCTTCCGAGTTCTCATCATCGGTAGAGGTGGATGAAGCCGCCTTGAATGCAATCGCCTTTTTCTTAGGCGCATCTAGGTTCAAATATGACTTCATCTTTTCTTGTAGCTTCACCTTGCTATCTTTGCGTACCTCATATGACATCAAAGTACCCATTAGTTGAACTACGGTATATTTGTCCATGTCATTACCTTCCTCGATGGCGAAGGTACGTTTTTCCCAAGAAGAGGGAAGTCCTTCAATAAGCTTTAAGCACTTCTCCTTTTGAGTGTAGATCTTGCCGAGGGCCTCTAACTCGTTTATTATGTCAACGAAACGAGCGTAATATTCTTTCATCTTCTCGCCCTGTTGCATATGAAACATTTCGTAATCTTTGGTTACGACTACGAGTTTAGAGTCTCTTACCCTACTCGTCCCTTCATGTAGAATGAGGAGGGAGTTCCAAATTTGATATGCACTTTTACATGTGCATATCTTATTGAAATCCTCGGGCTCCAATGCACATTGCAAGGCGTTCATTGCCTTGGCATTGCTTACCTCCGCGGCGACCTCCGCGGTAGTCCATTTCTCAAAATCTTCTTCTTCGGGTTCAATATACTCCTTCATTGTAGTTCTCCATAAAGATGCACTTCGGAGGAAGGTTTCCATCCGACACTTCCAGTACCCGTAGTTGGTACCGTTGAAGAATGGAGGCCTCGTAGAGGAATGTCCTTCCATCACGGAAGATGCTCCTTCACGGTTCCTGAAGGTGTCATAGTTGGAAGGTGGACGCACGGTCTTGTTGTCGTTGGCAGACATAGCTGAGAATCTGGCTCCGATACCAAATGTAATGCCCTACCAGCTACTGCACAAGTACTAGAGGGGGGGTGAATAGTACTTTAAAATAATAAGGCGTATAATTCCAAATTAAATTGCAAACAACCACCAAATCAATTTGCGGAAGCTTAAATTGAATGACAACAATGAAATTAACAAAGCAAACAAACGATGTTAATGGGTTCGGATCCACCCAAGTCTCCCCGACTTGTTCCCGGTGATCCTACGTCCCAACCACCCGGATCCCCTCCGGATACTTGAGTTAGAAACCCTAACTCAAGATTTCCACTATGAATATCTTGTGAAAAACCTTCACAAGATCAAATCATACATGCAATGGCAAAGTGAATCCCACAACCCGGGATCACAAACTTCTCTCACAACCGAGAGAGCCAATAAGCAATATAAAGAGTTTAAATGAAATAAATACTCTTACCACAAAATCCTATACCTTGAGTTTTTCTTACCCAATAGGTGGAATGAAGGATTTGAGGAAGATGAAGTCACCAAGCCCTAGCACCAAGGAAATGAGCAGCAATGGGTGCCTAGGGAAGAGTTGGAGACTTGGATCAAGCAATAGCTTGAAGAGCTCACCAAGAACAAGCTTCTCTCTAGATCTAGAAATGAGAGAGAATGGGTTTCTTGTGAGGAAGAGAGCTTTAGATTTGAGGGAGAATAGCTATCTCTTTAGAACTCAATGAATCTCTTAATGGCAGCTCTATCTCAGATAGAAATGACCTAGGTTCGTATTTATAGGAACCCAAAAACATAAGTTAGGTCAATCTCCAACGGACAGAAATCTGGGAGAATTAGTCGGTCAAGGAACAATCACTGACCGACTAGTTCATCAACTAGTCGGTCAGTCACAAAGCATGGACCGACTAAGAGCAGATCAGAGAAGAGATAGAATTTCAGACCTAGAAAACTAGTCGGTCCAAGAACACTGTCTGACCGACTAAGAGGCAAAACAACATAGTCTGAAGGCAAGTTGACTTAGTCGGTCCAAGAACAAAAGTTGACCGACTAGATAGTCAACTAGTCGGTCATCAAACGTTCTTAGACCGACTAACGGAAAACAGTAGCTTAGGAGAAATTTGGCATGTACAGTAAATCACAACTAGTCGGTCGGAGAAGCATCACTGACCGACTAGTTCACAAACTAGTCGGTCGGTGAGTCAACGTAGACCGACTAACTGTAAACAGTAAAGAACAAAGATTTAACTGACTGAAACTAGTCGGTCCAAGAACAGTGACCGACCGACTAGATCTCCATCTAGTCGGTCAGTACTTGTTCTTGTACCAACTAACATGCACAACAAGGTCCGAATCGAAGCGCGACGCTTCGAGGAAGTTAGAGTGAACTTGTGCAAGAATCCTAGAGCTACGAAATGAGCGAACTGAAGATAGAAACGTAAGATATACTCAAGGCTTAACATTCTATCAATCGAAACTAAAAGACTATAAATAAAACCTTAATAAACGGTCTTTGAGAGCTTCGATTGAATCTTCATTACTTCCAAAGCGTTGCAGGAGCTTCAACGAAGCTTTAGGCTTGAATACGAGCTTTTGGAAGTGTTGAGATGTCGCTTTGAATATTCTCGTGAAATTGGCGACGATCTCCAATACTGCGCTCACAAATTGTTAGTTCATGAATTATTTATGTTTGCTCATCATCCAAAACCAAATCCGGGGAGTCCAATATTCAACAGAAATGCTGTCCTGAAAAAAGACTAATGCAAATTTTGACAATTTACAAAGAATGCATGTTTGCATTACAAGTTATTAGCATGAACAAATATTGCCTCTACAATGAAGTAACCAAAACTAACCATGGATGGATCCTTAAAAATGGATGAGAGTTCGATCAGCAACTACCATGGCCAACAAGGCAACACAGACTGTTTCAGGCCCGTTTTAAAGCCAAACACAGCAGAACGGTTCCCCGCTTAAAGCTCCAAAAAAGATTTACTCACTGTTCTTAATTTTATTTAACAGAAACAAGCAAC